>CM032456.1:173490817-173733317 GCA_019049505.1 Pachyrhynchus sulphureomaculatus
TTCAGAGCGGTATACAGCTCAGCAAAATTTGTTGACTCTCCAAAATTATTTCATGCACCGCCTTAACATTCTCTTTTTTACACCCAGAAATGGATCTTCCAGGAGCAAAGTGCGCGGCAGCACGGTGTTCATCATTGATGTCGATTCTTCCTTTTTTAGAATCTATAATTTTTGGCAATGGCATAGGAAGGAAATCGATTCTTCAATATACGAGGGTTTTATGGTAAATATCTGGCCTAGACAAGAAAAAAATATTTTTATGTGTAAAATTTATTTTATTTTTCAACATAATCTCCTTTTAGCTCGATACACTTAGTCCAACGTTTTTCTATCTTTTGTATTCCATCTAAAAATACGATTTCTCCAACAGTTCAAAATAGGCGCTTATTTCAGCAATCACCTCATCGTTTGAGCCGCCGGGCTATTTTTTGATATTAGGAAATGGGGAATAATCGTTGGGGGGCTAAATCTGGCGAATATGGTGGATGCGGATTCATATCCTAACTCATGGAATTTAGCCATGTCGATGTCACAAAAATGCACTCTTGCATTGTCTTGAAAGAAAATGATTAAAACGATCCAATAAGTTGACATAATACTCTTCATTAATCGTTTTGTCCGCGTGGATTTTGCCGCGTGCATCTCAAAACACTGTGGCCATGACTTTAATTGGCCTTCTTTGGCGCCGGTTCGCCACGAAAAAAGAACTGTTTTGAGTATTCTTTTGTCTCTGGTGGTATGCTGTGATGAATCCATGTTTCGTCCACAGTTATGAATCGACGTCAAAAATCATTCCAATTGCGATTTAGCATCGTCAAACATTCTTGTGAGGTTGACACACGTGCGTGTTTATTGTCAATTGTGAGCAATCTCGGCACCCATCTTGCGGAAAGCTTTCTCATATCCAAATGAGTTGTTAAAATGTTCTGCACCCGTTCAGAGGTGTCCACAGTCTCAACAATCTCACGCACTTTCACTCTCCAATCATTTATCACTATATCGTAGATTTTTTTTCATCATTTCTGATGTAGTGACCTCATTTGGACGACCTGGACGTTTTTCATTCAAAAATGCTTGTACGCTCGCGTTTGAATTCAGCTGCCCAATATTTTATGATCGATAACGAAGGTGCAGAGTCCCCATAAATGTCGCTGAGTTCCGCTTTTATTTCATTATTCGTTTTCTTTTTCAGAAGCAAATATTTTATCACTGCTGGATATTCAGTTTTTTCCACTGTCCACAAAAGTTGTTCTATTTTAATGGCTGCCACTTACAAACTATATCACACAGCGACTTGAAAATTCGACAGAAGTTTTGTGAAAGGTTATGTTTACGAAAAATATAATTTTTTAAATGGTAGTAGTGCCTACTCTTAACGAGGCAGATACTTATCATACAAGCCTCGAATTTAGCATGTCGTGATAAATTTCTTTAGCGGATGGTCTTTTCAAAAATAGATACTTCATCACCGAACGATATTCGATCTGGACCATCAAACTTTGTGTAGGTATTTACTAAATATTAAACTACTCTCCATAAGAACTACATTTATTTTTTATAGTGAAAAGTAGATTAACTATTTATCAATGTCCATTGTACACAATAAATTATAACAAATATAAAAACAGAATATAAACCAAACTGCGTGGGTAGTTAAATAAAAAGAATAGCACAAGATAACATTACTCAAAACTATCGCTGGTGGAGCGATATTAATCCTAACTTCAATATCCAAACTCGAGATCACTACCCGTCTAAAACTAATAAAGGGTCTTCCAATTGGGACTTGACAACTTTGAAATTTCACTGTGAACGCACCCTTAAGCCAATCACCGAACTGTCAACGTCAAAAATATTCAGTAAAGTCAACATTTTCATCATGGTGAAGTACACGAACGAACAACGTTTACAAATAATTAAAATTTACTACCAAAATTTGGAGTCGGCGACTGCAACTTTAAGAGCGTTAACGCTAATTTTTGGTCGTAATTCTCGTCCCAGACAAGCAATTCATAGTCTAGTGAAAAAATTTGAGTTAACATATTCGCTGCTGGATGTTTCCGTGCCAGTGAGACAACGGGTTGGTCGAAGTGGCCAGAATATTGCTGCCGTTCAAGAGTCCATCTCAAACGAACCAAAACAGTCGATTTCACGGCGTTCTCAAGAATTGGGCATCGCTCAGACCACACTATGGCGAATTTTGCGAAAGGATCTTGGCCTGCACCCTTATAAGTTAAAATTAACCCAAGAACTAAAGCCACTCGATCATATGAAGCGACGTACGTTCTCAAATTGGGCTCTAGAAATGTTGGAAGAAGATGACCAATTTCATCGCAAAATCATCTTTAGTGATGAAGCGCATTTTTGGATAAACGGCTTTGTCAACAAACAGAATATGCGTTATTGGTCAGGTGAAAACCCCCATGTGCTTGAAAGAAACATCACTTCATCCACAAAAAATTACTGTTTGGTGCGGTTTTCATGCCGGTGGTGTCATTGGGCCGTTCTTTTTCGTTGATGAAAATAACCGTCAATGGAGATCGCTACAGAGGCATGTTGCAACGTTATTTCTTTGATCAATTGCATGGGCTAGACATTAATGATATGTGGTTTCAACAAGACGGCGTCACAAGCCACCCAGCGGGTGTAACAATCGACTTACTGCAATCTAAATTCGGTGAACGTGTTATATCGAGAAATGGTCCCGTCGAATGGCCGCCTAGATCGTGTGATTTAACACCTCTAGACTTCTTTTTATGGGGGTACGTTAAATCATTGGTCTATGCTAACAAGCCTGCGTCGTTAGAGGAGCTCAGAGCCAATATTGAAAGAGATATAGCGGCCGTTTCCGTCGAAATGTCTGGCCGAGTCATCGAAAATTGGGTTCAACGAATCGACCGCTGCAAACGTGCCCGTGGTGAACATATGAATGAAGTCGAATTCCATAGATAAATGTTTTGATTGTACTTCAAGCCGATAGTAAAATTTTCGAAATGTCTCAAATGGGTTGCGTTTTATTTCAAAAAAAGTTGTCAAGTCCTTAATGGAAGACCTGATATATGGTGTGGTATTTTTAAAGATAGAATAGTTGGACCATTCTTTTTTCGAAATAATATAATTGCTGAACGTTAACTAGAATTTTTAAATAAGGAATTCTCTGAGTTTCTTAATCGCCTACCAATAATTGAAAGTATATAGTACCAACATGATGGTGCATCTTGTCACAGTACAAGAAATGTTCGAGATTATCTCCTCAACATTTTTAACGGTAGAGTAATAGGGAGGAAGAAGGAGAAAGGCATTTTGGATACATTGAAGCACTTGTGTAATAAAATTAGAATTAAACCATATGTTTAGTTTTTATGTTAGGAACGTAGTAATTAAGTAATGTTGCAATTTCAAAATAAAATGATAGCACAAATTTATTATGGATGTAATTGTTGCATAGCAGGTTATCAAATTTTTAACAAAAAATATGATATATTCAAAATCAGTGCACTAGTTAGTGTTCCGTACGGAACACTTATAACATCACTTTGGTGTCTGTCTGTCTGTCACACCCGATTTTCTCCGAAACTATTTGACAAAGGAAGTTGAAATTTGGTACTAATACCGTGTAGTTTTGAAAGTTAAATTTTGACTTAAGGGGTTAGTTTTGGGGGGGGGGGGGGGTGAAATCAGAAGTGAAAAAAAAAAATTTTACTAGGTCATCGAGTGTGGTGTCAAATAAAAGCTTGTGAAAACACGAATAAAATATATATATATATATATATATATATATATATATATATATATATATATATATATATATATATATATATGATGTAATCAAAATCTCAATTTGGTGTTTTCCACCATTTACACAACCAACCAAAAAATTAAAGATATTCTACCTACACCAAAAGATATTATAGCCTTAGAAGACCAAGGCGTATATGAAATTCCGTGTCAGGACTGCGGTCTTTCATACATAGGCCAAACAAACAGGAAAATTAGTGCCAGAAGAGACGAGCACAAAAACGCCGTAAAACAAAAATCCACCACCTCTTCTCTAGCACAACATGCACACAATACCGGCCACAAAATCGATTTTGACAAAACCAGAACCCTACAAAAAAGTAATAACCTATCCACGGGTAATCAAAGAAGCCATAGAAATAGAAAAGAGGCCCAACAACTTAAATAATCGGGATGATAGCCAACGTTTACCGAACTCTTGGGAACATATTCTATCCCAGTACCAAGTCCAATCAAGAGAAACAATAATTCAACCATATGTTACTTCACCAACACAAACATTACAAAGAACCACAGGACCGACAACGCGCAGCCAAAGCCGAGCCTCTATTGGCCAGGTCCGTCCGACCAATAGAAACACCCCCGAGTACATAAAACCGGCGCACTCAGGGCCAGTCTCGACATTCAACGCCAAGACACCGACCAGTGATCAACGCTTTGAAAAAGATGGATGAGATTCCATCGAAACGTCAGCGAAACCGTCCATCAAGGGACTTCAAGCTAACACGGGATACTCGATAAACCATTACTACATTTCACACCCGTGAGAACATTCGTCAAAACATATATATATATATATATATATATATATATATATATATATATATATATATATATATATATATATATATATATATATATATTTATTTTATTCGTGTTTTCACAAGATTTCATTTGACACCACACTCGATGACCTAGTAAAAAAAATTGTCTTTTCACTTCCGATTTCACCCCCCAAAACTAACCCCTTAAGTCAAAATTTAACTTTCAAAACTACATGACTCTGATGAGGCCATCGATTCCTATATTAGTACCAAATTCCAACTTTCTATGTCAAATAGTTTCGGAGAAAATCGGGTGTGACAGACGGACAGACAGACACCGAAGTGATCTTATACGTACGGAACACTAAAAAGACCAAATATTGTAATATCTTCATAAATAGGGGCAAAATAATTCCCGGAAATTGTTTCCTTTCTAAGCTGTTACACTGGTTTGCCCCGTTAACGCATATGTCTTAGTTATTGATATGATTATTATCAACCCGAGCATATTCGCCAGTATTAAATTCACAATAGAACCGGCATCCATAGTAATGGGAATTTGACGAGGGACGCTAATATTGATTCTGCCATTCGATATGTGTTTATGCTTTTTTAGAGTTAATGACGCTATTAAATTGCAGCATCCATAAGGGAAATTATGGCTGCAAACTGCGGTCAGTGCACTCATGGATCGCCCATTATGCCAAGCGTTTATTGCTATTATTAAATCGGCAAAACGGGAGCGATTACCGTAAAGTTATTATTTTCGTAGGAGTGTTTGTGAAAACTAGAAAACAAGTCAGTAATTCGATTATCGAAGCTTAGATGGTTACCGTTTTACACTAGTACCTTTAGTTTTATTAGCTGTCCAGTATCTTAGTGTTATACTATTTTTATTATTGACTTAATTAAATATTTAAATCATACAGGGCGGCCATAATACACGAAATAAGACGCAATAATATAGTTATAAGGGTTGCGTATGCCAGATAGAAAAGTAAATAACGAAAACTTCTTTATGGAACATTTCCTATTATAATCAGTGGCACAAAGTTAGAGAAGGTTGATAAATTGATGTATCTCGGTAGCAATATCAACAACCACTTGTACCCAACTGTGGAATTCTAAATTCGAATTATTTATGAAGAAGTTTTGCAAGAAGTAAAACACTAGTTAAATTTCCACCAATTTTTTTATTTTTAACACCATGACATGTTTCGCTGTACGACAGCTTCTTCAGATGGTTTGTTACAAAAAATTTTGTAACAAACCATCTGAAGGAGCTGTCGTACAGCGAAACATGTCATGGTGTTAAAAATAAAAAATTTAGTGGAAATCTAAGTAGTGTTTTACTTCTTGCAAAACTTCTAGTTATGGATCTCCACCAAGTATCGGTTGAATCAATCCAAGATTTATGAAGAATAAAAAAATCTTAACTACTCACGACCTATCATTTAAACTACTGATGAAAATGGTAGGCTTCTACATCTTTTTGGTTCTCTTGTACGGCATGCGTTAACTGAAGCAATGATTAAACGTCTAGAGACATTCGAGATGTGCGTGTATCAACAACTGCTAAAGATCAGTTGGATGGACAGAATTAGTAACAACAGCGTTCTCACTAGCATGGACAAGGACTTGGAGGTGGCCACGACCATTAAGCGACGCAAATTAGAATATTTTGGCCACATTCAGAGAAATACGAAATCTTGCATCTGACTGCATCATTGTTGAAAAATTTAAGGGCGTATTACGGAAAGTATAAAGTTGAACTCTTCCGAGCGTCTCATCATCAACATGGTATCCAACATGATAATCAACGATCGTTGAACGGTCATGGTACCCGAAGAAGAAAAAGAATATTTCCTATGACAAATGGTAATGAGATCATGGTGTCGTATACCCAGTAACGTAATCAAGGTCTAGGGGAGGCATACACTAAAAACGGACCACATATGAGAACGGGCGGGGCTTCTTGAAACAAAACTCCCATACACTGCAACTATAAAAGCTTAGACCCTTCTCAACGTACTAAACTCAAAACAAGGAGTAGAAACAATTTCTTACAAAGAAAGAACTCTTGACTGCCCGATTCACTAGAAAAGTCCAATTCTAAACCTCTAATTCGGCAATCAACAACTAAAATGATAACGAAGCGTAGCATAAAGCCAGAAAATTCGTTTTTTGTGATTAAACTCATAAAAATTATTGTGTTAAAATTCTAAAAACTGTTATATTTTCTACCCTGTCAAGACATTCACTCTTTACTATTACATTAAATTTCCCGATAAAAACGTTTATTTGATGATATTTACAATATAAAATATTTCATTGTACAAAACAAAAATCAGCTGGTCAGCTACAGGTTTTAGATTCCATTGAAACGAACTTTCAAACTCCCTTAGTGGATCTACAGTCTGTGAAGTAAGAATGTGATCGTTCGTATTCTTGACAGAATGTGTTTCGAGAACACTTTTTGACTTCAATGTATTCTTTGGTGTGCTAATAACGGCGCAATTACTTTACTAAGTTATCCAATCGCCTCCTGCATCAATAATCGCCTGGCATCTTCGAGGCATACTGTTGACGAGATTTTCTGCATACTCTTCAAATTTTTTGAATCTCGCGAAAAAATTCAGTCAAAGTCAAAGAGACCAAACATTTTCAATAGGGTTGGCTTCCGGCGATTGTGAGGGCCACTTTAATATTTTATAGTGGGCCCAAATGAGCCGCTTCGCGCCGTAATTTTCACCCAGCGAAAGTTTTTTCAACGTGCATCGAAATTTGACATCATGAGCACTAAGATGTTGTCAAGTGGTCGTGCCTCAATTTTGGGTTCCGTGAAAACAAAGACACGATTGGAGTGACTTTGCCTACCGAGCCATGTTTTGGCAAGTCATCGACATTTTTCGTCTCGGATTTACTCACTTCTTTACAAACAATACCGACTTTTAAATATATTTAGCGGAAACGGAATGTGTCATTTAAGGCCCCTTTCGATGGGAACAAAGAAATAGTGCCTCTAAGCAAACAAGTGACTCATTGTGAACTTTACGTGATTTCGACAAGAGTTCGAAATCTACTGATACTTTTACTAAAATGCGTCGTTGACAAAGGTTCCCTCTACGGATTTCTTGTTGAATCGCATCTATCAAAAATAAATTATTTCGGACACATTCTGACCTGACAGACTGTAGCTGTAAAAATTTATACCCAATTTAAAAATTGATGATCGAGGAGTGGCTACGCCACAACATGTGACAACTGAACGTTAGTTTTTTTTTATTTTGACCACTATTACTATTAAGTTCGTGCAATAAGAATTGATGATATGATCTCTTTACAATACAATACTGACGACACTGACGACGAAATAGGGTGGATAAGTGAAAGTTTCTTTCCTTATTTTGTGATTGCTTTGTACTATCTTCGTTTAGTTTTAATATTTTAAAAGTTTTAATGATCATTGAAAAAATATGTTGTGCTAAGACGCAAGAGTGCTCAAAGGAAAAGAAAACTTATCAGATAAGAAAGTTTCACGAGTATATATTTCATAACTTTTACGTCGTAAAAATATAAAATATTGTCGTTTCGGTGTCGGATATAGGTCTTCCCTTTTTTTTTTCCATCCCTCTCGATTCTGAGTCTTTCTGATCCATTCCAAACCAGCCGTTCATTTCAGGTCATCTTTCCATTGTGTTTGGGGCCTTCCTCTGGATCTTCGTCCCCAGCTACCAGTCCTCTTACGTCTATCACTCTGGTCTATCATCTTCTTAGTGAATGTCTATGTCTGGGCCGCGTAAGTGATAACCGGTAGAATGCATTGATGGAATACCATCTTTCTTAGGAATCCTCTTGTTGGTTAATATTTTTCTTTATTTGCCAAATGCTGTCAATGCCAGTCTGATTTTTCTCTGTACTTCTGCCGCTTGATTCTGTTTTCCACACTTTATTATTTGCCCTAGGGAGATGTATTCCTCTACATATTCAAGTGTTCTGCTCTCTATTCTCAGGTCTCGTAGACTGTCTTCGTTTGTCATAGCCTTTGTCTTATATCTATTCAGCAGTAGTTCCACCTTCTCTGATTCGTTTTGTAGTTCAGTAATCATTTCCAGTATGTCATCAAAATTATCTGATACTAGCACTACATCATCAGAATAACGCAGATGATTTTGCTTTTATCCATTTATACTGATCTCCTTTTTTTCCAATTCGAGTTCTTTGAAAATGTCTTCTAATGCTGCTATGGTTTGGGCTCATGAAATCTTCTTGTCTTAGTCCGTGTTTGATAGGTAAGATTTGTTTTACTAACTACTATCATTTGAGCCTTGTTGTAGATTGTTCTTTATATATATATATATATATATATATATATATATATATATATATATATATATATATATATTGTCCTAAGAACAATATTGTCGTTTACTATGGCTCAATTAATAATAATTTTATTCTGCCTTTCTTAATTAACTCTTTTATTTTTTAGGTTTAGGCTTAGATAAATTTTCTGAGACGTCCAGAGAGACGCAAATCTATTATCTTCGTTTCTTAGAAATTTGTTTTGATGAGAGCTCTGCAAGTGATAAATATAGAGTAAATATACAAACTATTGTTTCTGAACCTAATACTTATTTTGAATGAAACATTATTGAGGAGGATTTTTCTTTTACACTGAAAATATTTCGAGTTATCGCCGGTGTAGAGAAAATGAATTTATCATTTATTAAATTTAGAAGGGCGCTAAGGTAACAACTGCATCCTACAGATGATGTCTCATGCTTCGTACTTACCTGTCCTTGCTCCTAGAAAGTTTAGAATTTTTCCAGGGATGAGTGACCGCTTTTGTGGCCTCTCATTTTCTAATTGAACCGCTCTTGCATCAGCAATTTTCTACTAGGCAAAGCAGGCTACAGATTTGTTCTGAGCGGCAATCATAATGTCTCCGTTGTGAAAAATGTGTACGTCTACAAAGATATTGTCTTGAGAAGAAGTTTCAGCTTTCTGATGGAAGTAATTTATCAAAAATTAAAAATAGGACACCGTAAAGCTTGAACTGGGTCTATAATTCATATTCTTTGATTGTAATATCAACAAAACGTGAACGAACCTTTCTTGAAGTACCTTTTCTACATAAAAAGTAGTATGTTATATTAATTTTGCATCTACTATAGTTTCATGCCAAATTTCGTTGTCATTTGGAAGTTATTTCTGAATAAACATACGAAAATAGCCAAATATTTCCAATATTGTCATTTGAACATTTACTAGTGTGGATTGAAAAGTCTTGTAAGGTAAATAACAGTTTTTTGCAAAAAAAAATTAATTTCGCAACATAATCTCCATTAAGCTCAACCCGCCAAATCTGGGGATAGGGTGGGTGGCGAACTATCTTGAAGCCCAGCTTGCGCACTTTTGCCCTTTTAACGGTCGATGTATGTATTGTCCTGAAGGAGCACTTTTTCGTGTCCTAATTTTGATCGAATCTGTTTCAACTCTCTATGCAAACGGTCCAATAACACTGTATAATAAGAGCCGGTTACTGTTTTACTCTTTTCTAAATAGTCAAATATAATGATACCTCATGAGTTCCAAAAAACAGTTACCACCCATTTTTCCCACCGATAAAACTATTTTCGCTTTTTTCAGTGCACTTTCACCTTAGCCAAACGACTCTAGAAATCCTTTGGATTTCTTTGCAAATTTTCCACACACGATTTTGAAATATCCTTCCTCGTGCGTTTTTGATCTGGAGTCAACAAACGCGGTACTCTCCGCGCAGTCAGCTTATTCATTTTTAGCACTTCATACAGGATATTTGTACCCGTTTATATAAAATACCTCCCATCTCTACAATCTTACGAAGCTTAAAGCGAGGATCTTTCATCACGATGCCATGACCTTTTTTAACCATTATTTCAGAAGAAATCTCAGTCGGGCGTCTTGAACGTGCAGCATTTGCAATGCTCGTACGGCTCCGTTTAAAGCCATTTATCCAGTGATAAATAGTATTGAGTACCTTCCTTCAGTTTCTGTCTGGGCCGTACGCAGTCGGCTAAGGTACTACTAACTTGGACAAAATTCACTCTACCCTGTAATTTTCATCGTTTTGCAATATATTTTTTTTTAAATGCTCATAATGAATGGTACTTTAAAATGTACTTGCAGGTTTTTTAATTTTTTTATTTATCTCTTAATATAAACCGATTTTTATTAAAAAATTATAAATTTTCCGTATAATAGATATTTGGATAGTTACGAATCCTGTACATTTACTTGGATTTGAAATTTCCCAACGTCATATTAAGTTTTTGGGGTCGTAGATTACGATAACGTAACGCCTTTTTCAAGATTGTCTAGTGAATATGAGAATGAAGATTACATTTGAGATGTTTGAGTTTAAATTCACCACCTCTACCATAAACCTACACTCAAAATGGTCAGACCCGAAAAAAAATTGACTAAAACTGGACATTTGTCAACATTTTTCGAGTTTTTCTAGTGAATATATAAATTTACTCTACTTTTTAGCTCTTTCCATATCATCTCAAGAATGTAAACGAAAAATGTAAAAAGAACGTTGACCTAAATGGTCTAATCTGAAAAATCAGGCCAATTTCCGCCATTTCTCACCTTATCTACTGCTCTAGTCAATGCATGCAAATTTCGCATTACTTTTGTGATATTGGAAAATTATTTAAAATTAAGATTATCATTTGAATTACCGCCAACCCAACATAACCTAATGGAGGAACTTTGCACAATAACCTAATCCTAAGAACGTTACTTCAAGAACTCTAAACCTAACATAACCTAGCACTAAGAACTTTACACTAAGAATTCCAATTCATTATATACACTTCTTTAAAGATCAAAAATCAACATTTGTTGAAAGTCTTTTAAATTTGTTATTATTAGTTTCATTAAAGTTTTAGGGACTTTTCCATCCATATGTATTTTTGAGATACGTGATAGTAGAAATTGTAGTTTTCTGAGAAAATTTGGATAATTTTGCATGCTGCTCTTTTTCAGCCAATTTTACGTGGGTGCAGTATTTATATTATTAAGTTTCTGTTTGTTTCTTTTTCATTAAACTGGTGTTAAAGATAAATAATCTTCAAATTTATATTAAATAATACAGAATTTTTGACATTAGATTTGGGGTTCGTGGTACAAAGTTCCTTCATTAAGTTATGTTAGGTTGGAGGTAATTGAAATTAGTTCATCCATAGGATAATGTTAAATTTAAATAATTTTCCAATATCACAAAATAATGCAAAATTTGCGTGGATTGACTAGAACATAGCAGTAGAAAAAGGTAGTTTTTCAGATTAGACTATTTCAGGTCAACATTCTTGTTACGTTTTTGGTTTACATTCTTGAGATGATCTAGTAATAGCTAAAAAGTAGAGTAATTTCATATATTCACTAGAAAAACTCAAAAAATGTTGACAAATGTAAAAATTTGGTCATTTTTTTCAGGTCCGAGCATTTTGAATTTAGGTTTATGGTAGAGCTGGTGATTTTTAAACTCTAAATAACCGTCAAATATCTCAAATGTAATGTTTATTTTCATATTCACTAAACAATCCCGAAAAGGGCGAAAAATTGCCAAAATTGGTAAATATTTGAAAATCTTACACATTTAAAAAAATGGCTATTTTTTTTTATGTGTAAGATTTTCAATCTTACACATAATCTGTGACCCCAAAAACCCATTAAACGTTGGAAAATTTCATACCCACGCAAATGTACAGAATTCGTAACTATACAAATATCTATTTTACGGAAATCGATTTATATTAAATAACCGGTCAAGTACAAGTTGGACTTGCGCAATTAGTGTTCCGTACGTTGATTGCTTTTAAAATAAAAAGTTTTGTTATGGAAGTATAAAATGATTAGTAACTTCACAAAAGACATCCCAAATGAGTTTTTAACAAAGTTTTTTTCCGATCTTTACTGAAAACTGAAAAATTATTAAAGGTAATGCATTCGTGATAATTTGCCTTCAATCTACACTCTGTATTCCAGAATTTTTTCAAAATTTTTTGATCAGTACTTTTCGAGATAAGGGGGCGACAGCGATTATTCGCACTTTCTTAAAAATATTATAAAGAGAAGTGTATGCAGTATTACATTGTATATATTTTTGAACTACTCTTTTTGCAAGCTTCAATTTGACACCCCACTCGACGATTTGGTAATTTTTTTTTTAATTTCGATTTCACTCCCTAAAACTAATCCCTTAAGTCAAGATTTAACTTTCAAAACTACACGGCTCTGATGAGGCCATCAGTTCCTATATTAGTGCCAAATTTCAATTTTTTATGTCAAATAGCTTCGAAGAAAATCGGGTGTGACAGACAGACAGACGGACAACGAAGTGATCTTATAAGCATTCCATACGCAACACTAATAAATAGAAAAATCAAAAAACTTGCAAGTATATTTTAAAGTACCATCCATTACAAGCATTAAAATTATTACAAAATTATGAAAATTAAAGAGCAGAATGAATTTTGTCCAAGTTAGTAGTACTTCATCCGACTGTGCCGCAGTCCACTTTTTTAAATAAAAATGTTATCACTGCACGATACTCGGCTTTATCCATTTCTACGTGTAACGCCGATTATTTACAATAGCTGCTAATAAACAATTGCTCGATGCATCTGTTTGAAACTTTAAACATAACCATTATAAGAATCACGCTTACCAACAATCATATCTCTTAAGAAAAGGTCCCGCCATTTCGTCAAAATTTACTACACTTATCAATCCACCCGCGTATTATTATTTTTTGGCCCATTTGACATCATTTTCTTGATGGTATATCTGAATGATATTCTCCGAAAATAAACTGGATTATTAAGGTGACTGTCTTTAAATCATTTAGGTGACTTTTCGAGTAGCGTAGCCGTTTTTAGTAGCACTAATTTCTGTAGGTAGTATGGCACCAAGTTGTTTTAAGTAATAGTTCCGTTACTTGATAATAATGGGAATTATCTTTGTCATCATATTCCACATGCACTGCATCTCTAATTACAGGGCCATGTATTTCATATATTTTTCCGTTTCTTTTTAAATTAGGTTGCTATTACATAGAATAGCAACATCTATGGGAAGGCATTTATTTCTTTTATATTTAATATTTATGTCTTGCTTATTTGCGTCGATTTGCCGATCGATCTGGAGCCGTTAGCCCCACAGTATCACGACTTCTGGTGTGTCGATGAATTATTCTTGCATATGCCGATACCATCCATAATAACTATAATTCAAGGTGGAAACCATCGCATTATGCCTATCGAGATATTCTCTTCTTGCTAGTATGCAGCATATTATGATTATTATTTTTAGGATTATTTATTTATTTTTTAACAAGTTTCATAAAAAAAACTATATTACATAATAGGTTATACACCAAAACATTTTTATAGTTAATTTCAATTGCTTACATAAACAATTAGGGATACAAATCTGGGCAACAAAGCACAGGCGGAAAAAAACATTAGTCTTGTCGAAAAGACTACAAGGACGAACGTCTATCTTCATGCACGCCGTCGTTTTGTTCTGCCAAGACGGGAGTGTCGTGGATATTGTCTTGTAGTTTTCGCAACGCCAGTTACGGAATTGGAAAAATATGAATGGAACAAACAAAAGTTTAATGTCTTCTGTAAACGTTAATTCCTGAGCTTATTTATCGCTTTCATTTATAAATTTTGTTCTACTACTTTCAGTCTCAATTAATTCCTTTTAATAAAATAAACATAATTTTAACTATCCAGAGTCGACCAACAGGAAATCCGCTCCAGCCAAGAGTCCCACTACACCCTAAGCTACGTGCTTCGTACCCCCCGTGTAATCGGTATTGACCGTTTACTCTCATCAGTTAACGTTACCTTTAATCGTTCTCTGTTGTCGTCACCATTTACCATTGTCCATTTGCTTTGCATTTTGCCGTTTCAGTTGGAGTTACCACTTAATGTAATTGGTGAGACCATTTTTCATTAACTGGATCAATATTTGTTTGATTTATAAGTATATATATATTATATATATATATATATATATATATATATATATATATATATATATATATATATATATATATATATATACAGTAGAACCCTGATTAACTGAGTCGCGATTATTCGAGCTCCGGATTAACCGAGCCAATCTAAGAACTTGATTATTCGAGGTCGCGCGTCTATGCTGCGTATTAACCGAGCTTTTAAGATATGAATGTATATATTTCAATTTAAAATCGCCGAGGCCTTCCGAGAATCCCCCTGGCCCGTGTAAGGAGTTCCCCTATTTATGTTTTTGGACTCTTTCAGCATTTAAATTTATGTCAATGTAGTGCGTTATAGCGTTTACTACGGAGAAGTACGAGTATACTCACATAATTTATTTGGTTGGAGTTCTGGTAGTTAAGTGTAATTAATACGAACTGCTTTGTTTGAATTTTTGTTTGTCGTATTATAATGGAGCAAAACAAGCGTAAAAGAATCGTCGTTCCTATTGAAAGAAAAATTAAAAGCCATCAGAAGAATTGAAGCAGGAGAGACAGTTAAAGTTGTTGCTCGAGATTATGGAGTAGGTGGAGTAGGTGAGGTAACAGTTGGAGATTGGAAAAGAAACCGCACAAAAATAGAAGAGTGGTGTATAAATCAAGCCTCCTCGTTCTCAGGAAGAAAATCAATGAAAACCGGCGACTATAAAAGGTTAACGAAGCTTTATTCATGTGGTTAGTGTAGTAGGCAATTCCCAGAGATAGATCAGTTTACCCAAAGTTCTAGATGGCTTGACCGCTGGACAAAACGGTACGGTGTACGACAACTGACTGTATGTGGTGAAAAACTTGCTGCTGATGTGTCATCAATTGAGAAGTTTAAGCAGAACTTTAAAAAAGTAAATCGAAGATTGTGGATACACATGTGATCAAATTTACAACTGTGATGAAACTGGTCTGAATTGTAAAATGCTTCCATCAAAACCATTGGCATCTCGACAAGAAAAATCAGCTCCTGGGCACAAACGATATAAGGAAAGATTAACTATAATGGTATGTTCCAATGCATCTGGCAAGCACAAAATCCCACTGATGGTGATTGGCAAGTCTGCACGTCCAAGAGCTTTAAAAGACATCTCACCCAAAGCTCTACCAGTCTATTACAAAAGTCAGAAGAGCGCATGGATGGATGCGACCTTATTTACTAATTGGTTTGAAGAAGAGTTCGTGCCATCTGTGACTAAATTTTTGAACAGAAACCGTCTTCCTATTAAAGCAACTTTGTTAATGGATAATGCCCCCTCTCACCCTGGAGAAGGACCTCATGTGGGCGAAATTGTTGTAAAATTTTTTTCTCCAAATGTAACCAGCATAATGCAACCAATGGATCAAGGTATCCTCGAAAACATTTTAAAAAATTATAGACGTTTATATCTTGAACATCTGTTAGAATACACAGAAAAGGAGGATATTATTAATGGGATGAGAAAGGTTACACTGAAAAATGTTATTTACTGGGTAAGTCAAGCTTGGGATTCTGTGCGTACTACCACTATTCAAAAATCTTGGTCAAAAGTTATTGATTTTGAGGACTATAATGACAGTGAAGATGATAGTCAATTAAATGAATTAGCTTTGAAATTGAGAAGCCATGGAGAAATGTCCTGTTCAAATTTTGACAGCGAAATAGAAGAAAAAGAAAAAAGTTTATTTGAATTAATGCAAAAATTAAAGGGTTGCGAAAATGTGACAAGAAAAGATGTTGTTGAATGGATTACAGCAAATGATTTAGAAGAAAAAAATGAGTATTGAAGAAATAACGAATGCCTTTCAGGAAACCGAAAAATCAGATAACGATGACGAAGCGGCGGTGGGTGAACACTAAGATCTCTCATCAAGAAGGTTTTGCTTCTTTGGAAAAAGCTTTGTGGTATATCAAACAACAACCAGAGGCAACCCCAGCGGATTTGCTTCTTCTTAATAGATGGAGAAACATTGCAGCGAGAAAAAGAAGATGCAATATGAAACAGAAGCGCATAGATACCTATTTCACTGTTTTATAATGTATGTACCTATTTATATGTTAAAAAGTTAATACATCGGTTTAAAGTATTGGTTTTTATTTTTTGAATGAATAAAAAAAACAAATCCGGATTATCCGAGTTTTCAGTAATCCGAGGAGGGTGCCCCCCACGTTACCTCGGATAACCGGGGTTCTACTGTATATATATATATATATATATATATATATATATATATATATATATATATATATATATATATATATATATATATATATATATATATATATATATATATATATATATATATATATATATATATATATATATATATATATATATATATATATATTTTCTGAAACATTTTCTATAGTTTTTCAGCCGGCTATTATTTGTGTACCGACAGGACCCATCAGTTTAGTCTTTGACAGGCTCATGGTGAGACCTACGCCTTCACTTCATTTAGCTCATTCGGCAGTTTGGCAAGTTTGACATACCATGCTTAAAATGTTTACTCACGGTCCTTTGATAAGCTAATATATTTTTTGCTATAATATTTTCACGAACGCTAAACACATATTTCGTTTATAACTGATGCAATATATCTCTCTGGGGAAACTATGCTAGTAACATCTATGAATTGAAATTATTTATAAATATTTGGATTTTATTTATGTTTGGCAACATTGTGAAATGGTACAGTAATTTTAACTCCTATTTCACCTTCCTTTTTATTTTTTACAAGTGAGCAATGCACTAACAAAAAGAGAAATAAAAGACGTCGAGTCCTTTTTAGCGCAAGTGGTATATTAAAAAGGTCAACGTCATAAAGTTAAAGTACAGTAATGCCAGAGAGTCATTCGTATCACGCTACTTCCTTATATATCCACATTAGATAAATAAGGGATACATGATTTGAACAGTGAAGGCGTCAACTAGATAAGCCACAGTTGAATAGAAATTAGTTTTCCTAGTCCTACGAATTTATTGATTTTTAATATTTGGTGCAAAAGCTGTAAAAAATATTTTTTACAGCTTTTGAGCAAGAGACTTCCAATGACGTACAATGAGAATAAATCCTCTACAGCTATGTAGCTATCTAAGCAATGTACTTTGAAGGATTATCTCCTTGATTAATAAGAAAAAAACAAAATTAGCCTGATGACTTGTCTGCCAAGCCACGAATATTATCTGTTTTTTTTTATAAGTGGTGTTTGTATGATCAACAAGGGAAGATATTCACGTAAATGTGAGCTAAAAATAATGCATTTATAGGGCCAAAAAATATGCTCAATTTTGTGCACAATAATACACATTCAATTAAAAAATGCTTGAACTAAAATAAATATAGGCATTTACATGTAATTTTTTTAACTAAAATTCAAGATAGTCCCCTCTCCTCTCCAGACTGTGATTAGATCTTTGGTGAACCCACGGGAAAGACCCCTAAAGTTGTCCATTGAAATGCCGCTCAGAATCCTTGTCACTTTTAGTCGAATGGTCACCACATCCTCAAAATGCGCCACTATCGTGTCTATTTTCACACGTGGAAGCGGAGAAGAGTCAGTTAAAGCAAGGTTTGCCGAATAAGGCGGATGAATAGTTACAATGGTGGATATTCCAGCTAAAAAGTTGGCAACACAAAGTAGAATGTAAGCCGGCTCATTGTCGTGTGGCAGAGATCAGATGGCCAATTTCGTATATCCTAGGTAGATCATAACTGGGGTAATGGGCGTAAAAATTCTTGACAGATAATGCCATAAGAGTGAACGATCAGCATTGTCTCCTTTTTTTTTAAATTGATTATCTTTGGATCTCGAAAGACCATTCAAATAATTGTGTACGGTATCTGGTGGACTCTCCATATGCCAGCACAACATTTGTAAAGTTTCTGTGGCATTTTACTGAGCAAAAACAAAAACTAATTGCGATCTGTGACGCCAAATTATCTCGATTTCTTCAGGGACGTAAAACAAGTCGAAAAGATTTAATTTTGTTTCTCTTGGTAACATAGCACCACTTGTATTATCAGTATAAAATCAGTTCGAAAACTTTTTGGGTAGACATTGTATACCAGGTACCTACAGCTGTGTCCAATCAGCTGATACAGACTACTTTCATAATAAATTTGCTCTAATTAGAAGCAATATTGAATAAATTTCGTAAAATCAAAACGAAATTTACTGGAATAGTAAACATTTATTACAAACGCATTTCAACAACGACGTCTTAATTAAACTGTGACGACTCGATTAACTTAGGTTTAATCACTGGTTTAATGTTGCTCCTTTATATTGCGAACATAAAATGAACGGTAATTGGTCGTTGTTCCCGTACGACACCAAAATTTAGACGATATTTTACTGTACATATATCCGCCATTTAAGAATCCGGTAACTAACTTGGTTTATGACTTGCACAGTTTATTTTTTAATGTATGGTTCTATTAAAGGTTAAACTGAATTAGAGCCTTGTTAAGTTGTTCCTAACAGAGTTGTACTTAACAAAGTTTTCCTTGCAAATATATGATAAGCTTAATCTACTATCGCAGTTAACAAAGATGTATACCACTGGACAAAGTTACATTCTAGGTTTGAGTACTTATTTTAAGATATTTCTTAATGTATGGTAAAATAAAAAGAAATGTTCAACTTCTTATGGCTCTTAAACACGACCAAGTAGTTGGACGACTTTCTGGATTTGTCAGAAAAAGTTGTTGGAAGGCTGACGGCTTGACAAGTAAATTTGATCGTGTAGGACGTTATCCAGTCTTTAAACCACCCAACTCACCAACTTGTAGTTCTCGCTATGTCATGTTTTTTTTTTTATTATTTTTTGGCGAAACAAGTGAGAGCATCCTCGTCCATCCTCATGTAGTTATACCAATTTTGAAGCTCACACCTCAATTCGTTCAATAAATTAATGTGGCAATAATGTACTCTTTTAAATAACCACTCTTTGCTCCACTTTGATCTGTTTGATTTCCTTTTAATCTTCTTCTCTTTGACTAGCAGTCCATACAAATATGATAAGTGGTTTATATCCCTCATAGAAATGCAATAAAAACAACAAATAATAACATAACAATAAATCTCTCGGCGTAGTCTACACTTCACTGGCAACCAGAGCATACTGATGAGAAGTTTGTCCGTCTGTCCATTTTACTTGAACGTTTAGGCTCAACTTGTAACGTCAAACTTATTCGACCAACTTGCAGAGCAAACTGAACTAACTTACTTGATCGTGTGTAACTGGCTTTAGACATTAGAGGAGAATTAAGGAAAGAAAATTCTATTACTACTGGTAAATTTTCTCCAAGTATATTAGGTAAAGTCCTTGTGAAAAATATACAGGGATTCCCAAGTACTAGTAACCACCACAAAATACTCGGAGATAATTTTTTTGTTCAATAAAGATAAAAACATCTTCTAATTCTTCTTCTTCTTATAAGAGAAGGTGTTGATTCTTCTGTTTTTAAGCATCTTGTGACGTAAATACCTAGCTTTCGTGCCATCTTTTTGTGGTCGAACGGAAAGTCTTCTTGTTTCTGGTTTTTCATCTTTTACCCATCTTGACCAGCTATTAGTTGGCAACCTACTTACATACGTGATCCCTCCAATATCGACGTCTTGATGTGGTGAAACAGTCTTAAATCTTGAGTTCTTCTCCTACTGGTCTCCTTTTATAGTGCGCAGTGTTTTCATTTCTGTAGCTCTCATGAGGCTTTTTGTTTTAGATGTTTTCTGCTCTTGTTTCTGCTGCATACGTTAGTACCGATCTTACCAGGGTTCTATATATACGCACTTTGCTTTCTGTAGACATGTAGGCATTGTTCCATATTAAGTTCCTCAAATAACCAGATATTCTCGATGCTTTATTTGCCTGATTGAGTACTTCTTGATATGAGTTCGATAGCTGTACTCCCAGATATGTGCAGTGCATATTCTATGCTAGTGTTTTGTTGTAGACGGCTAATTTATATCTAGTGAGGTCTTTAGCTATAACCATTGATTCTGTTTTTTCCACTGATATTTTCATGTTGTAAGTTTCTGCTGTAGTTTGGAAACGGTGTATTAGTCGCTGTAAGCCATCTTCATTTTTTGCTGTTAATATTGCAGCATCAGCAAAGCACCAGATTTTTAGAGTTTTTTGTCCCATTTTTTATCCGCTATTGACCTCATTGACACTATTTACTATTTTGTCCATTAATAAAATAAAATTGTATTGGACTCATGCTTTCACCTTGTCGAACTCCAGGTGATATTGGTACTTTTTCAGTTAGTTCTTGCTGTGTCTTTATACGTGTCCTATTGTTTTTATTGAGCTGCTCTATCATTTTAATGTAGTCGTTGTTGAAGTCATGATCTCGTAAAATTTGTAACACGTCCCTCAACAGTACCCCATTGAATACTTTTTTTAGATCAACTAAACACTTAAACTTTAAATAAACCTCGGACAGGGTGAACGAGAATCTCAAGGAGCAATTCAGAAATGGAGTCAGTGCAGTAAATGTGCCCAGGAGTTCGTCACAATGCATTCTTGGTAAACAATTATGTCTTCACTCTTACAAGGTACAGCCGGCCCAAGAATTAAAGCCAACTTTCATAGCCACCGCCACAGAAAGACAAACAGGCGGGCCACATGTTGCATTAAAACAAAGCTGGCTGGCTACCGCCGGATCGTCAAAATGTGCCTTGTCGAGTTTCTCAGAGATGCCGCCCAAGTTATACTAACAAACATAAAATAGAAAAATATGGATGGCATGTCTAAGAAATTTGACGAGCACATCCTTCGGTAGCTATCCTGTTTCGTTTTTGCCTTTCTGTAGCATTAACTATATTTTCTGTGCAACAGATAATGCACAAAGATACAACTTCGTTGATTAAATGTTTGTCGCTTTTCAATATTTAAAAATATCTTATTCTCAAGTCATAAATTTAATTAATGATTCATATAATATACCTATGACATTTTTAGTGTTCCGTACGGAACACTTATAAGATGACTTCGGTGTCTGTCTGTCTGTCAGACCCGATTTTCTCCTAAACTATTTGTCATAGAAAGTTAAAATTTGGTAATAATATAGGAATTGATGGCCTCATCAGAGCCATGTAGTTTTGAAAGCTAAATTTTGACTTAAGGGTTAGTTTTGGGGGGTGAAATCGGGAGTGAAAAAAAAAAATTTATTAGGTCATCGAGTGTGGTGTCAAATGAAAGCTTGTGAAAACACGAGTAAAAAAATATATATATAATGTAATACTTGCGCGCACTTTTCTTTGTGTTATTTTTAAAAAATCGCGAAAAAATCGCTGTCCACCCGCCTTATCTAGAAAAGTACTTATCAAAAAATTTTGAAAAAATTCTGGAATATTCTCCACAGGGTGTAGATTGAACGAAAATTATCACGAGTGAATTACCTTTAATAATTTATCTGGTATATAAAAAAAAACAAAAATTTCAAGGTCATCAGTTTTGAGTAAAGATTCGAAACAAACTTTGTTGAAAACTCATTTGGGGTGTGTTTTGTGAAGTCACTGATCATTTTATACCTCCGTAACAGATTTTTTTATTTCAAAAGCAATCAACGTGCGGAACACTAATTGCGCAAGTTCAAGTTGCACTTGACCGGTTATTATTTTCTTTGTCTGTGCGAACTTATTCAGGATCTGTGCCATCACAAAGTTTCAGGGATTCTATTTAAAATACTATGAAAGACCGGCAGATCTTCAAAGAGATTTAGTGTAGAAGTCAAAGAATAGAGTTAAAGTTACCCTCAAGATATCCAGTCTTCTCTCTCGTCTATTTCTCCATCCAATAGCAGTTTTTAAAAACAATAATTTCCATTTTTCTATGATTTTTAACACCTTTTAATTAAACTCCATTCCCGTCATTTATATTTTATCCCGTACCGCGAAAAATTGAATTTCACCTCGCGTGAATTTATACTGCCTGTTGCAGGAGGGGTGTCTGTTCGTTCCACCCTTACCCTCTTCAGTGTGTCTTAAAGTCAGGTGAATCTGATGAATGAAACTAACCCTCGACTTTTCCGATCTAACTCATTCTTCTTTTTCCTGCGGCCCACGCGACGTGCGATTTTGTGAGCCCTTTTTATTCTGACATTCGCTTTAAAATAATAAAGGTGTAGGAGAATTAATTTAAGAAATGTTGGAACTTGTTAGACACACCGTTGTCAGTCTATTGTTTTCTCTTTTATGTTTGAGTTAAGGATTCCGATTTCATATTTATAATAAGTATAAAAGTTAATAAAGTTATTCGCAACAAAAGTTTCTGTATAATATTATTGAATATAACCACTGATACATTTAGTTACCTGTACTTTCTTTGCTTTGTATGCCACACAAAAAAATCAATTAAAATGTGATATCACCTACAAAATTTTTTGTTATCTGCACGCTTGATCACGAACTTAAAGGTTTTTGGATACTAATGGTCTTGCAATAATGCAACACGATGCAACTATTCGCGTACGTATCTTCTTAAGTGTAAAATTGTACTTACTCAAAGTTGTAAATGTACATGGATAATCCTGGAATTATTATAACAATCGATTATTTATGTCATTAAACACAATTTTCTGTAATCTTCTAAATGGTAGGCAAATTTCCATAATCTATAATATATATAAAATGCAACGTCTCTCTCTCTGTCTGTCTGTCTGTCCGTTAGTGCGCTTATCACTAGAGAACCACTTATCCGATTTACGTACTTTTTTTTTTTAAAACATACATATATTCTCTGGCCAAGTTATAGGCTATATTTTATTACGATAGGTAGCATAAGGAAAGAGCAGTGACGATAATAGTGAATGAAGTCGCAAAAAAGATTGCCGCTAGCGCGTTCCCTTGCAATACACAGCCTAAACCATTAAATATGGAACAATATTATGTAGCAGACAAAAATCTATAATCTATAATATATATAAAATGCAATGTCTCTCTGTCTGTCCATTAGTGCGTTTATCACGCGAGAACCACTTATCCGATTTACGTGTTTTTTTTTTTAATTCATACATTTGTTCTCTGGCCAGGTTATCTATAATCTTCTATCTATAATATATATAAAATGCAACGTCTCTCTGTCTGTCTGCCTGTCTCTCTGCCTGTCTATCTGTTTGTTCATTAGTGCGCTTATCACTGAAGAACCACTTATCCAATTTATGTGCTTTTTTTAAAACATACATATGTTCTCTGGCCAGGTTATCTATCTATAATATATATAAAATGCAACGTCTCTCTGTCTATCTGTATGTCTGTCTGTGTGTCTATCTGTCTGTCCGTTAGTGCGTTACGTGCTTTTTTTTTTTTAAAAACATACATATGTTCTCTGGCCAGATTATAAGATATATTTTATTACGTTAGATAACATAAAGAATAAACAATGACGATAATAGTGAATCAAGTCGGAAAAAAGGTTACCGTTAGCGCGTTCTCTTGCAATACGCCGCCTAAACCATTAAATATGGAACAATATCATGTTGCAAAGAATATCATATATATAAAATGCAACGTCTCTCTGTCTGTCTGTCCGTTAGTGCGCTTATCACTTGAGAACCACTTATCCGATTTACGTGTTTTTGTAAATTTATACATATGTTCTACATAATTCGATATAAGCCTAGATAATGGGAGATAAGGTGAGATAATGGAAGATAAGTATAAATAATGGGAGATAAGGAGAAATAATGGGACATAAGCAAAGATAAGTCTAGATAATGGGAGATAAGGAGAAATGATGGGATATAAGGAGAAATATTGCGAGATAAGTCGAGATAAGCCTAGATAATGGGAGATAAGGTGAGATAATGGGAGGTAAGGGGAAATAATGGGAGATAAGGAGAAATAATGGGAGATCAGCAGAGATAAGCCTAGATAATGGAAATTATGTAGATATAACGGGAGATAAGGAGAAATAATGGGAGATAAGGGGAAATAATGGTAGATATTTTATTATGTTAGGTAACATAAGGAATAAGCAGTGACGATAGTAGTGAATCAAGTCCACGCGAGCGGAGCCGCGGGCACTGCTAGTATTATATAAACGAACAAGCTTATAAAGATATATAGAATACACTACACAAATTTATGTAACAAAATCCATATATTTATGTAAAGTTTCATTTTGCATATGAATATTTATATTTCAAATATGTATGTCAGTAACAAACGAATGGGAAAAATAAAACAATACAGAAATAACGGTGAAGTTCTGTATTAACATTAACAACTAAGACAAAAATTTGGTGGATATAACGACACCAAGTACAGATAATAATGTGAATCAAATATAACTGGTACCAAATAAAAAAGATTTACCTTCTTAAGTTGTAAATATGTGTGTACAGGGTGGTCAAAATTGGACACTTTTAAAGGTAAACCCTTTAATCTAAAGGAGATAGACGAAAACTGATATCGGTGTCTGAGACCCAATTTTTATGATAAACTCAATGGTAAAAAAACCGCATATCGATATATAGTACTGTTTCAGATATACAGGGTGTTTTTCAAAAATCTGCATTTTGGAAAAATGTTTGTAATTCTTTTCCTATTGAAAATTTTTGATTTCTGTAAAACCATTCTCAAAGCACTTTTTCACGTGGATTTCAACAAGTTACATTTTTTTACAACTAATATTTTATTAGTTATTAGCGCAAAAATATATTTTTTAAATGGTATACCCTGTACTTACGTTGGTAGTCCAGTGGATTCTTTCCGATAGTTCCTAAAACTACTATTTCTTCTAACTGCATGCATAATTTTTGGGTCGTTTCTCTTCAAACGGGCCACTATTAACTAGGTTATGTGCAATCGAGCGAATATGTCCTTGAAGGGTTGACGCCTCTCTGGATACCGTTCGTGGTACAAATTACTGGCCGCTTCCGAATTTTCTCCGGTTTGTATGAAACACACTATCATATGACATTTTTCGTAATTTTCAAACTTCATTTCGATTTATTTGACAATTCAATAACTGATCCTGAAGTAAAAATTTGACAACTACGAGTAAACAATTGAATTAAACCATATGACCGCTCCGTCCAAAGCCTACTTCACAAAATGTGCATTTAAAACTCGCGTAAAAACTGAAAACCTTTATATTTTGAAGCAGATTTAAGCAAAATAGAAAGTGTACTATATTTTTAGAATGTTAATTTAAAGCTCTATTCGGATAAAGAAAAATATACAGGGTATCCCATTTAAAAAATATATTATTGCGTTAATAACTATTAAAATATTAGTTGTAAAAAATGTAACTTACACTCTCGAAATCCACGTAAAAAAGTTCTTTGAGAATATTTTTACAGAAATCAAAAATTTTCAATAGGAAAAGAATTACAAACATTTTTCCAAAATGCAGATTTTTGAAAAAACACCCTGTATATCTGAAACGGTACTAGATATCGATATGAGGTTTTCACCATTGAATTTATCATAAAAATTGAGCCTTAGACACTGACATCAGTTTTCGTCTATCTCCTTTAGATAAAGGGGTTTCCCTTTAAAACTGTCCAATTTGGACCACTCTGTACATAAATACTTTAAGACTCTACCACCTTCAACTATCAATAGTACTAGTAAAATTAAACGATCGTCCACGTTTGAATGAAAGCCTTCTACATGTTGAAACTGTACCTGTAAAAGAGAACCTGTTTCGTTTTTTCGCGTTAATGGTTTCGGTAAAATATAAATATTTTTGTGGAATTTTCGGCAGGAAAAGACAATACCTATAATAATTTATCTTAAAACGTATAGGAATAAGAACAAGTAATCCCAACAATTAGGTCGACCTCATTCGTACAGTAATGGCACCTTGTCGTTTTTCTCTGTTTTGACGCTGGGAAACGTGGCTAATTTCGTGGTCGTTCCAGGATGAGAGGTCAGACTAATATACGAGTAGATATACATACGCCTACTTGAAGTAGAGGTGAGCCACACGCTTGCCTGTGCCCACCCTGGATTTTTCCCCAAGCGAGAACCAAATATTACACTTTCACAAGCACAACACACATACTCCACAAATACATGCACTTACACGCTCTTACAATAACAGGAGCACAACATTACACCACCTTTTACACAAGGTTAATCCTAAAGTGTTACGCTACCGTGCTGAGGGGATCAATGATGCTGAACGTATCAGTCATCAAGAACGGTGCCTTTGGGATAACAGGCGACCTATCTTTCATCCCTACAGGAGGCACTGCAGATGTCGACTTCTTACTTTCTCTCTACTCGTGGAAATTTTATTGATCAAACAAAAACCGGTCAAGAGCAAGTTGAACTTGCACAATTAGTGTTCCGTACGTTGCTTGCTTTTAAAATAAAAAAATGTTGTTACGGTGGTATAAAATGATCAGTGACTTCACAAAAAATACCCCAAATGAGTTTTCAACAAAGTTTGTTTCCAATCTTTACTGAAAACTGATGACTCTGAATTTTTTTTTTTTTTTTATATACCAGATAAATTATTAAAGGTAATGCCCTCATGATAACTTTCATTCAATCTACACCCCGTGGATAATATCCAGAATTTTTTCAAAATTTTTTGATCAGTACTTTTCGAGATTTTTTTAAAAATAATACAAAGAAAAGTGTGCGCAAGTATTACATTATATATATATTTTTTTACTCGTATTTTCACAAGCTTTCATTTGACATCACACTCGATGATCTAATAAAAAATTTTTTCTCACTTCTAATTTCGCCCCCCAAAACTAACCCCTTATATTAAAATTTTACTTTCAAAACTACACGGCTTTGATGAGACCATCAATTCCTATAGTATTATCAAATTTCAACCTTCTATGACAAATAGTTTCGGAGAAAATCGGGTGTGGCAGATAGACAGACAGACGGACAGACAGACACCGAAGTCATCTTATAAGTGTTCCGTACGGAACTAAAAAAAAATGACATAGAAATCTACAAATTAGACAGGGTGAACTTTAATAAAGACACCTTAAGTCAATCTTCGGTGCCAGTAAATGTGCATAAAAACGACATAATTTTGACACCTGAAACTAAGGAAAGTGATTTGCAGGGAATCAACCCTATACTAAATCTAAACGTTGATAAACTCAGCTTGAAGCAACCTCTCCAATCCCAGAGACGGAATATCGTCATTCAACCTACAAAAGAGTCCGACAAACCAATCCACCATATGAAAAAAACGGAACAAAAGCCTCTAACCATCGACGGGGCTTGCACTACTCCAGTGGAATTTTTGCTGCAAACATTTCTCGCGTAGGGAGCCCTCATGTTCCTTCGGGGACTGCTGATGACAAACGCTTGAGATCTGATTGCATTAATCCTGACGTGGGTCTGTCGGGAAACAAGAAGAGAAAAGAGGAGCATGGCGGCGCAATGGTCTTTAGTGAAACCCTAACTGGCATCGAACTGGCCAGTATTCTGTAGGATTTCCAACAGACGCGCCTCTCAGAGGACCAATCCGAGACCGTCCAGATAGCGTTATGGCAGACAATAAAACCAAGACCGGAAGATAGTGGGATAGCCTTCGATAACTACTACTTTAAAAATGAAGCAGTCATCCTGTCATGCAGAGGAAAGGATACCAGAACTTGGGTGCAAATCGAGGTTTATAATTTCTCGCTCTGGGAGGGTGCACAGCTTAAAGTGGGGATGGCAAATGACCTTCTAAATACTCTAAAAATGATAATGATTCTCCCGAAAATCCTGAGAACTAAAGGAGTGATGGCTTGAGAAACATAAAGCTGCTGCAAGTAAACCTGCCGCATAGTAGGACTGGCTTCGCAGCCCTCTGTCACAGAATAATCAACGAGTATATAACAATCGCCCTAATCCAAGAACCATGGATCGTAGATTCCGAAGTGAAAGGACTTCGAGTCGTAAGTTGATGTATAATAAGTCATTTGGTATTGCTAGAACATGTATCTTCATAAGTAAGGCCGTGGAATGCATGCCCTTGGTAAACTTCTATTCTAGGGACTTTGCTACTATCAAACTGAGGGCAAATGGACTCTGTCCATGACTTCTGCAACGGGGGATAGAAAATCGTACCACTCGTATATGGAGCTGAGTCTTCACATCACAGTCTAGACGTGACACATACACAGAAGCAAAGGCATATCGATCAATCAGCCTTTCATCTTTTCGGCTAGAAACGCTGGAACAATTGATGGATAGGCATATAAGAAAGCGGCACTGCTATAAAAATCTTCTACATAAACATCAATACGCATTGCACCACAAGGAGGTTATCCTGGGTGCTTTCTTTAACATACAGGGCGCATTTGATAATATATTCTTCGCCTCAGTGATTACAGCCTTAAAACCACATGGTATCTACGACACCACAATCAGGTGGATAAACAACATGCTTTTATATCGGCAAATAAAAGCCAAGCTTTATGAAAACACCTTAGAAGTAGAGATGGCTCAAGGATGCTCACACGGAAAAGCCACATCGCCACTCCTTTGGAATTTAATGGTGGGTGAGCTGCTGACGCGGCTAAACACACAAGGTTTGTATGCCCAGGTATATGCTGACGATATAGTTATACTCATCTAAGAGAAGCATATCGCCACTGTGGCAGGGCATATGCAAAGAGCACTAAACAATGTACAGCGCTAGTGTGAGGAAGTAATCCTGAAAGGCGTTGCCAAGACTGCTGGTATACCGTTCACAAAAAGAAAAATCCAAGGCAATTGCAACAACTTGAGTATCTTCGAAGAAAGAAAAAAAACCGTTAATTCGTGCAAATATCAGAGCTTGATACTAGACACGAAATGAACGTGGAACAAACAAATTACAAAAAATCTTAATAAATCAAAAATGTGGTCTATAATATGCAGGAGCATGTTTCGGAAAATCTGGGCAGTAAACCAAAGTATGAAGTATGGTCGACGAAAACAAAGCAGAGAACGACAACCATGAAGGTAAATAGGTTGCAGATAGTAGCTTGCTTATGATCCACCGAGGGTATGAGTAGCACCGCCACCACAACTATGGAATTAAGTCTTAGACTAACACCTCTAGATATATACATAAAATGTGAGGTTATTAATAGCGGTTATCCAATGAGGGAACGGAAACAACAACCAGTACCATTTCGTTACGGATCTAATCGATGACAGACTCTTGGAAATGCAATCTGATTATCAAAATCTATAAATGGTAGTGGAGGCTCCGACGAAAGCAGCGGGTCTTGTCTATTACACAGATGGAAAAGTTAGAGCGGAGTAAGCGCTGGTATATATGCAAAGAAGCTTAAATAGAGCTTTAACATTCTACTAGGAACAATTGCAACAATATTGCAGGCAGAAATTTACGCAATATAAACATTTTTACACGAGAATGTTGGACGGGACTACCGCAACCAAGAAAGATATATTCTCTCAGACACTCTTTAGATGCTTATCAGGTCAACTTCAAGATCGTGAGGGACTGTAAACGTGACATATTAGAACTGTCATATTAAGGTTGAACTACTCTGGGTTTCAGGATATTCGGAGATAAAAGTAATGAAAAAAATGGGCGAATTAGCAAGATTTGAAGTTTCAACACCATACGAACATAGGGGTTCAGAATCAGCGGTTATTATAGAAAAAGAGGTGGTAAAAACGACAATCAACGTGGATGGTCATATCAGCAACATCTACATCGGTGGTTCGTAACATCTGGCCAAAGACATTCTAGGAACGTAATTGGTCCTTAAATAACTGATGTCCTTTGTTTAACAAGGGCCCAGACTAATCGCCAGCCCCTGTCACCTGAGGAAACATTTTTGGAAAATGAGTATACACAATGGCCCCATGACATGCAGACTATGTGGTCAAAAAAAAGAAACCTCTATGCACATATGCTTTAACACCGAACATACATAAACTGTTCGGAGATCTATCGTGGCGATAAATAACCACATGAAGGGCTTGGAAAGAAGCTAATAAAACTTACAGGGATGATGCTTATGTAACCAAGAGAGGGGAGCATAATAATCCAAGAGGCTGCAGTGCACAAATAGGCACAAATGCCTACCTCCTACAGTCAGTAGACTTTCTGTTCGGTTATCCGACGATTAAATCTTGGGCGCCACCCTTTGTACTTACATGGTAAAGGGCCCACTAGACTTTAGGGTCAATCCGCATGTCAGCTACTAGCTGATGGTGGCCTATTATAGCTACGCCATGAAAAGTAGAAAGGACAGAAGAAAGAAATAAAACGACTGCTTTAAGAAAAATGCAATTAGGTGAAGACGGTGTGTTAGGAGGGTGGCAGTATGCGCACATGCGCGAGAACATGACTCGCAATCGAGTAGAATGCGTACAATGGATAATGGTGCATATAGTGATGTCATCGAAATTGCGGCAAACGATACCGTTAATGATGGCGGACAGGGACGTGAGTCGTTGGCGATAGGTAGGGCCAACATATAGACCAGAATACCTTATCTCGGTTTGTATCTTTTCTAATCGCGCAAGACATTCTTTTTTCGATTATCACGGTATTCCTGGAATGTCTTATTATGGTCGGTATCTACTCTAAAACGGCGCAAGGGATTCTTTTTTGGCAACACTCGGTCTCGTGGTGAACCTGTCAGGTCTGACTAACTTTTAGGACAACATGATTATATCTCATAGGAAAGTGTTTTAGCGTTAAATTAAAAAATTAATTACTTTAGAATCGTTTTTAACTAGTCATTAACCAGTCAATTATCGTCTAGATAGATGTGTTTACTTTTTTCAAACAATTTTACGCTACTCAACATTCTCGTTGACCATCCGTTAATTTTCATACTCTAATAATTATTATCACCACTTACGCATTTATTTTAAAGCATCAATATTTATATTTTTATATACTCGTCTACTTTATAATTCTAATTTTCTCCCACATATCGCACATGTGCTCACGGTTGACAGGATTTGACGTAAAAGTGACGAGTTAACAAGTGTGAAGTGAGCTTTAAAGGTTCGCACATGGCTGCTTCAAGAAAGAGGTTATTTTGGGCTAAATAACGTTAAGTTTCCCGTGTAAATTAACACTTCATTTCACTAATGGCCCCTTTAAAGTTTTTGGTTAACAATGCTTAAACAAAAAGAGGATTATGAGTTCATAAATGTCAAAATAATGGGCATAAAAGTGTTACGTAGAGTATCCGCTAATTTTCAAATGTTTTATTAGAAAGAATGCGGTATATTCTTTTGTAGTCATAATTTAGAGCTTTAAGATTTAAAATAATTATTAAGTTTCAACGTATTTACCATTTGAATTTTGATTAATTTTAGGGTGAATAAAAGCAGTTTCTAATTTCTAAGCAATGGGTTTCCTGATGTAGCCTCTATTTTTATTTCCTTGGTTAATGTATTTAGCAAAAAATATTCCTTCTATTGCGTTTCTTAAGCTTTAAAGGTTTCTAGATTACAAGAAACATAGTTTCGGTGTGTCGGTTGTACTCAAATATCGTTTTAAAATTTTGTGCACATATGGTATAATATTTGAAGCAGGAAAGGAATATCTGGCTTCTGAGCAATATCGCTTTAGGAGAAGGGCGTGAAGTGAGAGAGAGAGTTAATAAACTGTGTATAGTTCCATTAATATTATAGAGAATTTTTCCTTTTTACTTACCTTGCCAAAGTAAAATATTGTATTCGTAAAAAATCACCCACCGAGATATTTCCTTTCCTTCAGGTTTTAGGGATTTTAGATCACAAACAACAGTCACTAATTTTTATAGGTCTGTCCGTCTATCTGTCGGTCTGTCTGTGGGGTTCAGTGATTGCTGTAGCCAGAGATCTGGGCGTGTCGAGAGAGACAATTTATCAACTGAAGCGGTCAGCGGTGTCATTGCCTCCTGGGATGGTACCTCATAGAAAATCAGGCTCTGGCGCACCGAAGAAGACTTCATCAAGGATTGTTAATTCTTCTATAACCTCCATTGAACTCAAAAACAAGTACCATACGCTCCTCCAGAACGTCACAACTAGGACAGTTCGTTACTGCCTGCAGAAGGACCTGGGTCTATCAAGTCGCCATATCGCAAAGAAGCCCCTGCTCACAGCAGCGCTGAAGAAGAAAAAGCTGTAAAAAATCAGTCAGTCTTTCGGCAAGGTAACTTCCGAACGAAATGAGATATTTATTTCAAACTTGGTATATGTATAATACGTTACCACGGCATGAAACCTATAGTTTCTGAACTCTATCGCTTCAGACGAGGCGGGTGAAAAGAGTGCAACTCGATAAATTTAGTGTAAATTGGGTAATTTTTCCTTGTTCTTTGTTGAAATGATAAAATAATTTCATGCACAAATATTTACAGTAAAAGATGTATGGAGTGAAAAGGGCGAATATCGTGTTTTATGTCCTTTTTAGGCTTTTTGGAGTCGAGTAATTCGAAAATTAGGTTATTTCTTTATTACTTTGAATTTTTATTCGGGAATGGGGTGAAAAAATATTATAGAGTTTCAGTAGAAGTGGTGTTATTTTTTCATAGTTGAGCTAAAAGTTATACTTTTATTTTAGTTTTTCTAAAGTAGCTTTCTTAATAATTGTATTATTTGCACACGATTCGGTGCCTAGGGGTTTTCTGAGATGGGAAATCGAAATCAGCTCACAGTGTTGTTGTAAATTGTAGGGAGCGTCACTTATTGCACTGTGTATACTTTTAAATTGTCATAACTTTTTTATACCACTCTCTATGATATTTTTAATTAAATATTCGTATTTTCCGCCTCCCTCTGTCTTAAAAAGATCTGGTAAATGTTGCTCCGAGCAACAGTTTCTGAGATAATTAAATGTTTGTTTCCATTTTTCAACTCCATTGTCAAATTCGCAAATTCCTTCCTTCACACTTTATTCAGGCTTACGACAGGACAAAAAGAATAGTCTTTGAAATTTGGATCATGCTTAAAGGCCAACAGACTAACAGCAATAATAATTAAAGACCAACGGGCCAATACCAGTAATAATGTAAAAACCAACTGGCTAAGGGCATAAAAGATTACCCACAAATTGATAAAAATATTCACATTACACGCAAAATGAGGTGGTGTACCATCGTGCTGAAAAATATATCGCGACGTAAATTAATGGGTAAGTTTTCCAATAATTCAATGTCACCATTAAGTCGATCTGGTAATCTAAATAGCCCGATCAAATAGTTCGCGACAAATCCTATCCAGACATTAATACTAAATTCGCGTTGAAACTGCTTTTGCTGCACAGGATGTGGGTTTTCTTCAGCGTAAACATGATTGTTATGCATATTTGTTATATTACGTCAAGTGAAGCTTGTCTCTAAACAGGATTTTAGCGTGAAAAGCCGGAACAGCCGCTATGAGGGCTCGAAAAATTTGTGAAAAATGCAAACGGGATCCAAGATCTAGAGGTAAGAGTTCTTGGACGAAGTGTAAGGGGGTGGGAAAGGGATGAATAATTTGTTGTCTAATGATCCGATTAGTTGTACTTTTTGATATTCCCATTTGACATTTAATTAAACGAGTGCTGATTTCAGGATTATCGTGTACAATTTCAATGATTTCCTCTTCAATATCGGGTTCTCTAGCCTGTGAAGGCCGCCTAGCATTATTCCTGATCGGCTTAAATTATCCGACGATGCGGAAATCTTTCATTATATACGCGAGTACTTTTGCGACCATTGCCGTTACAAAAACCAACACTAAAATCATATCAGTTTGCTCACCAAAAAAGTATTCCATAATAATCTAGATTTAAAACACTGTTAAGCTTGAGAAGGGATTAATTCTCGTTAATACTAGTAAAACTTGTTTGATATCTGTCAAAAATTACTTTCTGTCAGTATTACTACAAGCCAATTATGTCATAGAACATATGCGAATTTGACAATGGAATTAAAAAATGGAAACACAAACATTCCACTATCTCAGAAACTGTTACTCGGAGCAACATTTACCAAGAGAGTTTTTTTTAGACAGGAGAAGGCGGGGGATACGAATATTTAATTAAAAATATCATACAGAGTGGTATAAAAAAGTTATGACAGTTTAAAATATACACAGTGCAATAAGTGGCGCCTCTACAATTTACAACAAAACTGTGTACTGATTTCGATTCCTCATCTCAGAAAACCCCTTAGCACCGAATCTTGTGCAAACAGTACAATTATTAAGAAAGCTACTTAAGAAAAACTTAAATAAAAGTGTAACCTTGGCACCCTGTATCTCAAAATTTACGAATTTTTTGGACTAAGGCAAGTTGAGTTAAATGGTCATATTTTCATCCCAGAAATACACAGTAACTCTATGTACCAGGAATACTGGGACACTCTATATATAGTGAAGCATATAGGCGTTAATAAGATTAGGAAGGGAGTCAGAATAATTGCTACATATATAGGGTAAGGTGCCACAAGTGTGCGCGGTCCTCAAGAGTATTGCGACGATTGATTTCAAAGCGTGCCAACTTCAGTTGTGTTTTGAGCGTCTCTGTACTAGAATGCTATTGCAAAAACTCAGCATAAATATAATTCATTTTGAAGGAAAGAGGTAAGATTTTCGGTATTTCGATGTTTTGTTAAAATAATATGATCTTTTTCAACTAGTGTAGTATGTATATGTAAACAGTGACCGCGTTTTTTGATAATAAATCGTGTAAAACAAGTCATAACCGGTAAATTGTGTAGTTGTTGTCGCCATATTTCAATCGATGGCACTAATGTGTCAATTTGTTTCGGACCCAAGCTTCTCCACAGGAGTGCCCATAGCAAGAGTGCGCATGCGCACTCTTGTGGATTCTGTACTCTTGCGAACCATTTGGATTTATTTTATCATCTTGTTTTCTAGATGGCTTCCAGGCAAAGAAAAACCAACCGAATCAATTGTTCTAAAGAGATATTGGATCTTGCACGGAAAATGGTATTTGAAGAGGGAAAAAGCAAAAGAAAAGTGGCTGAACTCTTAGGAATGTCCGAGTCCAGCCTACGTAAAAGATTAAAAAGAGAAGACGTTGCTACATCCTTAAGCAGATTTAGACCCACCTTTACGCTTGGTGTGGAAAAAGAACTAGTCGTTCAAATAAAGACTTTAGATGCTATGTTTTATGGGATTATGCTAAAGCTGTTGTGTATGAATATGCCGAAAAAAATAATATTGTGCATCAATTTAACAAAGAAACCAAGATGGCTGAAAAGCATTGGGATAGAGATTTTATGCGCCGAAACCCGGATATAGCAGTTCGCCAACCGACCTCAACCAGCATTGCCCGCGCTAACGTACAGAAGAAACACAAGTTTCAACCTTGTCAAATATATATGGACGAATCTCGCTTTTCTACAGTTCCGAATAAAACGCCAAAAGTTGTTAGAGTCAAAGGAAAAAGGTGCGTCAATAAAATCAGTAGTGATGATTTCTGTGCGATGAGTGTATCGGGAAATTATATACCACCAGCCTTTATATTTCCCCATAAAAATACGAATGCGGAGTTGTTAGATGGAGCTTCAGCAAATCGTATTGAGTCTGGTAGAATGAATACAGATTTATTCTTGGACTGGCTGAATCATTTTAAATACCATGCCAAGCCCACAGAGACTTATCCGGTGTTATTGGTTTTGGATAATTATTTGGCGCACACCAATTTAGCTGCAGTAAACTTTTGTAGAAAAAATTTCATTCACGTCATTACTATTCCGCCTCATAGCACGCATAAGATGCAACCACTAGATCATTGTTTTTTTCACCAAATGTGAAAAAATGGATGATAAATCATCCTGGAAGACCTATTACCATCTACCAAATAGCCACTTTGTTCAGCGCTGCTTATATGAGGATTGCAAATATCTCTAACGCCGTCGAAGGTTTCATAGTTGGAGGAATATGCCCTTTCAATAGAGATCTAATTAGTGACGTTGATTTTCTTGCTAGTATGGTAACTGGGAGGCGGGAAGAACATTCAAGTAGTATTTCAATTGCTGAGCAGAACGACACAACAGAAGATGTACTGAACGTTGCAACAACTAGTCAAGCGATGATTCCACACACTTCTACTAGTATGCCTTTGCCAGAAGAACACACACAAAATACTGCAGTGACAGAAAAAGTGGCGAGTTTTCACAGTCCATCTAGATCACCACTGGGAGAAAAACAGATACATACTGATGAACCAACTTGCTCATTTATGGATATTGCTCCACTCCCAAAAGCAACTTTTGCCCGAAAAGCATCAAACCGTAGTAAAAGATCTGAAATAATTACAGACTATCCCTATAAAAGAAAATTAGACGAAGAAACAGAAGCTAGTAAGAAAAAAATACCCAGAATAATATGCAAAACATCGCAGAAATCACCATCAAAACCAAAAAAAACACCAAAGAATAAGAAAGAAATGTGGACATGCCCTGGTTGCCAAGAGAATTATAAGGAGCCTCTTGTTGAAGACTGGATCCAGTAGAGCCTGTGCACTGAATGGTGGTACGATAAATGCACATCTTACATGGGCATTGGAATCTACAAGTGAGATTTATGCGTGTGAATTAGCTTGCGCACTGTTAAGGTAGCATGCGCACTCATTGGGACTATCATGCGTATTCTTGTGGAATTGTAATATCAAGAGTGCGCAATTACCCACGATCTCAATTAGATTTTTATTTAACAGAGTATAAGACCAAGCTGATTTTTCATATAGTATATTAAAGTTGATTTGTTGGTCATTATAAAAACATTTTGTGATTTTATTGTAACTGTTTTTATTTGATTAATGTCATTTTATTCCTAAACCTCGCATACTTGGGGCATCTTACCCTATTATTTTACACTTCTATTCAGCGTCAGGGAATATGAACATTTTGTTATTGTTTTATTTTATCATTTTCAATTTTAACAAAAATAGTAAGCAAAGAGAAATAGAAGGTTTCAGGTATAAATATCTTTGAAATGCTTCTTTTGCCCTCTTTTTTTTTTGGATTAATATCTTACTAAAACGTACATACCTTAAAAATATCGGCTGGTGGTGCTTGGATTAACTTACTCTTGACTTTAAGAAAGTCAAATTTAGTACTTATTTGGGAACTACGTGTTTATAAGCATTGGGTAAATCGATTTTTTCTTGTGGAGGTATTGAACAAATTTCGACAATACATATTTATAACTAAACATGTAAGAAGTTAAAACGATGGGGAAGGAGGTTGAAAGGGTTACTTCATATATATTATGTTATACATCTTTGTCAAACTTTTTTATTATTATGTGAGTTAAATTCAGTTATTCATTTTAGAAATACATCTTAAACTAGATGAAAAACTTTGAAATGATATCATCACGATCTGTTCGAGACAAAAAATAATAAGACAAAAGCCTAAGGCCAAACAATTACATGTCACAAATATTAGAGGCATTTCTAGCAAAAAAGAAACCTGCAATCGCAATTACGGAAATTCTAGCGCTTATTCTACTAGGATTGTATTTGTTTGATCTCTAGTAGACAGCGCTGGAATGTTTTTGGTTCTTGTTACGATCTATCAGTTACACAATTTTTTGTGTTTCATCACGATAATGATTTATTTGTCTAAATTTGCATGACAAATAAGAAATTTTGGAAGGTTGTTGTGGTAGCGGTATTCATGTACGACTATTTATTCATAGCCTGACCTACGAATATTGCCGGGAATATTATATTTTGACGCAGGTTTGACTATTTCTCGAACAGAAAATGGATCAGAAAAAACAACGAATGTCCGATAGATTGAATCGACAAAATTTAGTGCCAAGAAATTATGTACGAACTTTGCGAACACATCTATTTGGATTATTTTGGTGTTTCTACCGATAACACTTTAAAGCCTATACTGAAATAATTAATTTCCCATTTTGAAGCTATCTGGTCCCTTGTCAAAATTTTCGTAACTAATCAGTTTCGAAGGATCATGTCTGACTAATCTTGAATAATGAAGGAAATTAATTTCCATAATCTGGGAAATATCATTACGAAAAAACAACAAAGTCTCCAGTTTATAGCTTTTAAAATTAAAAAGGAGGTAATAAAAATGAATAAATGAAGAAAAAAATCAAGTGTAAAGGGAAGCTCATTATTTGGATAGCAAATGAACATTTAGATTAAATTAATTAAATTATTTTAATGAGGAGAATATATAACTTCGAGAAAAAATATTTTTTGAGATTATTTTTATTTTTAAATTTCAATGATAATGCAATTTTAATTGTTTGTAATCCTACTTATGACTTAAAAAATTGTATTTATTCAAAAATTATTAATATTTCAATCAAACAGAAAAAGACATGAGATGAATCCTCTTAATTCATTTAGGTAAACAAAATCGCTGGCGACAACCGAAAATTGATAGGACCCTCTACATCTACCTGTTAGGTTTCTGGGACGGTTACCCAAATATTGCAAAATGTTAAATCTGTAATTAAATTTTGAAATAAATAGATGACAGTTGATTTCTATATTTAGCCTAATTTAGTTTTGTCAGTGAGTTGTATAAACTATTTTGTTCTATCCAAAGGATTTAGTAAAAGGTGTACTGAAGTAGGCGTATTTTGCAGCTTAAAATCATTTTCATTACTAATCTCACACCTACAATTGCTCTATAGCTTCTTTAAAATTATACTGCTCGTCAGCCTATAGCAGAGGTTCCCAAACTTTTTTTTCTCGTAGACCACTTTCAAAATTTTACTGGTTTCGGTGGACCCCCTGATGCTATATTTCTACCATATTCCCAAAACTCGTCAAAAAATGTGAAGATTAGATCTAACGATGGAAATTTGCGTCGTGGCTGAGTTCCAACCCTAAATTCGGAGTGAAAAAAATAAAAAAGAAAAATAATATATTTTCTTGTATTTCTATTTATTAAAATAATATGATTACAGACTTAATAGAATTAAAATTAAACATTAATAACGTACCGTAACTTGAACAATGCAAATCAACAATTAAAAAAAAATAGTCATAATTTTAATGAGAGGAATGCACTTGATGGATTGACAGCAAATTATCAATATTTGGCTTCAGTTTTGTAAGGAATAACCGCAAATCTCCCCGTTCTATGATGTTCAATCTGCTCCTTTTTTTTGTTAATAGGTTTGTAACGACAATAAAACTTTTTTCGACAAGGTATGACGAGGGAAACGCTATCAAAAGTTTTCTCGCAATTTCTCACAGCCCAGGATATTTTTCGGGTATTTCGGCCTTCAGCCAAAATGTTTGATAGCCTTTTTTTAAATTTCACCTTCAGCCCCTCATTGGTGCTAAGCTCGAGTAGCTCCTCTTGTATTACCACATTCGCCACTTCCGTTTCATCAAATGGATTTATGAACCATGGTGGTATTTCCATCGTCAGAATATCTTCAAATCTATTTTTGAAGTCATCATGCAGGGCATTTAAATGTTGAAGGTATGTCTGAATATCCTAATCAAGACATTCTGCCTGTGACAAGTTTGGAAACTGGGAGAATTCGCGACGACTAATATTTTGCTTCATAAATTTAAATTTTCCAAGAAAAAACGAAATTACACCCTTTATTTTTATTAAATTTAGGCTGTCCCCTTGTAACTGCACGTTAATGTCATTAAATTTTTTGAACAGATCTCTCAAATACGCGATGTCTGCTTTCAATTTGATCAGGTTTTCTTTTAAATCTGGATCTTTACTATCCAGAAACTCTAAAACTGATTCAAAAAGTGAGTAAAATCTTGTTAAACATGCACCTTTCGACAACCAGCGTACTTCAGTATGTAAGAGCAATCGTTGGAAGTTTTCATCATTCTCGTCGCACAATTGTGCAAATAAACGGGTATTCAACGCATTGCTTCTTATTTTGTTAACTGCTTTAATCACAAATTGAAGCGATTGGTGCAATCTCTCACTCAAATTTTTCGCTATCAGGTGTTGGCGGTGGATGACACAGTGAATTGCAGTTACTCCTGGTATAATTCTTTTAAGATGGCTTATGAACCCACGATATCGCTCGATGATGGCAGGAGCTCCATCTGCTGCCACCGAAATAATGTTTGTAAATGGAATCGATTTTCCTTAAAAAAAAATCACTCAGGACATTAAATATTGATTCGCCTTTAGTGTCCGTCTCCAAAGTTTTCGCGAATAGCAGCTCTTCATGGATTTATTCGTCCATAACAAATCGAACATATGTCAATAATAATGCTTAATTCCCAGGTAAAGTTGACCCGTCCAGTTGAATAGAAAAATGAGTTGTTTGCAGATAATTACACAAGAAGCTTTCTTCTTTGTACAGTGTTACTCAAAGGAATTCTTTTAAGTACGTCAAATGGAGGTTTGCAGTTGTGCAGAACAGTTTTTAAAACCCCTTCAACAGCGAGTAAAATTAACTGTTCTCCGATGGTGTGCGGTTTTCCAGATTTCGCTATAAGCAATGAGATATTGTAAGATGCCCGCAAGCCATCATCGTTACTTTGAGACGTTGAAGCGAACATACTGAGCACGGTAGGTCTCTTTTCATATTTTTCCTTCAATGTTTGACAATGTTTTAAATCTTTACCTATTTTATCAGGATGACACCTTCTTAGATGATCTCCGAGCTTCGATGGTTTCACAGAGTCATTGCTCAAAACTTTGTTGCATAAAAGGCATATGGTCAATCGTTTGTCTGCCTTTGATGGAAGAAACCCAAATTTCAAATAATCAACACTGTACTGTCGACATTTCTCCTTAGATTCAGCCATGTCTCGTATCGGTTACCTACCTGTAAAGAAAAAAATGTTTGTTTTAGTAATCATAAGGCTATTTTAACAGAATAAAATAGGATTAATTAATTATTGCAATGAAAAAACCAAAATGCCGACGGCAAAACTGATTTTAATTATTAAAAGCAATAAACTGCTAAGGCCCACATAGAGGTATTCACAAAAAGGCTGAACCTATTTTAATGTAATATAAAATATTTTTTGATTAATTATATTTTGATACGTTTCTGTAAATTGGAGAGAAAATACTTTTAAAGAATATTTTGACATCAAAACTCCGCGATTTTAATGATTTATTTATTACTTTGATGTACGTTACGAGTGGTACATAAAGACACGTATAATTTATGAAAATATTTTTAGTCATTTAGCAATAGCAACTACGAGGGCACTGAAATATGTACAAACATGCAGGTCAATCATATATCTCTCCTTTAGTGAATCATCAAAGTCGGGTAAATAAATAATTTTATAATAAAAAGTACTAAAAGTTCAATCTTTCTCGGCTTTCTGTTCTTTTATAGAAGTATCGAATAATGGCCCTGTTCAGTATTTAATTTTTATTACGTACCTACTATACGTAAACATAACAAATATAATATTATTACAATATAAAATAAAAGTATGAATAATAAATAGGCAGGTACTTACTTTTTCCGGCACTGGCAAACACTGACATCGATTTACTCACAATTTTCTTTTCAAAATTCCGGAAACAAATGAGTAACGTTTGTCCTTGGCATTCGTATTTATATTGGTGAAGAATCAAACAAGTTCATGCAAGATTGCAAGCACAGCACAAGTCGTATTTCGTCCCTTTGCACGTCTGAACGGGTTGCGTTGCGGGCGGGCGGGCGGCGCTTTGCAAGTCTCGACGCGCGTTGTACTGAATATCGAATATGCAAGTTTTTACAAGTAACAGTCGCTGACCTTCTTAAAATACACTACTCAAAAAAATTAAGGGAGGTTTTAAAACAAGGAAAGTAATGCTAAATAAACAGGCTATCTGATCCATACGCCGGCCTAACTAAAAAAATTTTTTTCAAGCCCACGGACCAAAAAAAAAGCAAAATATTTGCAATATTATTTTTCCGCACTATCTGTTAGGATTGCATAAGAACCGTAGCTCCTAAAAAATTTTAGCCAAAAACTCTGAAAATTAGAATCTTAAAACTTCAAAATGCTTTTTTTTAAAGTCTCAATACGACCATTTTTCACCGAAATACAGCCTGTCAAAATCACCGAAATATTTGGAATTTTTTTTTGCTCCCTTAATTTTTTTGAGTAGTGTATTATCTGACTACATTCATAGGTAAAGCCAAGCCAACATTTTTGTTCTTTACTATCGAAACCAGATAAATTTTCGTGGACCCCCACTTACAACTTGTTAACCCCCATTTTTTTTTTCACGCCAACGTAGACCCCCGTCGAGTCTTCCGTGGACCCCTGGGGGTCCACCTGAACCCCTTTGGGAATCACTGGTCTATAGTATATGTTCAACTCAGTCTTTCCATTTCACTTTCACGTATTATAGTACGTCTGTTACAGTTCTATTTAATTTAAGTTTTGAATTTCGTTTTCTAACAATCTATAATATATTTACACATTTTTTTAGTGTCCGTCTGTCACACCTGATTTTCTCCAAAACTATTTGACATAAAAAGTTGAAATTTGGCACTAATATAGAAAGTGGTGGCCTCATCGGAGCCGTGTAGTTTTGAAAGTTAAATTTTGAGTTGGGGGTGAAATCGGAAGTGAAAAAATTTTTTTTTACCAGATTATCGATTGGGGTGTCAAATGAAAGCTTGTAAAAACACGAGTCCATAAATACATATAATGTATTTGTGCACAGTTTTCCTTGTAATATTTTTAAAAAATTGCAAAAAATCGCCCCCCTTATCTCGAGAAGTACTGATCAAAAAAATTGGCCAAGATTCTGGAATATTCTCCACGAGGTGTAGATTGAGCGAAAATTATGACGAATAATTTATAACGGTATTATTTAATTATATATGATATTATAAAAATTTACCTGGTATATAAAAAAACAAAAATTTCAAGGTCATCAGTTTTCGGTAAAGATCGGAAAAAGCTTTTTCGAAAACTCATTTTGGGTGTGTTTTGTTCATTGATTTGATCATTTTATACCCCCGTAAAAAAAATTACCAGGCGTACAAGTATGAAATGCGGATTTTTTTCTCTAAAAAACATGTTAAATTCGGAAGAATGATAACAAGTGCTTTATTCAAAGTATGCTCCCTCGCTTGTTATACATTTTTCCCGTCTTTCGGGCAATTTGTGAATACCACGCCAGTAAAAATCTTCGCCTTTTGCTGCGAACCATTCATCGAGACATTTTTTCACATCTTCGTAAGAACCAAAACCAAAGCGCTGCGTGACCCATCGATGCAAACAAGTGGTAATCGGAAGGAGCCAAGTCTGGTGAGTAAGCCGCATGGGGTAGAACTTCCCAGCTGAGTGCTTCCAACATGTCGCGAACTGGTTTTGCCGTATGTGATGGAGCACTGTCATGAAGAAAAATGACTTTGTGTTGCCTCTTTCGGTATTCTGGCTTTTTTCAAGCAGCGAACAGTTCAAATCGGTCAATTGTTGTTGGTAACGTCTAGTATTAACCGCTTCCCCAGGTTTTAACAGCTCATAATATACCACGTCCCTCCGGTCCTACCAAACACAGAGCATCGTCTTTCTGCCAAAGCGATTCGGCCTTGCGATGATTTTTCGCGCTTGGGATTCTCAAAATCAATCCACTTTTCATCCCCTGCAACTATACGATGCAAAAATGACTTCTTTTTGTACTGAGCGAGCAAAATGTCACACGTGTTTTTGCACTTTTCCATTTGCATGTCGTTCAACTCATGTGGTACCCATCTACCGGTCTTCTGAATCTTTTCCATCTCTTGTAGCCGACTGGCAACAGCTTGTTGACTAACGCCCAATTGCTCGGTTAGTTATTTTTGTGTTTGCGAATCATCTTCGTCCAATAATGCTTGCAATTCCACATCTTCGTATTTTTTGGCAGTTTTTCCACTTTCCTTGTCTGCAACATCGAAGTCATCACTTTTGAAAAGCCGAAACCATCGTTCACAAGTATTTTGCAATGGAGCATGTTCACCATAAGCTTCTCGAAGTAATCGGTATGATTCAACAGCAGTTTTCTTCAAATGAAAACAAAAAATTAATGCTGTCGGCGAATGCTCTTTGTTCAGTATAAATTTCAACATATTGAACACAACAACACAACACTAGTCACACACTTTTCCAATTTATCATTCGTGCGCGTCTGACACTTGTTGATGACACAACAAAATGGCGCAGTGTCAAATCTTTACAGCACAAACTGCACCATCTGTTGTCTGAAATTCACATTTCATACTTGTACACCTGGTATTTTAAAGGCGTACGGAACACCAATTGCGCAAGTTTAATGTTTACCCTTACTTTGTCAGCGAAGACTCTAGTCGATAATTAACAATAACCAGAATAAGATGCTTTACGGAAAAAGCTTTCTAGGGTCTCTAAGCTTACATAATAGTGACATAAAATCCTAAAGCTAGTTCTAACTCTGGAAAAGATACTAGCTTACTCAAAGCGAAGAGACTTGCTTTATTGCTAACCCTAAAAATAATCGTTGCTCTCTCAAGATATTTTTGACATGACACCGCGTGTTGTACTTCTACGATAAAATTAAATACGTTAGAGAAGGAAGTATTTGACCAGACACACGGGAAAAAGTAGTATAGAATACCTAGAATAATTAATTTAATTCACGTACAGCTTAGTTTTAGTTTAGTTTAACTAAAATAATTCTTCATTCAAATTCTAACAAATTCTTGAAACATATAACCAGGTTTTCTATATCCAGGAATAAGAATTATTAAATGTTAAAAATAATAAAATACTTGTTACTAGACTAAATATTAACGTTATTTTAAATAATACATTACTACTTGTTTCAAAACAATTTGTGCTTAAACAACCTAATATTATATTAAATTTTGAACAATACTTAACCATTAACTACAATCAGAACAATGTTTCACCACCATCTTATGCAACATTTAAAATAAATATATATTGAAAAAAAAACAGCAAAGGGCAAGTCGGACTTGCGCAATTACTGTTCTGTAAAGTGATTGCTTTTAAAATGACATAAAATCGTTACCTAGACTAAATTAATTAGGTCCCTGTCATATATATATCTTAAGATCCAATATGTATTTTGGTGTTTTTAGTGTTCCGTACGGAACACTTAACATATAAGATGACTTCGGTGTCTGTCTGTCTATCTGCCTGTCTGTCTGTCACGAGTAAAATATATATATAATGTAATACTTACGCGCACTTTTCTTTGTATTATTTTTAAAAAATCGCGAAAAATCCCTGTCCCCCCGCCTTATCTCGAAAAGTACTTATTAAAAAATTTTGAAAAAATTCTGGAATATTCTCCACGGGGTGTAGATTGAACGAAAATTATCACGAGTGCATTACCTTTAATAATTTATCTGGTATATAAAAAAAAAAACAAAAATTTCAAGGTCATCAGATTTCAGTTTAGATTGGAAACAAACTTTGTTGAAAACTCATTTGGAGTGTGTTTTGTGAAGTCACTGATCATTTTATACTTCCGTAACAAAATTTTTTATTTTAAAAGCAATCAATGTACGGAACACTAATTGCGCAAGTTCAACTTGCACATGACCGGTTATTTCTTAGTTAATAATGTATGATTATACTATTTTAGCTACTTAATAGCCAATAAACCAATCTAGCTCAGTCTACAAACTAGTCACAAAAGTGTAAAACAAATATTTACTACCTAAATATTTGTTTAATTATAGGTAACAAAATAAAATGATGTTGTTTCGGTACAGGAGTGACGCTCGACTCGGTAGCAGTAATGTACTGAAAAGTATATTAAAAAAACCTACACCATATCATAAAGGTACAAAGCTTTTATTATATAAGATAAATTAAAAGATGTAAGGCACTCGTGATAATTTTTTCTCAGTCTACACTTTAAGAAGACTATTCCAGAATTTTTTCAAAATTTTTTGGTCCATATTTTTCGAGATAGGGTGCAAAGACAGAGATTTTTGATCATTTTTAGAAAATAATATAAAGAAATGTGCGCGCAAGTATTATATCGTATATATTTTTGAACTTGTGTTTTCACAAGCTTTCATTTGACACTCCACTCGATGACCAGGTAAGAATTTTTTTTACTTGCAATTTCACCCCCCAAAACTAACTTCTTAAGTCAAAATTTAGCTTTCAAAACTACACGGCTCTGATTGGGCCATCAATTCCTATATTTGTACCAAATTTTAACTTTATATGTCAAGTGGTTTCGGAGAAAATCGGGTGTGGCAGACTGATAGACAGACAGACGGATACCGAAGTGAAAAAGGAGAAGAGCATACATTAAGACTATGAGGAAAAGTTATTGAGCAATTTGCTTATTGTATATTTGGTAAATCATGGTTCTTAAAATTTGTGTGTTATGTCAAATTGAGGGGACTTTTCGACGTTTCCCTTATAATTTCATGGTTCTGCATTATCTCCATAAACATGTTTCTACTGTATATTAAAAAAATTCCTTAACATCACTCTCCTTTAATTATAAATTTTAAGTAAATTCTAAAATTATCTATTCATTTGTTTCCAATCATTTTAGGTGTTTTTACACCTTGTAATTTTTGCATTTTTGCAATTAGATTATTTATTCAAATGACCCGCAATATTAAATAAATTAAGTTATTACTAAAAATTATTAAGAAAATCCCGATAATCTTTCATTTAGCCCTCTGTTTTGAAGCTGGGGCCGAAATTTAAGAGAAACAATTATTATTTAATTTTTTATAAATTTCGGCCTGATAAAGGAATAACATAAAATAAGCAGACTAATGTTGGATCTTATATAATAATTAACGGACTGAACTTTAAGACTGATGAAATCATAGTAAAAAAAAAAAACGTTACCACTGCCTAACTGCCTATTTCAATCGTCAATTAATTCTTTTTCTATTCGTTCGCCAAATTGTTGCTGCCTGATCAATTTTTTATTCGTAAAAAATCTTTACCGCTACTCGCTCATTCGTCCTGACCGTGACGTCACAGTAAACATAAAACACCGTAGCGACGCTCATGAAAATTTTTAGATCCTGTTTTTTATCACGCATGTGTCCTCTATCATACCAACAACATGGCTGCCAGCGCCGTCGCGGGTTGTGTTTACATCTGGAATTCAAGGAGAATCTTTTTATAACGTCCTCCGAAATTGATTATTAATAATTTTCCAATAAGTAAATGACTCATTTGACGTTATAATTGAAAATACTTATAAAAAAGATGTAAAGAGGAAGTTTTTGTTGTGCGGTTAGTGCTTGTAAAAATATGTGTGGTATCTCCAAAGGAGTTTTTTTATATTTCTCAAAGATCCTAAAAGGTAATTTACTCATAATTCTTTATTTCTATTATGTAATATATTATATTATAAAGATTATGATAATTGTACGAGGATGGACTGAAAAGTTCGCGGCCTAGTCAAGAAAACAAAATAAAATACGTACAAAAATATTTTTATTTTTCGACGTAGTCTCCACCTAGCTCTATGCACTTCTTCTACCTGCTTTCCAAAGCCTCCACACCTGTTTGAAAAAAAGATTCCTCTAGGTCTTAAAAATACTGGTTAACTGCAGCTTCGACTTCTTCTTTTGATGAAAGTTTCTGGCCACCGAGGTGTTTTTTTAGGTTTAAAAACAGATGAAAGTCCGAAGGTCCCAAATTAGGAGAATAAGCCGGATGGGGCAGCAATTCGAAACTAGAATCACGAATTTGAGTCATAGACTCAACAGACGTGTGAACGCGAGTGTTGTCCTGATGGAACAACACTTTCTTTCTCAGTAAACCTGAGCGTTTCTCTTTAATTTCTTGACGTAAACGACGCAAAAGGGTGCAATAGTGAGTCGAGTTTATTGTTTCGCCTTTCGGAAGGTAGTCCACCATAATAATACCTTTAGCATCACAAAAAACTGACGCCATCACTTTTCCAGCCGGCAGAATTGCCTTCGCTTTCTTTGGGGTCGGTTCACCAGATTTTTTCCACTGCTTGGATTGTTGTTTTGACTCTGGATTATAGTGGTGAACCCAGGTTTCGTCCATTGTCACAAAGCTGTTAAGAAAATCTTGCGGATTAGCCTCAAACATCTCCAAACAGTCGCGAGAAATCGTGAGTCGAATTAGTTTTTGTTCAGCTGAAAACAATCTGAGGACCCACCTAGCGGAAACCTTAGAAAATCCGAGTTCGTTGGCAATGATGTTTTGTGTTCGTTCATACGAGATGCATATAGTGTCTGCAATCTCCCTGATAGTTAATCTACGGTCTTTCAATATGAGATCACACACTTTGCCGATGTTTTCTTCAATCGTAGACGTCGTGGGCCGTCTGGAGCGAGGGGCATCATCCATGCTCTCTCGTCCACGTTTAAATTCTGCAACCCATTTTTTTACAGTGATATATGACGGAGCAGATCCTAGTGTTGTTTTCATATCATCGTAGATCTCCTTTGGTGTTAATCTTTTTTTAAACAGGTACTTGATGACTGCACGTTGTTCAATTTTTTCCATTTTCCTAAAACGCTGTACTTGGCCTGACTAAACTCGTTCTAACCTAAAAACCACAAATTCTACAGCAACAAAATTTTACACTTTGACAACCAAAGAAAGTATGAACTTATTGAGGGTGCTATAATAAAAATATTATAACTATTTTTTGGTAAGGCCGCAAACTTTTCAAACCATCCTCGTATTTTCATGTTAGAGATACATTTTATTTGTCAAACGGTTGATGTTTTATTATTGTTAAGTATTAGTTTCTGTTATTCCATTTGTTTCCCCCCCGAACTATATCTCTAATCGATGAGAAATATAAATTCAACAATGAGATATTTAATTGAATAACGTGCAAAAAGCCTTGAAGCTAAATGTATTTTTTCCTTGTATTTTTTACCTTTTTCCCCGTTTTTTTTGTATATTTGTTTTAAGAACTTGATAAATAAAAATAAAAAAGTTTCTAAAAAAAACTTTTCTCGTTTTTTTCTTCCTTTAAATCAAAAAAAATCATTTTTATTCTACAGAATACGATTTTTCTTGAAAGAAGGAATTTGAAAATTTCAAAAACTCGCGAGCATCGTAGGACAATAGGACAACCAGTCATGTGATCATTACAAACTCGAATCCCTTGAGATCAAAGGTGCAGAGTCGGACTGTCGCTACTGTGTTTTATGTTTACTGTGGTGACGTGATTCGATATTTTAAGAAACCGAAAGTAAATGAGATTATAATAACTTAGCTGCAAGTTAGTATTATTTCAATATTAAACATTGAATAATATGAAAAGTTATTCTGGAATATTAAGACGGTATTCTTTTGTCATAAACAATACTATCTTGAGGAAATATATAAAATCAGTTTCGTTTTTGCATTATTATAATAGAGATAATACGTAACCTGTTATAAAGATACTATTAGTTAGGCATTACAACTCTTCTTTACCTTATTTGAGAAAGGCTTGAATTTTAATATCAAAATTGATACAACATGCTTCCAAATTGATACAAAATCATTGTTGATACTGTGCCGAAACACTTTCAGCTAATCCATTTTACTATTGAAATGGTAATGTTAAGCAAGAACAGTGCAAGATGGTTTTGCAATTATTTTTAGGAAGATTCTTAAACTGGACTGGATGATAATAATTTTCCATTTCCCATTTCTAAAAATTTCATTTAGTTAAAGCACAGGCAAAGGAATTTAAGAAATAATCGTCTATGGTTCCAGATATGTGAGTATTAGAGTGCATAGAAACATTTTAAAGTGAGTTTAATTAAAGAGAAATTTAAATTTTAAAATTTGCTTTCATCAAACTGTAAACGTGGCTTATGGTTTCTTAATGGTAACTTAACTAAGACTGCCCTTATCTTCAGGTGTATTATTGAAAACGATAAATCATTAGGCATTTTTTTTTCTTTTATTTTTTTTATGTGTCTAGCACACGTCCTGCAGGGAAATCCATAAAGCGCTACAGGAGCAACAGGTGTGCGAAGACAGCGATTCACGTTGTTCTTGAATCGCTGTAAGTTGTACTCGGTGGGAAACACAGTCCTGGGCGAATTATTCCAAAGGGATGATGTTCTCCATATAATACGAGGAGTAACAAGCTGAACCTTATACGGATGTGAAGTATTAGCGAGACGTGTACTTCTAACATGCACCGCTCTGGGAGGAATTAAGCGGGCCACACCCTTCCAACACTTTCCATGAAAATACTTGTAGAACAGACTCAAGTCGCCAACCGTTCTTCGATGTTCCAGCGAATCAAGGCCGCCGGTCAGTTCCGGGTCCCCAATCAGACGAACAGTTGTTGTGGAGTGTAAAGCTTTCTGGTTCGAAATAATATTTCCAACTTTTGAGAAGCTCTCCTTGCTATGCCTGCAACATGTTCATGCCAGGACATATTTGCTCCCAAATTAACGCCCAACAAATTGAGTGACGATGTTAGTGCCCCGATATAACTATGTCGGGTTCAGCAAGGTTAACTTTTTTAGAAAAAACTGCCGTCTGTCATCTGCAAAGCTGTAGATTGGATTCTCGGTCTTTTTCAGCAGATCGTTAATGTCAATGAGAAAGAGCATAGGGGACAGTATGGAGCCTTGAGGTACACCGGCGTTGACAGTGAAGGTGTGTTAAAAAGAAATCCTTCGACTGCCACTCGTAAAGAACGCTCTCTGAGGAAACATGAGAGCCACAAACAGAACTTTTCAGACATACCATAAGAACGTAGCTTAGCCAACAGCCCATCGTGCCAAGACGGTCGAATGCCTTGGATATGTCAAGAGCAAACTTTTGAGATTCTCCAAAGTGTTCAATTGCGTTGTTTCAAACGTGGTAATCGCTAATAATGTTAACTCTCAGGTAGAAAAAATGTCTTAAGACATTTATTTGACCAAAATTGTGGTATTAAGGATTCTTCTTCTTCTTCCTGTTCCGTGTATTCACATAAGTCTCTGTACCATTTCTTCAGTTTATAATGAGGCTATTATTCTATGCTAGTCGAAAAATGGACGCTCTCTCTGATATTTCGGAGCCACAAGTGCTGCTTTCTACCAAGTCCTCGCCGACCCTCCATTTTGCCCTAAAGAATAAGTTTAGGAATCGAGTAACGGTCACCTCTTAGTATAAGTCCCCAATAAGGACCTTTTCTTTGTTTTACGATATTAAGTAGTTGCCCCTCCACCCCGGTCCTTGAAAGCACTTCTTCATTGATTAGGCGTTCTGTCCAAGAAATTTATAGCAAACGTCGCAGTGTCCACAGCTCGACAGCTTCGACACCATATAAAAAGATCGGCCAGATATAGCGTAGGCGCAGGGCGAGTGGCAATTATCTTTGAAGCAGCATATTTTTAAACATCTTTTGCGATGTCAATCCGCAGTTTAACCTCCTCATCACAATCCCATCCTTGGTTGATGACAGAACCAAGATATCTGATTTTAGTAACCCTCTCAATCCCCTGATCTTTTATAAGGAGAGTTGCATCCTCTCAGGGGTGTCTTCTAATCACCATCATTTTCATTTTCTCAATATTTATACATAGACCATACTCCTCGCCAATATCATTCAACTTATTGATTAGAATTTGCAGATCTACCATGTTATTGAATTGGATGGAAGGATCGGAGCATATAAAATAAACAAATAAAAAATAACAAAAGATAACCCAACAAGATTTTAAATTAAACTACATAGAGTTTATGACACTTAGAGCCAAATTAACAATAGGCCTAAACTCATCTATAACATAAGCCCTTCTTAGTTGCCATAGAATTTAAATTTTCAGTTATCCAGTTCGATATTTTGTTGACACTGTTACTTTTAATATGGTAAATATAAATAACTAGTAGTGCCCGCGGCTCCGCTGGCGTGGACTTGATTCACTAATATCGTCACTGCTTATTCCTTATGTTACCTAACGTAATAAAATATCTGCCATTATTTCCCCTTATCTAGGCTTATCTCTGCTCATTTCCCATTATTTTTCCTTATCTCCCATTATTTCCCCTTACCTCCCCTTATCTCACCTTATCTCCCATTATCTCACCTTATCTCCCATTACCTAGGTTTATCTCGACTGATCTCGCAATATTTCTCCTTATCTCCCATTATTTCTCCTTGTCTCCCATTATCTCACCATAACTCCCATTATCTAGACTTATCTCTGCTTATCTCCCATTATTTCTACTTATCTCTCATTATTTATACTTATCTTCCATTATCTCACCTTATCTCCCATTATCTAGACTTATATCGAATTATATAGAACATATGTATAAATTTATAAAAATACGTAAATCGGATAAGTGGTTCTCAAGTGATAAGCGCACTAACGGACAGACAGACCGACAGAGAGACGTTCCGTTTTATATATTATATTCTTTACAACATGATATTGTTCCATATTTAATGGTTTAGGCAGTCTATTGCAAAAGAACGCGCCAACGGTAACCTTTTTTCCGACTTGATTCACTATTACAGTCACTGCTTATTCTTTATGTTACCTAACGCAATAAAATATATCCTGTAACCTGACCAGAGAACATATGTATGTTTTAAAAAAAGCACGTAAAGCGGAAAGGTGGTTCTCCAGTGATAAGCGCACTAACGGGCAGACAGACAGACAGGCAGAGAGACAGGCAGACAGACAGACAGAGAGACGTTGCTTTTTATATATATTATAGAGAGAAGATTATAGATAACCTCGCCAGAGAACAAATGTATGAATTAAAAAAAAGCACGTAAATCGGATAAATGGTTCTCGAGTGATAAACGCACTAATGGACAGACAGACAGACAGAGAAACATTGCATTTTATATATATTATAGATTATAATTATAGATTATAGATATTCTCTGCTACATAATATTGTTCCATATTTAATGGTTTAGGCTCTGTATTGCAAGGGAACGCGCTAGCGGCAAACTTTTTTCCGATTTCATTCAGTATTATCGTCACTGCTCATGCACTATACTACCTCTCGTAATAAAATATAGCCTGTAACCTGCCCAGAGAACATATGTATGTTTTAAAAAAAAAAAAGGTACGTAAATCGGATAAGTGGTTCTCCAGTGATAAGCTCACTAATGGGCAGACAAACAGACAGACAGACAGAGAGACGTTGCATTTTTTTATATATTATAGATATAGAAGAAATGTTTTCGGAAGAAAATCTTAAATGCAGTAGGTAGGAGTGTTAATAAGTTTTAAAATTTTAAAATAATGTTTAATGAGCTGATTAATTACAAATAAAAATTAATTTTCTGGTCATTTTGAAAGTTAGGTATTTTTAATGAATTAGGCAGTTAAAATTTGAATGGTTTTTTAATTCGCGAACATGTATGTGTTTTAAGCTGATGAACGTAGTAATTCAATTTAGAAAAAATGTAGACTCATGACGTTTGCATATTAAGCCGCTGAAATTTTTATTATCTAATTTCATATTTTAATATCTTATCCCTTTACATGGAAAACCTGTTATCCTTACAAAATTCAATATATACTCTCCACCCAAACACAAACCTGACTTTTAACAAAAAATTAAAAATTGGCCAAATATTATTGTTCCAGTCATTTATATTAGATCACTGTCTTTTGAACACTTTTAATGTTATTGCGTCACTTTAATTTCATTGGTAAATGAAGTAAGAAAAAAAAAGTCAATAATGTGTCATAATGTGCTAAAGCAGCTGGATTCGGTGAGTTTTTCAACATTAACTTGAATTTTACTAAAACACTGTCTCACAATCAATAACCGAAGAGTCACATAGTCTGGTAACTTATCGATGACAAGCTTAGAATTCTAATCATTTGGGCACAAACTCTTAGTTAAAATATTCCACGGCGTTGATTTTGGAAACTCAAATTCATCTTCAATCAACCTAAAGGAAAATTTTGGGTTTCCTTTAGTAAACCCATACACTTTTCAAAGTCACGTATGGAAATTAATTTTACCCAATCCAGACTTCAGACAGCCCGAATTTTCGTTATTCTTATACTACTCGCATACATGATGCTGAGTTGAACACAAACGTCAATTGCAACTCATTATTTGAGGAACTTATTTTTCAACTATTTGTCAGAACATACCTTATCTAACGGAACAAATTTTAAAAAACAGTTAACATAACAATAAAGAAGGTTACCGTTTTCGACAATAAGAAGATAAGACAGTTGACGCTGCAATATCCGAAAAGTTGGGTTTCTTTTTTGGACAGAAATGTAGTGTATCTGTTTATTGTATATTAGATAATTTACGAAGGAATGCAACTTCGATGCTCGCTCTAGGCGCCATTTCCGATTGGTACGCCCCTGATAAAGCGAAACAAGATCTAGACTTGCCAGAATATCATTTTTCACTAGTTGAATGTCTCTAATTATGTTCGTGAAGTGTTCGGAGTTTTTGATGTACGAATCAGTCCTTTCAGTGGTTGGTTACGTGATCTTTGACAGATGTTTTTCAAAGTTTTGTGTAGATGAGACCACCACGCTAACAATGGGTCTAAGGGGGACGTTGAGCTGTGTATCTTTGGTAGGCCATACAACTTTGGACATCGGCTTGATTTCTCTCTTGAAATTATAAGTCTTTCAACCTCTGTTCTCAAGTTTGCACCTTTTATTTTGGTCTTTGTAGTTTTTTCCAGATATGTTGTAGAGACCCTGGTAACCGGCTTGTAGGTGTGTTGTAGAATCGTTAAGTGTATATATATATATATATATATATATATATATATATATATATATATATATATATATGCATATATATATATATATAAATATATATAAAATATATAAATATATATATATATATATATATATATATATATATATATATATATATATATATATATATATATGCATATATATAATATATAAATATATATAAAATATATAAATATATATATATATATATATATATATATATATATATATATATATGTTTTGACGAATGTTCTCACGGGTGTGAAATGTAGTAATGGTTTTTCGGGTATCCCGTGTTAGCTTGAAGTCCCTTGATGGACGGTTTCGCTGACGTTTCGATGGAATCTCATCCATCTTTTTCAAAGCGTTGATCACTGGTCGGTGTCTTGGCGTTGAATGTCGAGACTGGCCCTGAGTAAGCCGGTTTTATGTACTCGGGGGTGTTTCTATTGGTCGGGCGGATCTGGCCAATAGAGGCTCGGCTTTGGCTGCGCGTTGTCGGTCCTGTGGTTCTTTGTAATGTTTGTGTTGGTGAAGTAACATATGGTTGAATTATTGTTTCTCTTGGTTGGACTTGGTACTGGGATAGAATATGTTTCCAAGAGTTCGGTAAACGTTGGCTATCATCCCGATTATTTAAGTTGTTGGGCCTCTTTTCTATTTCTATGGCTTCTTTGATTACCCTAGTGGATAGGTTATTACTTTTTTGTAGGGTTCCGGTTTTGTCAAAATCGATTTTGTGGCCGGTGTGCATGTTGTGCTAGAGAAGAGGTGGTGGATTTTTGTTTTACGGCGTTTCTCTCTCTCTTCTCCGTTGCCAAATCCTTAGCTCACCGATCAGAAACCCTAACAGACAAGGAACATTTGCAACAAGAAACCAAGCTCCTTCGAAACGTTTTACTTTCAAATGGATATAGTCAAAACACGATCCGGCGGGCCCTAAATAAACAACACAAACAGGAAAGAAAGACATATACTACAAAAGCATTTCTCCCATATGTAAAAGGCATCACAGACAAAATAGGAAGACTTCTAGGAAAACACCAAATTGAGACCATTTACACAACCAACCAAAAAATTAAAGATATTCTACCTACACCAAAAGACATTATAGCCTTAGAAGACCAAGGCGTATATGAAATTCCGTGTCAGGACTGCGGTCTTTCATACATAGGCCAAACAAACAGGAAAATTAGTGCCAGAAGAGACGAGCACAAAAACGCCGTAAAACAAAAATCCACCACCTCTTCTCTAGCACAACATGCACACAATACCGGCCACAAAATCGATTTTGACAAAACCGGAACCCTACAAAAAAGTAATAACCTATCCACTAGGGTAATCAAAGAAGCCATAGAAATAGAAAAGAGGCCCAACAACTTAAATAATCGGGATGATAGCCAACGTTTACCGAACTCTTGGAAACATATTCTATCCCAGTACCAAGTCCAACCAAGAGAAACAATAATTCAACCATATGTTACTTCACCAACACAAACATTACAAAGAACCACAGGACCGACAACGCGCAGCCAAAGCCGAGCCTCTATTGGCCAGATCCGCCCGACCAATAGAAACACCCCGAGTACATAAAACCGGCTTACTCAGGGCCAGTCTCGACATTCAACGCCAAGACACCGACCAGTGATCAACGCTTTGAAAAAGATGGATGAGATTCCATCGAAACGTCAGCGAAACCGTCCATCAAGGGACTTCAAGCTAACACGGGATACCCGAAAAAACCATTACTACATATATATATATATATATATATGCATATATATAATATATAAATATATATAAATATATAAATATATATATATATATATATATATATATATATATATATATATATATATATATATATATATATATATATATATATATATATACGTATATATACAGTAGAACCCCGGTTATCCGAGGTAACGTGGGGGAGCATTCTCCTCGGATAACTGAAAACTCCGGATCCGGATTTGTTTTTTATTCATTCAAAAAATAAACACCAATACTTTAAACCGATGTATTAATATTTTTAACATATAAATAGGTACATCCATTATAAAACAGTGAAATAGGTATCTATGCGCTTCTGTTTCATATTGTATCTTCTTTTTCTCGCTGCAATGTTTCTCCATCTATTAAGAAGAAGCAAATTCGCTGGGGTTACCTCTGGTTGTTGTTCGATATACTTCAAAGCTTTTTCCAAAGAAGCAAAACCTTCTTGATGAGAAATCTTATTGGGAGACTGTTCATCCATCGCCACTTCATCATCGTCATCGTCATCTGATTTTTCGGTTTCCTGGAAGGCATTCGTTATTTCTTCAATACTTATTTCTTCTTCTAAATCATCTGCTGCAATCCATTCAACAACATCTTCTCTTGTCACATTTTTGCAACCTTTTAATTTTTTCTTTAATTCAAATAAACTTTTTTCTTTTTCTTCTATCTGGCTGTCAAAATTTGATCAGGATATTTCTCTATGGCTTCTCAATTTCAAAGCTAATTCATTTAATGGAGTATCATCTTCACTGTCATTGTAGTCCTCAAAATCAATAACTTTTGACCAAGATTTTTGAATAGTGGTAGTACGCACAGAATCCCATGCTTGACTTACCCAGTAAATAACATTTTTCAGTGTAACCTTTCTCATCCCGTTGATAATATCCTCCTTTTCTGGGTATTCTAACAGATGTTCAAAATATAAACGCCTATAATTTTTTTTAATGTTTTCGAGGATGCCTTGATCCATTGGTTGCATTATGTTGGTTACATTTGGAAGAAAAAATTTTACAACGATTTCGCCCACATGAAGATCTTCTCCAGGGTGAGAGGGGACATTATCCATTAACAAAATTGCTTTAATAGGAAGACGGTTTCTGTTCAAAAATTTAGTCACAGATGGCACGAACTCTTCTTCAAACCAGTTAGTAAATAAGGTCGCATCCATCCATGCGCTCTTCTGACTTTTGTAATACACTGGTAGAGCTTTGGGTGAGATGTCTTTTAAAGCTCTTGGACGTGCAGACTTGCCAATCACCATCAGTGGGATTTTGTGCTTGCCAGATGCATTGGAAGATACCATTATACTTAATCTTTCCTTACTTCGTTTGTGCCCAGGAGCCGATTTTTCCTGTCGATATGCCAATGTTTTTTATGCATTTTATGATTCAAACCAGTTTTGTCACAGTTGTAAATTTGATAACATGTGTATCCACAATCTTCGATTTGCTTTTTAAAGTTCTGCTTAAACTTCTCAATTGATGACACATCAGCAGAAAGTTTTTCACCACATACAGTCAGTTGTCGTACACCGTACCGTGTTTTCCAGCGGTCAAGCCATCTATCTTTGGGAATTGCCTACTAATCATTATTGCTTTCTGTTGTAAAATTGGACCTACAAAGGCACACCTTTTGATCTCTGTTGGTTAAACCACATGAATAAAGCTTTGTTAACCTTTTCATAGTCGCCGGTTTTCATTGATTTTCTTCCTGAGGACGAGGAGGCTTGATTTATATACCACTCTTCTATTTTTGTGCGGTTTCTTTTCCAATCTCCAACTGTTACCTCACCTACTCCATAATCTCGTGCAACAACTTTAATTGTCTCTCCTGCTTCAATTCTTCTGATGGCTTTCAATTTTTCTTCAATAGGAACGACGATTCTTTTAAGCTTGTTTTGCTCCATTATAATACGACAAATAAAAATTCAAACAAAGCAGTTCGTATTAATTACACTTAACTACCAGAACTCCAACCAAATAAATTATGTGAGTATACTTGTACTTCTCCGTAGTAAACGCTATAACGCACTGCATTCACGCAAATTTACATGCTGAAAGAGTCCAAAAACATAAATAGGGGAACCCCTCACACGGGCCAGGGGAATTCCCCGAAGGCCCCCCTGATTTTAAATGGAAATATGTACATACATATTTTAGAAGCTCGATTAATATACAGTATAGACGCGCGTATCTCAGATAATCAGGTTCTTAGATTGGCTCGGTTAATCCGGAGCTCGGAAATCGGGATTCTACTGTATATTCAAAAAGTGAACATATCGAAAACATTATTCAGATAAATCGATACTTGGGTAATTAGAATATCGCTTACCTTATTAAATTCCCACTGAAAAAGGACAAATATCTTTCAATTAGTTTTCAATAACAAAAAAAAAACGAGTTAACTGAACAACTAGAATATACTCCAAAACTAAAAAGTAATTGGCGAAACTTTTAATAGGGAAGCATTACTCTCTGCGTAACTTTGTTTGAAGATTTGTTACGAAAGGGGGATTGTTAAAGTTTAATCCTTTGTTAAGTTGTTCGAGGAATGTCTCAGCAAGATTCCCCTTAAGTGCAGGCTATGGTATCTAATATTAAGTTTGAGAAATATTTTTCCAAGAAAAATGACAAAGGCTTTAAATATTTTAAGTAGTTAGATGATATTTTAGCATTATTTACATGGTTTGGGTAGAAAGTTTAAAATCGGGAAGCTCTGCGAATTTTGAAGAGGTGCTCAAGGAACCATAAATATCAAGTATACAGGAAGGGGTACTGTCTTAAAAAGTTAGGTTCTTGCTAAAATAAATCACTTCCTCAAAAATAGTGTATATACGAGGGTTGTATGATAAGTACCTGGCGTCTGCCAGAGATGGCGCTCCTACTATATAAAAAATTATATTTTTCGTAAACATAACCTTTCACAAGAATCCTGCCAAATTTTCAAGTCACTATGTGATTTAGTTTGTAAGGCGCCGGCATTTAAATAGAACAACTTTTGTAATTTTACAACAATGAAAAAAATTTAATATCGAGCAGTGACAAAATATTTGTTTTTCAAAAAAAAAAACGAGTGATTAGATAAAAGCGGAACTGAGCGAAGTTTATGGGGACTCTGCATCTTCGTTATCGACTATAAAATATTGGACAGCTCAATTCAAACGCGGCCGTACAAGCATTTTTGATGAAGAACGTCCAGGTCGTCCAAATAAGATCTCTTCTTCTTCTTCTTCCTTCAGCCGCTGTCTACCTACTGTCGGGTATAGGCCTCTCTCAAATCTTTCCATTTTTCTCTGTTGTGCTTGTTGATACCAGTTAAGCCCTCCGATTCTCTTCAGATCGTCGCTCCATCTTTGTTGGGGTCTTCCTATGCTTCGCTTTTCACCCCATGGTCTCCACCTAGTGATCTTGCCACTCCACTTATACGTCGCTCTCGCTACATGGCTGGCTCAGCTCCATTTCAGAGATGTTATCCGTTTGGTGATATCATCCACCTTTGTTTGTTGTCTAATCTATTTATTAGTTTTCTTTTCCTTCAAAGTAACACTCAACATCTTCCTTTCCATTGCTCGTTGGTGAACTTGTAGTTTTTTTATTGTTCTTTTAGTTAAAACCCATGTCTCGGCTCCATACGTTGTAGCTGGTAAGATACATTGATTATAAATTTGGGTTTTTGATCTTTGAGGAATGTTCATATTCAGTACATATTCCAATTTTCCATATGCTGCCCATCCCATACGTATCCTTCTTTCTATTTCAAGCAGCTGGTTTTCGTTTCATATCGTTATTATTTAGCCCAGATAGATGTACGTGTTTACTTTTTCTATTGTTGAATGTTCAATCACTATATTTTCATCATTGGTCTCTTCGTTACTCATGTACTTTGTCTTGGAGAAATTTATGTCAAGTCCGACTTTTCTTGCTTGATGGTGGAGATCTGTGATCATCTGGATCACTTCATTCTTATTGTTTGCTATAATTACAATGTCGTCTACGAATCTCAGGTTATTTGGCCGATCGCCAGCTATCAGAAGGCCATTTTCGTCAAATAAGATCACCACATCAAAAACGATCTGAGAATGAAAGTGCGTGAGATTGCTAAGACTGTGAGCATCTCAACTGAACGGGTGCAGAACATTTTAACAACTTATTTGGATATGAGAAACCTTTACGCAAGATGGGCGCGGAGAGTTGCTTATAAATGACAATAAACATGCACATGTATCAACTTCAAAATAATGTTTGACGATGTTAAAATGCAATCGGAATAATTGTTGACGGCGATTCATAACTGTTGACGAAACATGGATTCATTACAGCACGTCAGAGACCAAAGAACACTCCAAACAGCGAGTTTTTCGTAGCGAACCGGCGCCAAAAAAAGCCAAGGTGATTTTATCGGCCAACAAAGTCATGGCTACAGTGTTTTAGGATGTACGCGGAATAATCCACATTGATTACCTGGAAAAGGGCAAAACCGATCAATGGAGAGTATTATGTCGATACATTAGATCGTTTCAACCATGCTGTGGAAGAGAAACGTCCACATTTGGCGAAGAAGAGTCCAGACAATACACGCGTGCACACTTGTATCATCACGATACGAATTGCTTCTACATTCATCATACTCGCCAAATTTAGTCCCCAGAGATTATTTTCTATTTCTAAATATAAAAAAATGGCTCGGCGGAAAAAAATTTAGCTGGAACGATGAGGTGACTGTTAAAGCAAACGCCTGTTTTGAAGGGTTGGAGAAATCGTATTTTTTAGATGGGATACAGACGACAGAAAAACGTGGGACTAAGCGTATCGCGTTAGAAAGAGACTATGTTGAAAAATATAATAAATTCTTGTCAAGGCCAGGGACTTATCATACAACCCTCGTAGTACTTTCTAAAACATTATTTTTAAAAAGCCACAATAGAATTGTAGTCAAATCAGTCAAGAGAAAATGTTTAAAACCATTACCTGTTATTGAATACAGTTAGCATCTTGGCACCACGGTATTATATACGTATTTGATTATAAAAGTGGGATCAATACTAATTACGTTACGATCTTACAGTATTATTTCGTTTATTTCTATACGTTCATTCTTTTGCGGGTTTATATCTTGACAAAAGTATAAAGTGCCCAGATCTGTCGGAATAATGCCAATAAAATATCGCACTATTAAGGGGTTACATTCACCTGGATTTTCAAAAATTTGATTTCTTTTTACGGATTTTTAATTTCTATACTTCTAAGAATTATTCAGAAAAAAATTTTAAGAAAAATCCCTTGCATTACAAAGTTATAGCATTGAATGTGACCTGGCATCGGATTGAGACCGCTACTTGTCTTCAGGCACTGTCTGCAATAATACTCAGTCAATCTTTAATATTTTTAAACTTTTTTAGATCTTAATAATTGTTTTTTTTTACAAAATGTCGAGAGGTGTTGTTAATCACTTCGGTGTCTGTCTGTCTGTCCGTCTGTCTGTCACACCCAATTTTCTCCGAAACTATTTGTCATAGAAAGTTCAAATTTGGTAATAATATAGGAATTGAAGGTCTCATCAGAGCCATGTAGTTTTGAAAGTTAAATTTTGACTTAGTTTTGAGGGGTGAGATCGGAAGTGAAAAAAATTTTTTTTACTAGGTAATCGAGTGTGGTGTCAAATGAAAGCTTGTGAAAACACGAGTAAAAAATATGTATACGCTGTCCACCCGCCTTATCTCGAAAAGTACTGATCAAAAAATTTTGAAAAAATTCTGGAATATTCTCCAGGGGTGTAGATTGAACGAAAATTATCACGAGTGCATTACCTTTAATAATTTTTCTGGTATATAAAAAAAAACAAAAATTTCAATGTCATCAATTTTCAGTAAAGATTGAAAACAAACTTTGTTGAAAACTCATTTGGGGTGTGTTTTGTGAAGTCACTGATCATTTTATACCACCGTAATAACATTTTTTATTTTAAAAGCAATCAACGTACGGAACACTAATTGTGCAAGTTCAACTTGCACTTGACCGGTTTTTTTTAATTTTTTTTATAGACAATTTTTATAATTAATGAAGCATACATTTTTTGATCGAAAATTGCATACTAAAGTTTGAAACACCGTAAATTTTTATTGTTGAAAAAAAAAAACATTCGACAATTTATAGCTACTACATTATTTTACAAGATTATTTTTTCTTTTTACAGATTGGATTATTTTTTGTGAAGTTATCCTGTAAACAAGGAAGCGCCATAATTTTCATCAGTGGTCCGTTTAACTCGAGAGAAAATAATGTTAACATTTAAAACATATTTAAAAAAAAAATTCTTATAACTTAAAGTACAATGAATGAATTATTATTGAAGAAAAAAATATAAAGGAAGTTGAAAGGGCAAGGGTTTTAGAACTTATTCAGCTATTAAAGTAGGTGGCACGTTGAAAGATTTTTAGTACCGCAATTAAAATTTAAAACAAATAATCAACGAAACCAAGAACGCAACAAAATTCTTGCCTATCCCAATAATTTCAGGTCTTTTTGGTCGCTCCCTAGGATCGTTACCCACATGTTCACTAAATCCACTAAGCTGTCGACTATATATAAGATTTTATTTTTAGCTTTCATGTTTTCTCAGAGAGCGGTCTTTACGAGCAGCAGTTAATTGATTTCTTTCCAGTACCATCACTACCAACTCTGGTGCGCCGCGAGGATCCATACTGCTTCCTATACTATTTCTTTACATTAACGATCCGTTGGAAAAAACAGGAATCAAATCTATACCTTATTTTTTTTTATTGTTCGCCTCTCCACCTAGATAGGGGATTTTATCATTTTTCATATCCTGAGGATATCGGCGGGGATGTCATAATACTCGTCAAAGTTGTCCAAGTGCCGAAACATACATTTTTGTATTTCATAGCACCTTTCTAGACAACGGACGTTATTACATTTCTGCCAATAACAAATACCTATGTAAGTGGCCAGGTCATATATACTTAAATAAATAAGTATACTGCTTGCCAGGATTAAACCTGAGATCTTCTGCACCGCAAGCAAGTACTACGAAACTGAGCAGATAATACTCTTCTGGTTCTTTATTTATCTCAAATGCTTAAACATTAGCTACGCATACTAGTACCCTCAGATAGCAGGAAGTTATCCAACGTAACGAAAACTAGCAAGAAATTTTATTTCAGGGTGATAGTATATATCAGAACTTAAACTAGCAAAAGCTCACAAAGCACTTTTTATAAAGTTAACGTAGCAGAACCTGACGTAGTTTTGTCGAGGCACTCCATTCCTCTAGCATCTTCACTCAACTTCCTGGGCATTAACGTGGGAGCAAATATATCTTAGCATGAACATGTTGTATGCATAGTAAAGAGAGCTTCTAATAAGCTGGGAATATTATTTCGTACCTGAAAGCTTTACACTCCATAACAACTTCGACTAACGACGAAATGCTATTATTCGAGCTCTGCTCCTGAACATAGGCTGCATTTGGTAGAGTCTATTCACAAGAGGCCTATTCGCCTAACTGTACTGATCCCAGAACTGTACTAAATGAGCAGTACTATAAAATAATCCTAATTACTGCATTCTATAGCACTAAAAGTTTTGTTCTTATTAGAGGTTAGGAAACTATTTTTTTTTTCATTAAATTGAGAACTGTAATTTTTTATTAAAAATACAATGAAAACAGAATAATATAATTATTTTATAATTATTACAGTCTGTCAAGTAAGAACATAAACCGCTCGTATTCTTTAAAAAATATGTTTCGAGAACATTTTTTGCCATAAATGTATTCTTTGGTGTTCTAAAAATGACGCAATTACCTTAGTAAGTTGTTCAATCACCTACTGCATCAATAATCGTGTGGCATCTTCGAGGCATGCTGTCGACCAGATTTTCTGCATACTCCGCAAATTTTTCGAATCTTGAGAGACATCTGAGTCAAAGTCCTCAGAGTCTTTCCTCTGAGCTTTCTCTTTACAAGAGATTAAACCTTTTCAATAGGGTTGGCGTCAGGCGATCGTGAGGGCCACTCTAGTATCTTATCATGTGCCCAAGTGAGCCGCTTCGCGACGTGATTTTCGTCCAGCAAAGGTCTCTTTAACGTGCTTTGGAATTTGACATCATGAGCAGGAAGAGGTTCTCGAATAGTCTCATGGTACACACTCAAATCTGATTTTCTTAATTTTGCCGTTCCTTGACGCAGTCAATTTTGGGTCCCGTGAAAACAAAACACGTTTTGGCCAGTTGTCGATATTTTCCGTCGCGTTAAAATGATTTACCCACTTCTTCACAAACGATACCGACTTTTTAATACAGGTATATTTGGTGGCCGCGGAATATGTCATTTTAGGCCCCTTTGGATCAGTACAAAGAAAAACTGCCTCGAACCGACTCGACTAATTTTAGATTTTACATGATTTTGACAAGAGTTTGGAATCGACAGATATTCTTACTAAAATGCGTCTTAGGTTCCCTCTGCCGATTTTTTGTTGAATCCCGAGAATCGCATCTACTGAAAATGAATTATCGCGGACACGTTCTTACTTAACAGACTGTAAAACAGCATATTAGATTAACATATTGTACTTATATTTTTTACTACGCTAAAAATCTGTTAATATGATGTCCTTTAAGATTTTGTATTAAAAAAGCATAAGACACAGAGTTTTTAGACAATAATCAGCCACTGGTATTATCAAAATAGATCGTTCGTGTTATTTTATCTAAATAAATAATCTAATAATCTAAATCTATATAATAAATAAAAAAAAAGCTAAAATACCTTGAAGGATTCAACATTATTAGAGATCACCAATATGGCTCTCGTATCAACAGGAGATCTTCTGACTTACGTAACACATGTTTGGAACAACGCAATTGAACACTTTGAAGAATCACGAGCAGTTGCTCTTGATATATTCAAGGCATTCGACCGTGTTTGGCATGATGGACTATTTACTAAGCTACGCTCTTATGGTACGTCTGAAAATTTCTGTTTGTGGCTCTCATTTCCTCAGAGAGCGTTCTTTACGAGTAGCAGTAGTGTTCTAACACCTTCACTATCAACGCCGATGGGGCTCAAGGCTCCATACTGTCTCCTACTCTCTTTCTCATTTACATTAACGATCTGCTGAAAAAGACCGGAAATCCAATCTACAGCTTTACAGATGTCAATACGCTTATCTCTTCATTCACTTTGAACGCTCGAACATCGGCTACTCCGGCGAATATCCGCAGACAGCAGGAAGACCTGGAAGAAATTCTATCTTGTGGTGACAGTAACCAAGTGGAATTGAACGCTACAAAAACCCAGGCGGCAGTTTTTTCTAAAAAAGGTAACGTCGCTGAACCCGACACAGTTATATCGGGGCACTCTATTGTCCTAGCATCGTCACTCTGTTTGTTGGGCGTTAAATTGGGAGCAAATATGTCCTGGCATGAACATGTTGCAGGCATAGCAAGGAAAGCTTCTCAAAAGTTGGGAATATTATTTCGAACCAGAAAGTTTTACACTCTACAACAACTGTTAATTCTTTACAAAGCTCAAATTCGACCAACTGCTCCCATGTTTGGGGCTCCCAAACATACACTACATTTGTTGGATTCTGTTTAGAGAAGAGCTGCTCGTCTGATTGGAGACCCGGAACTGACCGGCGGCCTTGATTCGCTGGAACATTGGCGACTTGAGTCTGTTCTACAAGTATTTTCATGGAAAGTGTTCGAAGGATGTAGCCCGCTTAAGTCCTCCCAGAGCGGTGAGCGGTGCATGTTAGAAATACACGTCGCGCCAATACTTCACATCCGTATGAGGTTCAGCTTGTTACTCCGCGTACAACGCTTTTCAAGCAGTCTTTTATATGGAGAACATCATCCCTTTGGAATAATTTGCCCAGGGCTGTGTTTTCCCACCGAGTACAATTTACGGCGATTCAAGAACAACGTGAATCGCTTTTTCCGCACACATGCCGCTCCTGGAGCGCTTTAGGGACTTCTCTGCAGCACGTATGCTAGACCCATAAAAAAAAAATTACAGAATTTATTGTCTGTATGTATGTTATGTGGATAACTTTAGGAGCTTGAAACAGTTTAGTTCAAGTTACAAAGGAAGAAAAACTCTCCAACATAAACTTTAATTTAAAAAATCTGTTGTCTTTCAAATAAAATCTTAATTAGTAGCAGAAAGAACTTTGGAATTCTTAAATTTTTCAACCACCGTGAATTTAAGTGCCTAAGTTTGTTCCAAATAAGACTAGCGACTTTATTATACCTAAAAGCCTATTCGTTTGAAGTTAGTACTGTATGGTACATCTTACTATCAGGTAATTTAAAGGCTTATCAATAATGCGACGTTTTCAATTCATTTTGAATCTATTAGCTGGTGGAAGATCTTATGTTGGTGATATCTAATATAAAACGTTTGGTCTTGGACAATCATTATTAAATTTAGTTAATAATAATCATTATTATTTTTATCATCTCCATCATAATTGTTGTTTTTATTATACTGAAAAATATTAATTCAGTTAATTATAAATACACAGGCACTTCTGGTATCTATTTTAGATTTTGTTATTTTTGGCCTCGATCGAACGAAACATTCCTATAGGTTTAATTAAGTAAAAGTAGCGGAGACGTACCGATTAAAGCTTATTTTTACCTGACCTTTAGCCTGCGTTCTATTGGTTTAATGATCGGTTTATATTGTTCAAAAACAAATCGATTTATTTATTTGTTAAACTTGCTAAATAAATATCCCTGCAGGTTTCAAAGAAAGTAAAAATAAAACTCTAAATTTCGCATCTTACAAAATTATCTCATTTCCAAAGAAATTTTTACAAAATTCGATACAGTTTCAGTTTAATTCAAAGATAATTTTTAGTCTTTCCACTCTTAGTCCTATGGAAACATAAATGTTATTCAATTTGCTATAGTGGAGGCAAATCAATTAATTCATTTTTAGGAAAATCCATAACTATTACCACTTTCTACAACAAATTAAACTATTTTTACTTGCTTAATAGACATGTCAAAATTTGACAATGCCTACATTTTTGTTTCTTCTTGGTAACTATGATGTTATAGCGTAAATGTATTAAAAACAAGGGTAAATAAAAATTGAAAAATTCAAAATAAACCGAAAACTATTAGAAATATATATATATATATATGTGTGACATACTTAATAAATGTGGGAGGGTTTTGTAAATTCTATCAGAAAAATAATAATATACAGGGTGTGCCATTTAAAAAATTTGAGATTTTTCAATTTAAAATAGTGGAAATGCATAAATTTATTTTGAACACTCTGTAGCATCTAACTTAAATTTCTTTACATATATCTTTTTTTTTCATCTCTATAGAACGCTCTTACCAATTATAGGTATTCCATCTTTAGAAACAATGGCGCTACTGGCAATTTTTTACAAAACAGAAAACTAGTATTTTTTTTAAAAAATTGAAACATTAGAAAAACTACTATATTTAGGTATATAACAATATTAATAAAAAAGTTATAAAATTTTACGCAGAATTTAAAAATAAATTAGAAAATAGGATGTTCCATTTAAAAAAACATAGTTATATCGGCCACACTTTTTTGAAGTACCCTGTATACTCAAAAATAATTTTAAACTGTGCACCTTAACATTCCCTAAAACTATTGTATTAATTATACTCTGATAAAATGCTTAAAACATATAAAATATGTCAATTTAGATTTGCTTTATCTAATCGCACCATTCTGCATATTAGCATAAAAAGTTTATAAATATAGGTAACAAACAAAAGCGCAGTCGGTAGGATAGTTTTTCGACAGAGTCAACGGCGCAGTGCGGAAGTTTTTCGACAGAGTCAAAAGTGTTGCATCGCGCAAAACAGACTCTGGTTCGTTTCAACGATCAACGAAAAAACGGAAAACGAAAAAAAGAGAAGATCTCAGCCCTCCAGGTCAGAGTAACAAAAAGTTCCTATTGATAAGTTTCGACGAGACAAGCATCCCTCAAGAGACTCAAATCAGGGTAACAAAAGTTCTTATTGGCGCGGTTCAACGGGACAAGCATCGCTCAGAGAGTCATAGTTGGTATCCAGGGAAGAACAAAGTTCATCCTATTAGAAGAGGTTCAAAGAATTCACAGAAACAAGAAGAATTCACAGAAACAAGAAACAAGAAGAATTTCCAAAGAAACAAAGAATTTCCAAAGAAGAATGAAACTGCAGATCCTTTATATATGTATCAACATCCTCACAACCCCTAACATCATCACAACCCTCTACATCAAAGCCGATGACGTAAAAATATATGAACTGAACAACTACCCAGGGATCCTACCATTCAAAAAAGGAATAGCCAAAATAATAACAAATCATTGGACCTTCGTACAAGAATACGATATACAGCCATTAGTGCAAGAATTTAAATCTCTTCAAGACCAATCACAATATATATTGACGACATTGAAAAATAGGAGCGAATACCAAAAAGATTACCACAATTCTCTAATAACGGTATATGTTATAGAAAAACGGATAAAAAGTTTATTAACCCAAATAATACCATATAATAAAATTCAAAAAACTAAACGAAGAATTTTTAACCCCTCGGTACATTTATTAAAAGCATAACTGGTAATATGGACCAGTATGACGCTGAAATAATAGATAAAAAAATCGAAACCTTACAAATACAGGGTAACGAACTTAAAACAGACGCAATAAATCGAATCTCTATATTGGATAGAAAGGTCGATAACTTTCAAGAAATGGTATCAAATATAACACATAATCAATTAATTTTGAAATCACGAATTGTGCAGGTAGAACAAACGCTAAGGGAAGTATCACTTGACAAAGCAAATGAGCGGCAAATTAATAGAATAAATACTTGTTTAAATCAGTTATTTGCACTCTTTCAAATAATATATGATATTCTTAAGAAGATAGAGATCGCTATCACATTTTCAAAATTATATATTTTACATAATTCCATAGTAGACCCTAACGAATTAATAATGGAAATAAATAAATTAAAAATGCAATTAATAAATGATAAACTACCCTTCGATAATAATGTTTAGGATATCTTGCTTTTAGAAAAGATAATAAAAATCAAAACTATACTAAAAAGAATAAAATACTATTTCTCTTGGAAATACCGTTAGTGGATGATGGAATATATCAATATTTTCATCTTTATCCCTTACCTATCCCAATCAATAATACGTACATCATCAATATATCCTTAAAACCCTACCTTGCCTTAAATACCCAAAAATACCAATATCAAGACTCAAGCTGCAAAGAAGTTCAAGAAAATGAATATATCTATGAAGAAGCAAGCAACTAATGAAGAACCACCCTGTAGTGTACAACTTTTAAGATACAAAAATAATATAACTCAATGCCACCCTTTTCAAGTAAAAATAATACAAAATCAAATAACACAAATTTCAAGTAATAAATGGTTAGTAACTACAGCTAAAGAAGAACTAATTAAAATCAGTTGTCAAAAATTAGAAAAAAACAATTTAATAAATGGCTCTTATTTAATCGAAATACCAATAAATTGTAAAATTTTAATAAATAATATCATTCTAAAATCTTATGACGATTCAAGATTGAAGTACGAAGAAATATCTCTACCTAAAATTCAATGGAACCCCGAAGATGAACAACAACCCTACTTCAACCCCCATACTCTGAACTTGGACAATGTAAATTTGAAAATGAATAATGAGATCAAAGAAGAATTGAAAAATCAAAGAAGACACCTAGAAAACATGACCTCCGACATTACCATAAAATACAATAATGTATGGACTATTATTACATATATATTGATAATATTGATTTTGATTATAATAATTCGTAAAATTATTGTAAAAAGAATGAGGAAATCAAGGGAAATAATCAAAATAATAATATGAATCATACAAATTCCGATGATGAAATCGAACTAGACTATGAAAAAATAACCTACAGGTTATATTTTCAACTCGGTCGGGAGGAATTATATTCTGAAAAAATGCTTAAAACATATAAACTATGTCAATTCAGATTTCCTTTATATAATCGCACCATTCTGCATATTAGCATAAAAAGTTTATAAATATAGGTAATAAACAAAAGCAGAGTGAGTGTGTCTGATGTTTCAAGTGTCTTAAAAAGTTTTCCAACACAACCGAAAATAATAAAAGTTTTTGAAAAGCAAACACCTTCTTTTTAAAAACATTATAATCGGCCCGACGATTATAACTTATTTAACATTTTTTCGTCATTTCCGAAACAAATGAGATAATGAGCTTTACTCTATCGTTGACTCACCCTGTACTTATTTCATCTAAATATTTTTGTCAATTGTAATTGTTGCGTTTAACACTTGTTTACGTATTTATCCATTGATTAATGGTTATCATGGAAAATTTGTTATGTAGTTTATCCCCTGAACAAGTCTTGCTGGGTTTATTGCACGAAAGCAATGTATGGGAGGGCAAGGTACGACGCAAACGTGGAGCGGGTTAATATAATAGCGACGAGCTTAGAAAACTTTATGTATTCAATTTTTATTGAGTATTTTGCTAGAAATCGTTGGAAATGTCTTTATCTGCATGGCGGAGAAAAAGTTTTCCAAAGTTTAAAAGTACGTGACTAAAATTTTTATCTGTTTTGATCGGAAAACTACTTCGGAATTTACTAGAATAATAATTTAATTGGGTAATTTTTTATACCATTCCCACATCCAGGATAATGATTCACAGGAGAAGAATACATTGCAGAAATTTTACTCAATATTGTATATCATATTTACTTATATTTTATTTATAATTATGTATAGCAAGTGATTTTTACAGACGAGAAATTTAAAGAGGAAAATGATGTAGTTTAACCATGGAGCTATCAGAGAGAGGCACTAAAGATTCGGAAAGTAGAGAGAGGTTATTACCGGGCTTTAATTATGATTCGGTTTGGAGTGACTCAACGTGTTCTAGGGGTAAAAGCCTATAGCGGTATGCAATATGTTAAAAACGATGGTGAAATCCTTAAACCTTGCCTTATTCTCCGAAAAATATTAGGTACTTCATCAAGATTTCGCATTGATTCATAAAGACAATCGGACAATAAGGACAATGCATTATTGGATTGGTTGGCGGCCAATTTACCCAAGTTCATCGAGACTGACGACTGACCTCCTGAAAGTCTAGACCTAGATTATTGAATATGAATTAGACCAGAGACCTTTTACATCTACATCAATAGAAGTTGCTCGTCTTGCGTGATAGATGAGTGAGCGGAGAGTTGATGCAGTTTATAAAGGCAACCATTTTGAATATTTTTGTTTTTTTTGTTTATTTAGTAAATGGGAAATATGTAATATAAATATTGATGCTTTTATTTAATTGATATATTATTTTGGATTAAAAACAGAACTTAAGCCCCGACTATATATACTAAATTTACTAGTTACTGTGTACAATTTCGTTTCAAAAAAACAGAATACTACAAATGTGAATTTTTTTCAAAATATCTATGATATTGTAGAAAAATAATCGAAAATAATGACTAAAACGAATATAAATCATTTGTTGGAAAATAATTTTATGTCTAGAGCAAGCGACAGATAAAGTTCATGAATTTATGTTGGGAATGATGAATCTTTGGTACAATGACACTACTCAGTATATATCACACATGTTAGCTTCATCAGGAGCGATGACTGACCAAATCTAAACTACAAATCTACCCTATTTATACTTAGCGTAACACCTGAATTACTCAGACGGAACTTATGGCATAGGCGAGGCCATCAGTTCCGGTCAAGGAACCAGTAGAGGGTACTATAAGGAATAGGCCCTCTGTCTTTATTTAAACTACTTTTACATTTTATAATTTCTATACTTTCGTATGCCTTCAACAATCTCCTATCAGATACATTTTTAATTAACCTTAAATTATCTAGTGTTACAGTATGATCAGCTTCAAGGGCATGTTAGGCAATGCTAGACTTTTCTGTTCTACGGTATTTTAATTGTGCGAAATGTTCTTTAAATCGTGTTTTAATTGACCTTTTTCTTTGCCCAACACACTTTTTGTCGCAATCAGTACAACTAATTTCATACATTCCACTTTTCTCACAATTAGGAATCTTATCTTTGAGATTTCCTAAGATATTCCTTAGATTGTCTGATGACTTATAGACTAAGGTGAGGCCTACCTTATTAAGTACCTTATTGAGTCTCCTGGTATATTTCGGATTATATGGTATGGAGACATACTTGGTTTTATTTTCTTCGCGTCTAAAAAAGTTGGAATTCTGAATATTTAACCTGAACTTATGTCTATTTATTAACTTGTTTACTAAGTCGTCGTCATAACCATTAGCTCTAGTTATGTTTCTAATATGATTAATTTCTTTATTGAAGTTTACTCTATTTAGACGAAAATTGACCAAACGATGAATTAAAAAATGTAATGCGGTTAATTTGTGTTGTTTGCAATGTTATGAATCATTAGGAATATATCTATCTGTTTCTGTGTCTTTTCTATAGATATCAAATTCTAACCTATTATTATTTTTAATAATTAAAATATCTGGAAAAGGTAGTTGTTCTTTGTTCTCAATTTCGTAAGTGGATTTAGTGAAATCATATCGGCTATTTAATTTGGAAACAAAATCATCTATATTTGCTTTCTTTGCATCAACAACCGCGAAAACATCATCCACATGCCTATACCATACCCTTGGGAAATACTCAAATTCTTAACTGGCTTCGGTTTCAAACTTACTCATGAATAAATTGGCCATGAAAGGTGATAAGCATTTATCCATAGCTGTTCTTTCTGAACATAAAATTGACTGTTATATTGAAAATAATTTTGTTCCATACAAAGTTTAGATAATGTTAGGTAACCATGAATAATTTCGTCCTCAAAGTCATTCATTCTAAGTAATTCTTCGAGATATTGTAAAGTTTGGGGTATTAGCACACTTGGACACCGAGAACTGACATCAAAAGAGATTAATATTTCACCTTTATTAAGAACTAGATCTTTTATTTTATCAACTAATTCTAAAGAATTCTTCACTGCGAAAGTATTTAATGGTAAATTCTTAAGTTCTTTTGATAACCATTTGGATATCAAATATGTGGGTGATCCGACCGATGAAACAATGGATCGCATTCCTTTTCCAGGTTTGTGAATTTTGGGTAAGCAATACAATTTGGTATGGTCGAATTACTCACATTTAATTTAAATTTTAGCGAATCGGAGATAAGGTTTCATCTTCATTTTGTGCTTCTTGCATATTGTCTGTTATTAAGACAATGTCGTCGGTAAAACGAAGATGATTTAACTTTCCACCGTCAATGTTAAGCCCCACTTTTTCCCAGTTTATTGATTGTCGCATACGTTCTAGAAGTGTTACGAAAAGCTTGGGAGAGAGCGTATCACCCTGGCACGCTCCTCTTCCGATTTGAAATTTGGTGGTGGATTGGTTAGTTTGTGTTTTGACATTAGCTGTGGTATTTTCATATATATGTATTTAATTACACTGGAATATCGATGATCAATACGATATTTAGCAAACACTTCCAAGAGTCTCTGCTGGTTTATAGAATTAAAAGCCCTTTCGAAGTCCAGAGGCTAATTATAGTTTATATATTTTTCGATGAGGACTTTAGCTGTAAGCAGATGATCGCTTGTTCCATACCCTGTGCGGAAACCTGCCTGCTCTTTTGAAAAAAAAACTCAAATTTATTTATTAGACGTTGTCACTATATGTTCTAAAAATTGTAGTAAAAAGATCTACAAATTTCACGAAATAATCTACTAGTCTTTCTCGCGTAGGTATCGCCAAATTAAACAATATTTACAAAACAATGGTTTATGCAAAAACTCGCTGAATAATTTAACTTCAAAGAAAAAAAATGAGGTAAAAGTTTATTTATTTGTGGTTTTCAGCATTAACAAAGACGAAAAACAAACAGCTTTGGTATATACAATAAAAAGTTAAAGCAAATTCTTTGGTCTGGTGTTATTTACGATTTAAAACCATTCTATGCACAAAAGGTTAAAGTTTCCTCATATTCGGCAATGGAAATGCAACTTTTTCGTGTTCTTAATTAAAGAGAACGGTAAAGAGTTTTAAGATCGAAGCTGTCGCTGATGTTAAAAAGTCAACGAAGTAAGTATACTATACAATATATTTGGACGTGCCTAAAATATATAAAATAAGTAGTTTTTCTGACAAACTCTCCCTAAATAAATTAACTGTGTTTTGAAAACGGTATACCATCTCTATGTATAATAAGTAATGCTTTAACTGTCCTTAGCTAAAGATATTCGTTCTTTTTTGTCATTTATGCCTCTCATCTAAATATAACGTATTTGTAAGATAGTTACCTATTTTGATTAAGGGCATATACCTAGTAATGGAGCCGAAAAAAAGCGTTTTTTAGAATTTCTTTTTAGCAAAACTATTCATTATATAAATGAAGTTTTTATTTTATATAATAATACATAGCTTAAAATACAATCTATTTTAAAAAAACAAAATGGCGATCCTGTGCGTTCCCTTGCGACATCTTTTTTTAAAGGAGCATTGCGATGTTTACAATTACTGAGAGCTCGATCATCTGAAATCAAAATTTCCGAAGAAATTAGTTTACCAGAGGATTAACCTTATATTTCAACCAAGAATTAAAAAAAAAATTCATCAAATGACATTGGTTTAAACAAAAAAGCGAAAAAATTACGTTACCCTGTTTTACATTTTTGCTAATTATAAATAAAGTTCTTGATAGAATCAAAATTCCTTTGTTCAAAGACAAGATTAATCCTCTAGTAAACTAATTTATTTAGAAATTTTGATTTCAGATGATCCATCTTCCAGTAATCGTGCACACCGCAATGCCTCTTAAAAAAGGGGCCGCCGGTGAACGCGTGCAGTGCTGCCATTTTTTTTAAAATTAAAATTTAAAAAATTGTATTTAAACCATGTATATTAGTGCAGTAAAAAAGCATTTGAAATTGCACAGTTTAGAAACAGTAATATTATGATTTTATCCTCTTTGGGGTATCACCAGGAGTATTGTCCTAAGTTTTGGACCTCGAAAAATTGGTGCTCTTTTGTTTATGAACAATTGAAGTTTTCAAAATGCGTTTTTTGAACTTAAAATGCGAATAACTCCGGTTATATATGTCGGATCGAAATAACAAGAAACCAAACTCTTGGTAATGAAATTTTCAACAAATCCCTGTTAATTTTAAGTTGCTTAAATGAGCAAATGGCATAAAATGGAGGACAATTCAAATTTTAAACAATAAATTCAATTGTGTCCACTAGGTTCAATATTTTTGTACCCTAATTTCAGAGTATTTTTGCTATACCAAAAGGCATCTTTTCTAAAAGTTTCAAGCCGATCAGTTCACTTAGTCGACCTGTATAATAAAATAAAAAAAAAAACAGAGTTTTGGCTGTTTTTTCAATTTTGTAGGTTATGTACACATTTGAGCGATTTAGGACCAACGAGAATTTGTTGGAAATTTCATTACTTGAATAGTTTAGTTTTTTGTTTGTCTCGTTCTGACTTATATAACCGGAGTTATTACATTTTAAGCTCAAAAAATGCGTTTTGAAAACTGAAATTGTTTATAAACAAAAGAGCACAAGTTTTTTGAGGTCCAAAACTCAGGACAATACACCTGGTGATACTTCAGAGAGGATAAAACCATAATATTGCTGTATCTAAAATATGATTATCTCACCATTATTTTGACCCTTTTTTACTGCACTATATATAAAATAAAAACCTGATTCATAGAATGAAGTTTCGCGAAAAAAAATGCTTTTTTTCGGCTCCATTACTAAGTATATCCCTTTAAATCCTGGTCGGGTTGTCTTTGATTCTTCAATGGTCGAACCCAGCCGATATACTTCAAACCTACTGATAATTATCCTACGGCTTCTCGACTCGATTGTAATGGCAGTATCATTGGCATATAATGCCAGGTTGGAATTTTCTAGTTTAGTAACATCGGCCGTGCAGGTAGTAACTATATACGAGGGCTACCTTCTAAGTTTTTACAAACACCACTAGATGGCGTTATTGAGATGTGACATTACCATTATTCTAAAATTTGACACGTGTTATTGTTAAAACAGTGGCAGTTCAGAAATTGACTGTTTATAGTAAGCGTTAAAAAAAAAAAAAACAGTTTTGTGAACAAATGGAAATTTCACGTGAAGGATGATTTTTTACGATTCTAGTAAAGGCCTAACTTAACAACAATGCCTCCAATTGCTTCGTTCAACTTTTGATAATGAAGCACAATCAGAAAAGACTGTTTACTATTGATTTGCAGAATTTCATCATGGCCGTGCTTCTGACAGCGCTGAATTTCGTGAAGGTCGACCAAAATCGGTTGTTGTTCCAAAAAACATCGATGCTGTACACAACATGATTGAAAAGAATCGGCGTGTGACTTACCGTGAGATAGAGGCATCTTTAGGCATATCGAAGACCAGTACATTCTATTTTGTATAAACATTTAGCTGCGAAAAAGATCTGTTCCCGATGGATACCGCATGTGGTTCGTTCACGAGCAGTTTCAAGAAAATGCTCGCTTGTTTTTTTGGTTATATTAAACATGTTGCAATCGTTGCTTTAGAGGATCAAAGAACAGTTAATGCTGAATGGTACACAACTATTTGCTTGCCAGAAGTCATCGATGAAATCAGGAAAAACAACTGAAAACGTCGCATCATTCTTAATCCACACAATGCCAGCTCTCATACAGCACGTCAAACAATTGATTATTTGACGGATGAAAACATCGAATTAATCTCTCATTACTCATATTTACCTGAATTATCGCATAACGGCTTCTTTTTGCTCCTGAATGTCAAAAAGAATGCATGTACAGTGATTTTCATCACCTCAAGAAGCTATTAAATCCTTTCAAAACCACGTTTTTGAGGTGCCAACAGCGTTTGAACGTATGTAAAACTGTGTAAATCTTAAAGGTAATTATTTTCAGAAACAATAAAACGATTTGTACCAACATTTCTTTTTCTTTCATTGTTTTTGTTAAAACTTAAACGGTAGCCCTAGTATATAACAGTTTTTGCCAATCAAAAAATAATTTAGTTTAAAAAACAGTTTAAAATTATGAGAAAAAACTTATTTTTAATCTTTTAACATAATTTTCCATTTTCTAGAGAATTTTTTATAATTATTAATCTAGGTTCTTCTTTACCGTAGTTAAAACTACTATTATCTAGAATCAATACCCCAGGGAGCTCTTAACGCTATAAAATATGCACTAGTCTGCTGCCTTCGAATCGAACCGGGAAACTTTACTAATACATAAAATAGATATAAATTAGTAGTTTTATAGTTTTAGTTCTTACCAATTGAAATTTTGGAATAAAGAAATATTTACAGCTGTAAACGATTTAGCTTTTACTGGTGACACCATTATTTTATATTGATTTTTACAAGTGTGTATTAAGGTAAACTGGCTATTACAAAAAAATGGAACAGCGTATTTTTAAGATCATGTAATTACCTTCATTCATATCACGATAGGACTTGTTTAAGTTTAGATTAATGGAACACTGATCCACTAGTCGTCCTATGAAGTATAAATAAAAGCATCAGAAAATTAAATAAATTTGCTAATAAAATCACTGATGCATATATGACAAAGAAGTTAAACTTGTCATTACCTTGTTATACTTTTAATTATGATAAAAATTCAAATCGGGTGTTACCATACATATATTTTTTATAACTAGCAGAAGTCGGATAGCTAGCCAAATATTTTTCTCCTTTGAAATTATACTAACTGTTTTTTTTTAAGTTAGAGAGATTTCTGTATTTACATAAATTTCGCAAACATTAATAAAAGGTTAAAATAAAAAATTTGAACTAACCGCTAAAATACGGTACCCTAATGAAAGTAAAATAACCGGTCAAGTGCAAGTTGAACTTGCGCAATTAGTGTTCCGTACGTTGATCGCTTTTAAAATAAAAAATGTTCTAACGGAAGTATAAAATGATCAGTGACTTCACAAAACACACCCCAAATGAGTTTTCAAGAAAATTTATTTTCAATCTTGACTGCAAATTGATGACCTTGAAATTTCTGTTTTTTTTTATATACCAGATAAATTATTACAGGTAATGCACTCGTGATAATTTTCGTTCAATCTACACCACGTGGAGAATATTCCAGAATTTTTTGATAAGTACTTTTCGAGATAAGGCGGGTGGACAGCGATTTTTCGCGATTTTTTAAAAAGAATACAAAGAAAACTGCGCGCAAGTATTACATTATATATATATTTTTTATTCATGTTTTCACAAGCTTTCATTTGACACCACACTCGATTACCTAGTAAAAAAAATGTTTTTTTCACTTTCGATTTCACCCCCCAAAACTAACCCCTTAAGTCAAAATTTACCTTTAAAAACTACATGGCTCTGATGAGGCCATCAATTCCTATATTATTACCAAATTCCAACTTTCTATGACAAATAGTTTCGGAGAAAATCGGGGTGTGACAGACGGACAGACAGACACCGAAGTGATCTTATAAGTGTTCCGTACGGAACACTAAAAAGATCTCTTTAGTATTTAATATATTAATATTTAGAGATCCCATCCTTCGATTGAAAATATATTTTTTCGTCTCAAACGTTTTTTCCCCTTGAACAGCCTCCCGTACAGTTTTTGATGCTGAATCCGTCCCCAAAAGCCGTTTTTCCCCCTAAAATCCTTCAGTTTTTCGCAATGCTCATGAAAAAAATGTGTTTTCCTTAAGAAAAAATTCCGCAAAATGTATGGAAAGCATTGTAGATCAAGTTTTATGATGCAAAATCGTAGATATTGCACAGATCTTTGAGAAATTGTCATGGCGCATGAGTAATATTGGACAAAGACAGCCAAAACGAAGCGCATTGTTGGAAAAAAGTTTGATACACGTAAAAAAACTCGACAGGAAGGCAACTTTAGAAAAAATGTTTCAGATAAAAGTTTTAGCATTTTTTTCCTGGGAATTAGATTTTGGGTCCAACAAGTTGACACTCTAGGAGTCCCAAAATTAAAATTTTAAATAGAAACCGAATACCTTTAATATATATTTGAATTCAGCGAGAATTTTACGTCATTGGAACTGCAATAATATGCGGTACTTGAAAATAATTATATCCGAGCTAAAAGCTAATAACTAACTTAAAAATCGAGTGACATACCAATATTTCGCGTCATTCCAGACGCATTTTGAAAACATAATACTTATCGGTGTTTAAGTAATCTTTGCTTCCGTGATTAAAAATGGCATGTAGAAATCATAAAAGCCGTAACGTGAACAAGGAAAAGATTACTGATTTTTGGTTGGTAGAATCATGTTCGGCGGATTTTTCCAAGTGCGTTTCTGCAAATATATTGTCGTCGAATAATCATATTTTAAGATTGTTTCTTCATAATCATTGAAGGGTACAATTAGAGAAAGTGCTGCCATTGTATTTATGGAAACTGCAAAAATTTTGACATATTTTGGACTACCCATCAGAGATAATAGAAATATTATTGCGAATATTGAAAAAATATATTTGGAATATTTATCTCATAAGAAACAGAAGAATGTTCATTTTATTTTTGCAATTGCGAAAAGAACTAACTTTATAGACAAATTATATGAACTGTTTGAAATTAATGATATGTGCAGTGAGAATAGTGCGCAATATTCTGTCTATGTGAAAGCGAGGGAAAGTCGAAGAAATCTCACTGGGATGAGTGAACATTTCGTCAACAACTTCATACAATGAAAGTGATATCGCACAAGAGAAAGATGGCAATTAAGAAACTGCAAAAATCTCGTTCTCCCAGTGTAGATGCAAACTATTCCACTTTATCCGTAAAATTCTCGCTGAATTCAAAAATGTGTTTAAGTGTTGACTTTCCATTTAAATTATTAATGTTGGAACTCACAGTTTCAACAGAGCGTTGGACCCAAAATCTAATGGGCCCATTCAATTCCCAAGAAAAAATGCTAAAGCCTTTGTCTGAAACATTTTGTCTAAAGTGGTCTTCCTGTTGAGTTTTTTTAGGTGTGTCAATTTTATTCCAACGCTTCATTCGCGCTGTCTTTGTATCATATTACCCGTGCGCCATGAAATTTCTCAAAGATCTATATCATATATATGATTTTGCATCATAAAACTTTATCTACAATGCTCCCCGTAAATTTTGCGGAACTTTCTTAAAAGGTAAACGCATTTTTCACCCTAAATGTGCACTTAACATGAGCATTGCGGAAAACTGAAGGATTTTAGAGGGAAACGCCCCTTCGGAGCGGATTCAGCATCAAAAAATGTACAAGGAAACATCTTCATATTCCTTAAATCCGAATCAGAAGTCTAACGGGAGGCTGTTGAAGAGGAAAAAAATGATTGAGAAGAAAAAATATATTTTCAATCGATAGATGCGACTTCTAAATATTAATATTTTATTCTAAAAATTTAGGGGCTTCAATTTTTCATAGAATTGAACATTTTGCGGGGGTAGGACCAAAGAAAATCAAAAAAAAAAATTATATATATATATATATATATATATATATATATATATATATATATATATATATATATATATATATATATATATATATATATATATATATATATATATATATATATATATATATAAAGAAAAGTAACAAATATTGTTTTCAAATTAGAATTATATAAATATATATTTAATATTATATATTAAATCATAAAATATAATCAGCATAAAAGTATGTATTCATATAAAGTCATGTTCTTAAATTCATGTGAGCATTTTTGTAACTAATTTTTATAGATTCAGGGGAGGAGATTTGCATTTTTTAAACACGTATATGGACTTATGTGTATGCAAATTCTTAACAAGTAAGAGTAATACTAAGTCAACTGGAGTTATTAGGCGACTTTAGGACCTTGTCAATTTGAAGTAACTTTTTGATGTTTTGCTTATGATAACGCAAGGCACCTCCAGACATCTTTTAGTTTTTGAGATAAGAACGCTAAATGATTCAGTGATACACCGATATGGTCTAATTCCAGTTAAGATAATTTACCATTTAACCAAAACCGTAAAAGCTACCGTTGCATATTATGCTGAAATCCTAAAACCTATATTTCCTTATTTAAAATATGAATATCTAAAAATCATATAATTGTTCATTTAGTTTAATTCAAACTAGTGAACGTTTAATTCTTTAGTAAGAATTGTTCTGTATACCATACATACTCTAAACATGTCATGTCATAACACTTTTAATTACACATAAAAGTTTCTCCACACCTTTATCGAGAATCCATAAAAGAAAATTTACTAGCAAAAATAAATTTAAACTTATCATCATAGATATTTCAAAATGTCGCTCTCCATTGTCCGATATGAATTTCAAGTTGCTGATATCGTGTAGAAACCAGGGACAAAGCGGTCAAGCTAGGACAATAAATAAGCATTCGCTTTGGAAGTTTATATGGGAATAGAATATTTTCAGAACACAGCATCCTGTAAAGTTTCCACAATAGATTGCGGTGTTGTGAAATTTAAATTTAATAACTTAAAGCCAGATTTACTTAGGTGAGGTTTGTAAATGGAAAAGTAACAAACAACGCCGTAGGCGGAGAATTTTAGATTTCTATGTCCTGCTCAGTTCCGGATTTAAATTTAGGGAAAAAGACCACGGAAATGGACTCAGAATTTCTTATAAAAATATCTCTTCCGTTATATTTACAATATTAAATATAATAATGCAGTAATACCCCGAACTTAGGCGATAGGTAGGACCGGGCGATAACCGTGTAAATTGAATTCGCTTAAGTCTGGGTTCCAATAATTATATAAAAAATTATGTGTTATTGGGACTAGAAACTAAAGAAAAAAATAATTTAGAATGTGAAAATATATAATAACCTCTTAATACAATATTACAACAAATTATATTGTGTATTGCAAAAACGTGAACCGAAGTTCTTTTGACGTAGGCTTCATGAAATGTTACAAAGTCGTTTGACGGGTCAAAAATTTTTTCTTCTCACGTAAAATTTCGGTAATAATTTTTTTATTCCCTATTTTGCAGCAGAAATGTGCCCTTCGTTGGTGTCTATTTTTTCCAAAATTCGCAACCCTTTATCAATTGAACTGAGGCCTTCTGTCAAGTTTGCAACCGTCATCTGATCTTCTGATTGAACTGGGTCTAAAGAATTAGGAAAATCAATTAAAGGCTCTTGCTCCCGCATTCCTATGAGCTCATCAATTGTTAACTTCTGATTATCTGAATCCAGCAGTTTTCCAACGTCATCACGATCCACTTCTCAATTTAATTGTTGGGTCGACAACTTCTTCAATCACATTACCAATTTGATCAGGCTCTGGCGCTAATTCCGACTGAGTTTCAGTGGTGAAAAAAAATAAACACAGTTTTTTCCAGACGCCGGTTAAAATTTTTTGTGAAATTTCATTCCAAGATTGTCCAGTGATTCTCACGGCATCTAAAACATTGAATTGTTTCCAAAAGTCTTGAGAGAGAGCTCGTTGTTTTGTCTCATAGCTTCATGCAGATGCGGTTGAAGCAAGCTGGTTGTGTTTGGTGGCAAAAATACAACTTTCACGCATGTGTCGAAATTAATTAGGGTAGTAGGAGAATGACCTAGTGCGTTGTCGATTCATAGCAGCACTTTAAATGGGATTTGTTTGTATTGGCAATAACATTTGACATCATGTATGAATTGATGACCAAACCAGTCCTCAAAAAGGCCGTCACCCAAGCTTTACTATTCGACTTCCATATCACGGGCAAGCCAGCTTTAGACTTATTTTTTAAAGCTCTTGGGTTTCGGACCGGTAAACTAGGAGAGGCTTCAACTTGAAATCACCAGATGCAATCGCGCCAACCATCCCAGTCAATTGTTCTTTGGCTGCTTTAAAACCTGGAAAGGTTTTCTCTTCAAGCGCAATAAAAGTTCTTTTAGGCATCTTCTTCCAGAATCGGCCAGTCTCATTCACACTAAGTATTGTTTGTGTGGTAAAGCCACCTTCTTCTATTATAGCCTTGAGTTTCTCTGAATCGAGAGACGCAGCCTCGTTATCAGCGCTTGCCGCCTCTCCACTTTCTGCGATGCTATGCCAATTACAACGACTTTTAAATCGGCTGAACCAACCGTTACTGGCTTCAAATAATTCGTCTTTGGCTGTCTCCCCAGCTTCTTCCTTTAATCTCTCAAAAATCAGTTTAGCTTGGAAGCACATTGTGTTCTGATCAACAGGACAATTTTTTACGCTTACTTGCTTGTCACACCATAATTTTACCACTGTTTCCATCTCACCGAATACGAGTGATACTTGAATTTAAAGATTGATCATTTTTCGCAGCTTCGAGAATGTTTTCTTTACCTTTTATAATTGTTCTGACTATCGATTCTGGAGGATCAAATTTCTTTGCCAATTTACAAATTTTTATTTTTGCCTCGAAGTCTTTGATAATGTCCAGTTTACATTCCAAAGATAATGTTTTCCTTTTCTTGTTTTGATGTAAAAGAATCAGTTCTACTTCGTTTGGATGACATAGTTTATCAAGCGTCCGTGTAACTAACAAATTAATACTAATATAACTAACACAAACTAACACTAATATACTTACTTACTTCCTCTTCTGAGTAGGTCGCAGACCTGTTCTACTTCGTTATTTAGCCTCTTGTGATTCGGACGTCCAGTTGTCTCTTTGGTGGTCGTCCTTTTGGTCTTGTTTCATGTGATTTTTTGTTCACACGTATTTTTATCATTCTCGTATCTTCCATTCTTTGTACATGTTCACGCCACTCTCTTCTTCTCTTTCTTCCCCCTCTGACTATATCATCTACCTTGCGTTGTTCTCTTATGGTGTTGTTACTTACTCTGTCTAATAAACTTTTTCCTGTTATTGCTCTCAGTATCTTCATTTCATTTGTTCTTAGTAGCTGTTTGGTTTTGTTTGTATCTGCCCGTGTTTCTATACTATAAGCCAGTATGGGTCTAACGCAAGTTCTATATATTCTTGTTTTGCTTCTACACTTAGAGCTTTGTTTTTCCAAACTACATCTCTGAGGGCCCCTGATATTGCTGCTGCTTTATTTGTTTGTTGTCTTACTTCTTCTGTTATATCTCTGTAGCTAGTAATTAGTACTCCAAGATATGGGAATTTCATTACTTGCTCTATTAATTTCCCATTTACTTCTAACTAGCCGTGCCCGCGGCTCCGCTCGCGTGGACTTGATTCACTACTATTGTCACTGCTCATTCCTTATCTTACCTAACGTAATAAAATATCTGCCATTATTTCCCCTTATATTCCATTATTTCTTCCCATCTCCCATTGTCTCTACATAATTTCCATTATCTAGGCTTATCTCTGCTCATCTCCCATTATTTCTCCTTATCTCCCATTATTTCTCCTTATCTCCCATTATCTCAAATTATCTCCCATTATCTAGGTTTATCTCGACTTATCTCACAATATTTCTCCTTATCTCTCATTATTTCTTCTTATCTCCCATTATCTCACCATAACTCCCATTATCTTATCTCTGCTTATCTCCCATTATTTCTCCTTATCTCCCATTATTTATACTTATCTCCAATTATCTCACCTTATATTCCATTATCTAGGCTTATATCGAATTATATAGATAAATTTATAAAAACACGTAAATCGGATAAGCGGTTCTCAAGTGATAAGCGCACTAACGGACAGAGAGACAGACAGAGAGACGTTGCATTTTATATATATTATATTCTTTGCAGCATGATATTGTTTCATATTTAAAGGTTAAGGCAGTGTATTACAACGCGCTAACGGTAACCTTTTTTCCGACTTGATTCACTATTATCGTCACTGCTTATTCTTTATGTTACCTAACGCAATAAAATATATCCTATAACCTGGACAGAGAACATATGTATGTTTTAAAAAAAAAAGTATGTAAATCGGATAAGTGGTTCTCCAGTGATAAGCGCACTAACGGACAGACAGACAGACAGAGAGACAGAGATAAGGTGCATTTTATATATATTATAGATGTAATAAATATATATCTATAACCTGGTCAGAGAACATATGTATGAATTTAAATAATCACGTAAATCGGATAAGTGGTTCTCGCGGGATAAGCGCACTAACGGACAGACAGACAGACAGAGAGACGTTGCATTTTATATATATTATAGATATAGATTATTATTATTATTATTATATAATCTGGCCAAAGAATATATGTATGAATTTAAAAAAAGACACGTAAATCGGATAAGTGGTTCTCGCCTGATAAACGCACTAATGGACAGACAGACAGACAGAGAGACATTGCATTTTATATATATTATAGATTATAGATTGTAGATATTCTCTGCTACATAATATTGTTCCATATTTAATGGTTTAGAATGTGTATTGCAAGGGAACGCGCTAGTGGCAAACTTTTTTCTGACTTCATTTACTATTATCGTCACTACTCATTCCTTATGCTACCTATCGTAATAAAATGTAGCCTATAACCTGGCCAGAGAACATATGTATGTTTTTAAAAAAAAGTAAGTAAATCGGATAAGCGCACTAACGGACAGACAGACAGACAGAGAGACGTTGCATTTTATATATATTATAGATTATAGATTTACACCTTACTGGTTCTTCAGCTATTGTGATGCATTTTGTTTTGTCGGTATTGACCATGTTGTATATTTCTGCTACTTGTTTGAATTTATAGGGCAGTCTTTGTAGGCCGTGTTCCGATTGTGATATTAGAACAATATCATTTGCATATACCAGTATATTTATTTATTTATCTCCTAGTTGGTATCCATCGTTGACTAGTTTTACTTCCTCAATGATTTTGTCTATAATTATGCAGAATATTAACGGGCTTAAGCTATCTCCCTATCTTATTCCTCTTTTTATATTTATTTCCTTTGTTAATTCGTTAGTACTTCGTATTCTTGTTGTGTTACCGTGATTGAGTTTTTGAATTATTTGTGGTATTGGGTACGGAATTAGGCCCTTTATTAATTCTAATATAATAATGCTGGTTTCTGGTATTCTATAGCTTTTCCTCTTATTTGCCTTATTGGAAAGATAGCGTCTATACTAATATAACTAACACAAAATAATTTGTAAACATACGTCGACTCTGCGTGAAACACGAACTTGTCGTAAGTTGGCTCACTAGTGTTGGCGGAGGGAGTGGGGAAACAATCAAGAGTTGCGCAGTCGGGGTAGCGTAAGTCGGGGTATTACTGTATTAAAAACAAAACTTTTCAATTATTTTTAGAAAATATTCTTTAATTAAGCTGTTATTATAATTAGGTTAATTGCAAAGCATTTACTACCATAGATAGTAGTGAACACGTAAGCTCAAAAAGTTTTTGATCTAGCTATTTAAAACACATTTTTTTTGGAAAATTCGACTTTATTCATCAACATAGTCTTCTGCAAGAGCGATACAATCAGTCCAACGTTTTTCTAACATTTCTATACCTTTCTTGTAGAAAATAGACCTCAGTTTCGGCGATAACTTCTTCACTGGAGCCAAATCTCTTTCTTGCGAGCATTTTTTTGAGGTCTGCGAACAGATAATAGTCGCTGGGGGCCAAAGCTGGTCAATACGGTGGATGAGGAAACAATTCGAACTTCAATTCAATTTAGTTGTATCTGTACGACCGCGGTTAAATTCAGCATACCAGTAAATGTTGAATGATTTTCCAGGAGCGATAGTTTTGCTTGAACGATATTTTTTCCCATCGAAAAACAGTGCTTAATCAATACACGAAATTCGATTTTTTCCATTGTTCTGAAAATACGAAAAGTAGCGTCACTAAAATCACTGTAACTTGTAAACTAATCGTCGAAATGTCATGAAATTTTGACACGTACCGTTTGAACGTTGGTACTTCCTAAAAAATCATATGGATTTTTTTGAAAAGGGTGACATCTATATCAGACCAAAAACTTTTCAGCCTACGTGTTACATAGTTGAGATTCGCCAGACTATTTATTGCTTAGAAAGTATTGAACTTATCAGTTCCCCAACTCGATTTTCTACCATTCTGTATGACTAAGCCCGTTCAAAATAGAACATGTATTTACATTTCCTAATTGTTTCATGTAGAGTAATTTTTGCTGGTAAAATGCGAGACTTTTCAAAAGCAAAAATCTCAGAATTGGTAATACAGATAAAAATCATAATAATGAGACCAAGAGCAGCGTTTTTTTGAAAAATGGAAAAAATTGAAAAACGTGCGGTCATCAAGTATCTGTTTAAAAAAGATTAACACCAAAGGAGATCCACGATGATATGAAAACAACACTAGGGGAATCTGATCCGTCATATACCACTATGAAAAAATGGGTTGCAGAATTTAAACGTGGACGAGAGAGCATCGAAGATGACCCTCGCTCCGGCCGGTCCACGACTTCTAAGACCCACGGAAACATCGGCAAAGTGTGTGATCTTATATTGAAAGACCGTAGATTAACTATCAGGGAGATTGCAGACACTGCAGGCATCTCGTATGAATGAACATAAAACAACATTGCCAACGAACTCGGATTTTCTAAGGTTTCCGCTTGGTGGATCTCCAGATTGCTTTCACTTGAACAAAAACGAAATCGACACACGATTTTTCGCGACTGTTTGGAGATGTTTGAGGCTGATCCGTAAGAATGTCTTAACAGGTTTGTGATAATGGACGAAACCTGGGTTCACCACTGCACTCCAGAGTCAAAACAACAATCCGAGCAGTGGAAAAAATCTGGTGAACCGACCCCAAAGAAAGCGAAGGCAATTCTGTCGGCCGAAAAAGTGATGACGTCAGTTTTTTGGGATGCTAAAGGTATTATTATGGTGGACTACCTTACGAAAGGCGAAACAATAAACTCGACTTACTATTGCACCCTTTTGCGTTGTTTACGTCAAGAAATTACTGAGAAATAAAGTTTTGTTCCATCAGGACAACGCTCGCGTTCATACGTCTGTTGAGTCTATGGCTCAAATTCGTGATTGTAGTTTCGAATTGCTGTCCCACCGGGCTTATTCTCCTGATTTGAGACCTTCGGACTTTCATCTGTTTCCAAACCTAAAAAAGCACCTCGGTAGCCAGAAATTTTCATCAGATGAAGAAGTCGAAGCTGCAATGAACCAGTATTTTGAAGACCTTGAGGAATCCTTTTTTCAAACAGGTGTGGAAGCTTTGGAAATCAGGTGGAAGAAGTGCATAGAGCTAGGTGGAGATTAAGGCGAAAAATAAAAATATTTTTGTACGTATTTTATTTTGTTTTCTTGACAAGGCCGCGAACTTTTCAATCCATCCTCGTATCACTTTAAAGCAAAACTCTAAAAAAGTATTAAATAATCCAAGAAGTGTAATTACACAGTAACCCTAATTTTCAAAAATTAAATTTCAGTACTAAACCTCTATCGTAAAACTTAACGTAACACTTAAGGGTCAAGACAAGAAAAAGGTTTGACATAATGAAAGACAAGCGAAATCCTGTGAGAAAAGGAGATAAATTCAAGGAATCTGACCTTATTTTGATTGATGCCCAGGGACTTATTAGGCGGAAAACTGCTGCCTCACTACATTATTATTTCGTTAGTCAGTCTGAGTGCCCCGCATTATTAACTGCTCGGTTTGATACACTCTAAACGGACATTAGGAGGATAATTTGTCAGTAGTGTGAGATATTTTATTGGCAACATGTAAAAGGTGATGTAAGAAAATAATTGTAGGTGACTTCTGACATTTAATAAACAATATCGTTGTGACTGTTTTTATTAATAATACGCGTACTACAGTCTTGGTATTGCACAACATTACCTACATGATACGAGAGCTACCTTTTAAGTTTTTACAAAAACAGTTAAAGAAAAAAAAAATTTGGTACAAATTGTTTTATTGTTTCTATCTCCTTTAAGATTATACACTTTTACACGCGTTCGAACCAATTCTTAAAACATTTTTTTCTACTCTAAAGTTGGTACCTCAAAACATGATTTTTGGAAGGATTCTAGATCTTCTTGAGGTGATGAAAATCATTGTCCACGCATTTTTTTTGAACATACGGAGACAAAAAGAAGTTGTTAGGCGATAAATCAGGTAATGAGACATTAATTTGTTTTTCTTTGTCAAATAATCAATTGTTTGATATGCTGTATGAGAGCTGGCATTGTCATGATGAAGAATGATGTAACTTCTGTCAAACAAATGTCCAAACATGTCCATATAATCAAAGAAACAAGCGATCACTTTCTTAGAAGTGCGTCGCTAACGAACCATTTTAGTTGGATTCAGTTCATCTTGGAACATCCAAACAGTTGATTGTTGCTTAGTTTCCGCCTCGTACGAACTTATCTAAGTTTCGTTTCCTGTTACGATTTCGTCTCCTGTTACGATTTCGTTTCCTGATACGAATACGAAACGGACTTTGTATGTCCTCGATTGAATTTTTTGAGCATATTCTTACACCAATTGACTCGAGCCTGTTTTTGATTTCGGTCAAATTATGCGGAATCGGGAACAGATCTTTTTCACAGCTAAATCTTCATGCAAAATCAAATTTACTGCAGTCTTGGACATGCCTAAAGATGCCTCTATCTCACGGTAAGTCATATGCCTATTCTCTTCAATCCTTTTGCGCACAGTGTCAATGTTTTCTAAAACAACAACGGATTTTGGTCAACTTTCACGAAATTCATCGCTAACGGAAGCACGAAATTCTGCAAACCAATTGTAAATAGTCTTTTCTGATGGTGATTTAAGATTAAAAGTGGAACGAAGCGATTCGAGACATTGTTGTTGAGTTAGGCCTTTACTAAAATCGTAAAATATCATCTAACTAAAATCTTCACATGAAATTTCCATTTATTCACAATTTTTTTTTTTTAAACGTTCACTGTAAACACACTATTCGGCCAGTTTCTGAGCTGCCACTGTTTTATTAATAACAAATGTCAAATTGTACAACAATGGTAACATCACAGGAGTCGATTGTAAAAACTTAAAAGGCTGCCCTGGCATATGGCCACATTATACACATTGATCAAGAGCGGAGAAAGGACATAATCCTCACGAACACCTCGACAAATCTGAATTTGTTCTGTTAATTCGTTTTCATATTTTTTTTTTTTTCTATAAAGCACACGTGCTACAGGGAAGTCCCTAAAGCGCTACAGGAGCGACACGTGTGCGGAGAAAGCGATTCACGTTGTTCTTAAATCGCTGTAAATTGTACTCGGTGGGAAACACAGTCCTGGGCAAATTATTCCAAAGGGATGATGTTCTCCATATAAATGACTGCTTGAAAAGCGTTGTACGAGGAGTAACAAGCTGAACCTCATACGAATGTGAAGTATTAGCGTGACGTGTACTTCTAACATGCACCGCTCTGGGAGGAATTAAGCGGGCCACATCCTTCGAACACTTTCCATGAAAATACTTGTAGAATAGGCTCAAGTCGCCAACCGTTCTTCGATGTTCCAGCGAATCAAGGCCACCTGTCAGTTCCGGGTTTCCAATCAGACGAACAGCTCTTCTCTGAATAGAATCCAACAAATGCAGTGTATGTTTGGGAGCGGAGCCCCAAACATGGGAGCAGTATTCCATAGTTGGTCGAATTTCAGCTTTGTAAAGAATTAACAGTTGTTGTGAAGTGTAAAGCTTTCTGGTTCGAAATAATATTCCCAACTTCTGAGAAGCTATCCTTGCTATGCCTGCAACATGTTCATACCAGGACATATTTGCTCCCAAATTTACGCCCAACAATTTGAGTGACGATGTTAGGGGAATGGAGTGCCCCGACATAACTATGTCGGGTTCAGCAACGTTAACTTTTTTAGAAAAAACTGCCGCCTGGATTTTTGTAGCGTTAAATTCCACTTGGTTATTGTCACCCCAAGATAGAATTTCTTCCAGGTCTTTGTTAAGTTGAATGACTTCCTGCTGTCTGCGGATATTCGTCTGAGTAGCCGATGTCCGAGCGTTCAAAGTGAATAAAGAGATAAGTGTACTGTCATCTGCAAAGCTGTAGATTGGATTCTCGGTCTTTTCCAGCAGATCGTTAATATAAATGAGAAAGAGAGTAGGAGACAGTATGGAGCCCTGGGGTACACCGGCGTTGATAGTAAAGGTGTTAGAAATAAATCCGTCCACTGCCACTCGCAAAGAAAGCTCTCCGAGGAAACATGAGAGCCACAAACAGAACTTTTCAGACATATCATAAGAACGTAGCTTAGCCAACAGCCCATTGTGCCAAACACGGTCGAATGCCTTGGATATGTCAAGAGCAACCGCTCGAGATTCTCTAAAGTGTTCAATTGCGTTGTTCCAAACATGTGTTACATAAGTCAGGAGATCTCCTGTTGATCTATTTTTACGAAAGCCATATTGGTGATCGCTAATAATGTTGAATCCTTCAAGATATTTTAGAAGATGCTGATTGATAGCCTTTTCCATGACTTTCGATGTTATTGAAAGCAGTGCGATTGGTCGGTAGTTATTTGGCAAGGTCTTCTTGCCTTTTTTAGGTATTGGCTGAACTGTGGCACATTTCCAGCAGGAAGAAAATATTCCCTTTCTGTAAGATAGGTTGAAAAGTCTACAGAAAACTGGTGTTAGTACCCTCGCACAGTTTTCGAGAACTACGGCAGGTATTCCGTCAGCGCCAGAAGCCTTTTTGGTGTCTAGCTTCATCAAAATACGTTTTATGATACGCTGCCTGAAGACAATATCGGGCATCCTTGACTGCACTATGGGAATATTAGGGGGTGTTTTTCCTTGAAAATCGACAGTAGAATGTGAAGCAAAGAGTTCAGCCAACAAGTTCGCTTTCTCAACAGGTGTCTTTGCAACAGAATTATCTGGCCGTGTGAGTGGTGGTATGGTGGATTTGGTGAAATTTTGACTAACTGCCTTAGCGACTGACCAAAAGGACTTGGAATTGTTGGCCAAGCGAGAAGTTTGTTTCTAATCCGTTGATTGTGTGCCTCCTTGGTTTCGTCGATAATTTCTTTGCATCTGTTCCTGGCACGAACAAAGGTGTTACGATTTATGGTGTTAGGATTTTCACGCCAATGTCGGTATGCAAGATGTTTAGAAGCAACAGCTTCTTTGCATTTTCGGTCAAACCAAGGCTTGCCGTTGGAAGGGAATTTCTTCGAAAAAGGGATGTAAGCCTCCATACCGGCCAAAATAACGTAGGAAACCTCCTTGGCGCAGTCAGATGGGTCATCGGATCGGAAACAAACGTCTAACCAAGGGAAAGTTCGAAAATATTCCATGAGATCTTCCCATTTAACAGATTTGTAGTGCCAAATTTTACGCGGTTTAGGCGCGTCTCTGTCACTGATTGGTAGGATACTCGATGTCGATAATAGTTTATGGTCGGAAGAACCTAATGGCGGATTTACGCTGACCGTGTAAATCTCCGGATTGGTGGTTAAAAAAAACCTTGACTTTTGCTGTACCGGCACTTCTCTATTTCTTTTGAGTGATTAAATGGACGAAAGTAAAATAAGATCCGTATGTTAGCACATGAAAAATCATAAATATATTGTAGCAACTTCTTTTTATAGAAACTTACCTGTGCTAAATGACCACTCTTATGTAGTAGAGGGAGTTCTAGCTATAAGGACGATACTAAATATGACTTTTTTAGTATTCTGTAGGAGACACTTATGAGATTACTTCGATATTCGTCTGTCACACTTGATTTTGTCCGAAACTATTTGACGTAAAAAGTTTAAATTCGGCACTAATATAGGAATTGATGTAGTGAGTAGTTTTGAAAGTTAAAGTTTGTTTAAGGGGTTAGTTTGGAGGGTTAATTCCAAAAAGGAACAAAGAATTCAGCTCGAGTCTTAAATAAAAACTTGTGAAATAACGAGTTCAAAAATATACATGATGTTAATGCTCCCTCAAATATTTCTTTATAATGTTTTTAAAAAACCGCCAAAAATCTTCCCTCTATCCTTTTTATTTCGAAAATTACTAGTTAAAAAGTTTTGAAAAAATTCTAGAATATTCTTCGTAAAGTGTAGATGAATGAAAATTATCACGAGTGTGTTACCTTTGATAATTTATCTGGTATATATAAAAAAATTCAAGATCATTAGTTGTCAACAAAAATCGGACACAAACTTTTTTTGAAAGCTTATTTAGGGGTGTGTTTTGGGAAATCATTGATCATTTTAAACCTTTGTAACAATGTTTTTTTTTTTATTTTAAAAGCAATCAGTCTACGGAACACTAGTTTAACATGTCCGACTTGCATTTGGATGGTTTTTTCTTTTTATTCTATGCAGCACCTAATTATGTAAAGCAACTGTGTTTGTCTAGCATATAAACAGGAAATTCTAGGTCCGATAAAAGTTGTTAAAATAAACCAAAATGAGGTATCACTATATTAGGCAATAAAACAAAAAAATTAAGATAAAATGAATCGAATTTATTTCTACTTATTTACTCATTAGACTTAATTAATCCCGTATAGTACTAAAAGATAATAAAATATTAAATTTGTGTGAGATTTAAAGTTAAAATATACTATATATAAAATCACACCACTATTTGTGTCTTATTAAAAGAAAGGTATTCGGGTTCTTAAAATAAACAGAAAGGTTTTCGAGTTCTTAAAATATTACTGGCCTTAAAAAATAATGTTGATGGAAGAGCTCTTCTGCATAGGCCAGTAGGATGTCTTGGTAATCGGCTTTCAAAAAGGGCTGGCAAAGAACTAATCAACTCTATAGCATGAAGCCAAAGGTATTTAACACGAATGTGATAAAAAAAAAACGGTATTTTTTCCAGAATTTCAGAGTGAGTCGAGAAGAGACGAAAGAGTAAAAAAAACTTGAACTCACCGACATGAAAGTTTTCTAACCTAAAACTAGACGCTCTTTACTGAGAATTGATCCTGTGCTAGCGCCGACCTGCTTAATACCCATCGTGCTGGTTTTAACGTTTACGAGAATATTTCCTATAGTACCATTGAAAAATAAAAGAGAAAACTAGAAGTTATATTGTATGAGATCCCAAATTTATAGTCGAAAAGAAGGTATTATGCCCTATTACGCAATATTATTATAAGGAAACTGTAAAAAATCTCCAGGCAAAAAAGAGTCCCTTTGACAGGAATATTTCTTTGAAAATATTATAAAACTTTGATGGTTACACTATTATCACACTTTTCTGATATTTTAGTCAAAAACTTGTAGCGTAATGTATAAAAAAAAACAAAACTTTAAAGAATAAACGGTACAATATAACGAATATATCTTTTACGCCATCAAGGTAGAACTAGACTCTTGGGCTTAGGTGAGATTAGCGTGTAAGGATCTAATGAGTTCGAATTTTCTCCTGGAGACTGCCTGGTGCCATGGACACACGTATGTGGGAACCTTTTATGTAAAATGCGCAGCTGAAAATCCTGATTTGACAATAAAAATATTTGTAAAAACTTTCTAAACCAATACATCTAAGTGTTATGTATTTTTGTGTGCTAAAACCGTATCTGGTATCAGTTTTTTTGTATCACCCACAGTTCCCTCACAATATGACAATTAGGCTACCAATATCATGGCAGTAAACCAAATCCTCTTCCTGCTAGAAAAACTGAGCAAACTGTTGATCTCTTGTTCTATAATGGTAAATAGATATTCCCGATTCCAATAAATTTTTTTCTTTTAGCCTAGAACCCAACAATTCTGCTTTTTCCTTAGACAAACCCGAATCTCTCACTGAATCTTGTGTAAACAACTGTGGTTTTAAATTTTCTAGAGAACATTGAAACTCATCATCATCCAATCGACTTTCATTAAATTTGGGACTCGATTGTAAAACGTCATCAATAGACTGAGGTGGCTCAGGGACAGGAAGTCCCGGTCCATGTGCTACCAGCCGATTAGCTGAAGTAAAGTTAGGATAGACAATTACTTTCTTATTTTTGGAGTTATATCCAAAAACATCAACGCTGCAAAAACAACAATCATGTGAATGATTTTCTTGCTCTCTTCTTATCATGGGTACTGCAAATCTAAAGGCTTTCTTTTCTTTCATATACCATTTCCTGAGATCCTCGACACAAACATAACATACTTTGTGAGGAACCCAACATTTTTTTTTAGTTACCGATTTCTACACCAAAATGTGCAAAGTATACTTTTTTACAAATTCTTTGATATTTTTTAACTACAAACTCACCACATATATAACAAAAAGTGTTGGGAGAGTTTTTACAACCACGATTAGCCATACTTTGAGTGTGAATTAAAGCACATGGGTTAAACACTGCAATGCGAGGTTATATTATTATATTAACTGGAAAAAATAAACTTTTCACGTTTTGAATATTAAAATGTGAAAAATTGGTGGGTGATACGACGTTTTTATTATTATTTTCGGACTCAGCACAGCAAAAAACATAGGAATCAGGTAACACGTTTTTTCATCGTTGGCCTGTGTAATCTTTGACATTATACAGAAAAGCCCTACAGAGAGTACAGGAACATCGCTGCAGCTGTCAAAAAACTAGCATTTAGCTGCCGACAGTGCATTTGTTTATCAAGATGATGTGAGTAATATATTATTTTACCGTAATCCATTTCCTGGCGGACATTAAGATGTAACCATCTTTTATGTATTTACTTTCAGTCTGTCGAGTTCACACTGTAACATTGGTTACCTATATTCCAAAGTTGCATATCGTATATGTGCATCTTAGACATTCTTTGATACTGGTGCGTTTCCCAAGCTACCATGTCACCTGAAAAGGTTGACTGTTGTAAAAAATGGTGCCGCGTTTACTGGAATTTTGTCTTTTCAACTACAAGATGTTTATTAGCCAAACAATGTGATAACTATAGTAAGTACTAACTCGATAAAACAACGAAAAGATTTTGGTATAAGTAAGAATAGTTGAACAGACAGGAGCGGATATATGACCTTAACATCAATATATCTAAAACCAAATTCATGGTCTTCAGCCGCCAACAATATGCAGATGTTGATCTCCATCTAAACAGTCAAGCCATAGAGAGAGTTCACCATTTTAAATACTTTGAAAGCTACATTACACAGTTAGATCCTGACAAAGAAATTAAGTGCAGAATAGAAGCAGCCAGAACAACCTTCATTAAAATGAAGTCTCTTTTTTGCAATGAGAGCATTAACCTGAAACTGCGTCAGAGAATGCTAAAATTTGGTGGGTTTTGTTGTACAGCACAGAGGTATGGACATTTAAGGTTGCGACAGTTAACCCCTTGGAGGCTTTCGAGATGTGGCCGCATAGACGGATTCTTCATATTCCGTGAACAGCTTTTGTCACCAGTTAGGAAGTACTGCAGAGAGCTAATGCAGTCAGAGAGTTGTTGTCAACGGCAAAGTGCAGAAAACTGGAGTATTCGTGGCAAAAATTATGATTTATTGCAGCACATAATGATGGGAAAAACTGAGGATAAGGATGGTAGGAAGCAGGCCTCTTGGCTCAGAAACATACGAGACTGGATGGCAATCCATAGCATCAAAGAGTTGTTCCGAGTCGCAGGGAACAGGGACGAATATGCCAGAGGGATAGCCAACGTCAGGGGGAAATGATATGGCATATATAAGAAAAAGATAATTGAGAACACAAAGTACATATTGATGTATTAGCATAATATATCAGTAATGTACAACAATTAGTATCTTTGGCTAATGTGACCAATATTAAAAGCAACTCTGCCCTCTGCCGAGGACTGTCCATCCGGAATTCGTGCCAAGGACAAAGTCACTGCTTACCAAAAATCACCTAAAAATCAATATTACCTATGCAAATTCAACCAGGTGCCGATTTCAGCAGTTGTTTACTGTTTTTCCATCTCTCGAGCCCACTAAGTACCTGTGTTGCCACTCCAAGATTAACAGACGGGAGAATAGAATATGAGATGCAACAACTAGGGAAACTCCAGAAATTTGCCGAAATGTATCCGTAGGTAGACAGATAGACTGATACATGTAGACCAGGGGTGCTCAAACGGTCGAAAAAAATTCCGATATAGAACTATTCACAGATTTTGTTTTAGGTAAGTAAAACAAAATGTAATGAATAAACTACTAAAATTTATTCGATTCACAATTAGGCCAGAATAACCCCCTCATCACTTTCTTTTATCGTAATAACCCCCTGCTAGCGGCAAAAGGCGGCTTTATCAAAGGAACGCGCGGTACTTGTCAAAGAAAAGCCGCGTTTTTGATTCTCGCGGATTTTTCTAGAAACTTCGGGCGGCGTGTTTGACGGGAACATTCGAGACTTCGTTCGCGCCGATATAAATGTTGCGCCTGCAGGAATAGGAGTCAGTCTGAGTTGTAACTTGAAGGCGATACATCGATACAAACTTTAGTAATAAATAGTCCAAAATGAGTGCGGTGAAGAAAAGTTAAACTTATCATTTTAATAACGATTGGGAGGAAGAATTTTTCTTTTGTATGGCAAAGGATAAGTGCATTTGTCTTATTTGCCGTGCGTCAGTTGCAATACCTAAGCGTGGGAACTTAGAGAGGCATCATAAAACGGTTCATAAAAAACTATGAAAAGGATTTTCCGTCACAGAGTGAATTAAGAAAACGAAAAGTACGTGATTTGATAACTTGTTTGAAAAAGAACAAAACATGTTCACAAGACCAGCCAAACAATCAAAAGCTGCAACGATCGCGTCATTTAAAATATCTCATATATTGGCGAAACACAAGAAACCATTTGATGATGGATTGGTTGTGAAGGAAGCATTTATCGAAGCGGGTGAGACTTTATTTGGAGATTTTAAAAATAAAACAGAGATTATGTCTGCTATTAGAGAACTTCAGTTATCTCATCCGACTGTCACAAGGCGTGTTGAAGTCATGAGTCAGGACATGGCAGATAAACTAAAACATGATATCATGGAATGTACATACTTTTCTTTACAGTTCGACGAATCCACCGATATGACAGACACTGCCCAGCTGTGTATTTTTATTCGAATGGTATTCAATGACATGTCGGCTAAGGATGAGTTTTTGACAATGATTCCTCTGAAAGGAAAGACCCGTGGCGGAGATATATATGACGTTTTCTTCAATTTTGTAACAAACTACAAGCTACCAATATATAAACTAGTGTGCATTACAAGCGATGGAGCACCAGCAATAACTGGAAACGAAAATGGTTTTGTGGCATTGTGTCGAGCTAATGATGAGTTCCCTTTATTTTTCTCCTTCCATTGCATTATACATCAACAAGTTTTGTGTTCAAAAGTTCTAAACATGGAGGAGATTATGGGCATTGCAATAAAAATTGTGAATTCTATCCGTGCACGTAGTTTGCAACGACGGCTCTTTAAATTGCAGTTGGAAGATAATGGGTCAGCTGAACACACTGATTTAGTTCTTCACACGGACGTCAGGTGGTTGAGTCGCGGAAAATTCCTATAAAGGTTTCAAGAATTATTGCCCGAAATAACAGCTTTTCTGGACGAAAGAGGTGATTGATGCTGAAAAACGGAAAATGGCTGAAAAACGGAAAATGGCTGACTGATTTGGCATTTTTGACCGACATCACAATGCATTTAAACACCATTAATTTGGAGCTTCAAAGTGAAGAAAAACTATTATTGAGATGATTAGCGCAATAAACGCATTCAAAAGTAAATTGCAACTTATGATAGATCAACTGAAAAGAAAGGATCTGAAAAATTTTCCGTCTTTGAAAGCAAGGATTCCTCAGTTGAATTATGATATTTATGAGGCAGAATTATCAAATATTTTGGGCCAATTCGAAATACGTTTTTATGATTTCAGTAAATTGGTAAATATCGCATCATTTATGAGTTATCCTTTATTGTGTAAAAACATTGAGGAATTAGCTACTGAAATAGCAAGTCAGTTTAACATGCACTCATGTTCTGTTGAAAATGAGTTAGTGCAGATTATATCAGATATACATCTCAAAGCCACTGCATCTGATAAAAAATTCTGGTGTTTTATATCTGAAGATAAATATCCGAATCTAAGGCAAATCGCCCTTCAACTGACGGCAATGTTTGGGTCAACTTACTTGTGCGAGTCTGCATTTTCTGAAATGAAGATAATTAAGTCAAAATATCGCAATCGACTAACTGACGAACATATGTCATCATGCTTGCGATTAGCACTCGGTAATTACGTACCATCTTATGAAAAGTATGCTGAGGACATGCAGTGCCACGCTTCAACATCCAAAGTCACTCTTTAGTTAAGTTTAGACACTAGAACTCATTTGTTTTGTAAGTACCAATAAACTCGCAATTTTGAATAATTAAGAGTTTTTTTCATTGACATTTTAGAGCAGACCTACGCTTACCTTGACTAAAAAAATGCATATTGTGCGGAAAACTAATATTTATGCCACGATACACCCTACTTAGACGACAATCCTGCATCACACTTACTTGCAGCCTCTCAGAGTCGGTCGACCGTAGTCTAACAATATTGAGGTAGATCGCCAGCAGTTCAAGTTTGAGCACCCCTGATGTAGACCGATAGTCTGCAGAAAATTCGTGATATAGAGAACCTGCAGTTTGAGAAGGTGTCAAATTCTGAGAGGGTGATTATTTTACGAATTTAATGCTTCCCTTATTGACCCCAGTAAATATTCTTCCATGAGTCGCAGCCGCAATTTTAAAACTAATTTAATGTAGACCAAGGAAAATCGAGGTGAAAATTATTTTTTTTAAAACAATTTATATTCCAGTACATTTTATAAAGAAAGTTATTTAAAAATTAAATAGCCTCAAATTGGAATTTTTCCGCTTGCATACAGCAAATTTATTAAAAATTAAGGTGCAACACGCTTTCTTTCTTCAATTTGGTTTCGGCGTTTTCTATTTAAATAAGTGTTAAATTGAGAAACAAAAACAAGGCTATATTATTATTTAAATTATGATTTTAAATTTTCACTCAGTTTTTGATGAAAGAAAAGAAAGTAATATTTACGAAAACCCTCAATTGGGTCGCGCGAGGAAAGAATAGAAAAAAAAAAAACATGGAGGGATTATACATTTCGTGTCTTAAATTGCATCTATAAAATATAAATATGGTGCCTCACGAGTTTAACGATTTTCTTTAGAAAGGTTTCCCACACACAAAGATTGTCATAAAAGAAGGAAAAATCTTTTTAAAATGAAAACCGTGTATGATTTTTTTGAAGGCATTTGTTTTGGGTTTTCTAAGTGTAGATATAATGACTTTTGAAAAATAAAAAGTCTTGGAAAATGTTAACAAAATGCACAATTTCATAAAAGATACTTTGAAGTAAAATTGAGGGAGTAAGGAGTATTGATATTCCACCTGATAGTGCAGTAAAAATAGCATTTGAAATTGCACAGTCGAGATACAGCAATATTATGATTTTATCCTCTCTCAGGTATCACCAGGAGTATTGTCCTGAGTTTTGGACTTCAAAAAACTTGTGCTCCTTTGTTTATAAACAATTTAAGTTTTAAAAACGCGTTTTTTGAGCTTAAAATGTGAATAAGTCCGGTTATATAAGTCGAATCGAGACAAAAAAGAAATGAAATTTTTCATCAAGAAGTTTCCAACAAATCCTCGTTAGTTCTAAGTCGCTCATGTACGTACATAACCAATACAATTAAAAAAACAGGCAAAAACTGTTTTTTTTTTTTTCATTTTATTGTACAGGTCGACTAAGTAAACCGATCGGCTCGAAACTTTTAGAAAATATGCCTTTTATTATAGCAAAAAAATTTTAGTACAAAAGTGGGCACAATTAAATTTGTTATTTAAAATTTGAATTAAAAATTTAGGTCTCGACGCTAGGTTTCCGATGCCATTAAAAAAAAATTTTTTTTGGAGTCATTTTAACTTTTTTTTTATATTTGTTTATTAATCAAAAAACAAAAAAGGGTTTTTTTCGGTCATTTTGAAAAAAAATTAAACATTTTTATACACCTGGTAAAGATTTCATTGATTGATTGATTTTAAGTTTATGGCGCATCGACTACCAGGGCCATATAGCACCTTTAAATTGTTTAGTGTTAAAACTTTTCTCTTCAATTACTAAATGTTGTTTAGGAGTTGAAAATTTCTAAGATAGTTTATTATTTTAGTTATGTTCTTTGAAACTTGATCAGCAGATAATAGTTGAGAGAGACTGTTCGTTAACATATTATGTCTGTTTTTATAGGAAAGGTGTATTGGGTCTTCAAAGAGATGTTTTACCGTGAGAGGACTATTACATTTTAGACATATGGGAGGGGGCTCTTTTTTGAGTAAATGATTATGTGAGAATTGCGTATGACCTATACACAATCTCCTCCATATACAATTTTCTCTTCTGGAGAGACAGTTTAACTGTAATGGAGGATAACCAGAGGTTTGATATCTCAAAAGTTATTTGGTTGTTCCAATAAATCCCATTGTATTTGAAAGAGTTCTTTATGTTTTGATTTCAGGAATCTGTGAAATTCACTGGGGTGATTTTCACTAATTATACTAGTTCCTTCTGATATAGCTAATTTTGCTAAGCGATCAGCTCTTTCATTTCCCAGAATGCCTACGTGGCTCGGAATCCATAGGAATGACATGTTTTTTTAATTTGGACATGTAAAGGAAATCCATGATGTGTCTGATGTATGACTGTTGAGTTTTCCCCGAGTTTATGGCTTGGAGAGAACCATATGAACCAGAGGCTATTAGGTATATATCCTGCTTACTATTTTTGAACTATATGTCTTAGACATTCTTTGATTGCTAACAATTCCGCTGCATAAATTGAAGTGTGGGATAGAAGTTTGAACTTTCTGGACTTATTTAAGGAATAATATGCTGAGCCCACTCCTTGCTCAGTCTTTGATCCATCTGTGAAATAAATGTAGTATTTTCTGTACTTTTGATCTAACAAAGAATAAAATTTTGATTTAATGTATGTAGAATTATTGTTTCATTTAGAATATTCAAGTAATGAAAAATTAATGAAAGGAAGAGGAATTGTCCAAGGCGAAAAAATTATATTTAGAGGATAGTTATATGATGGAGGGGAAAGGGAAAGTGATCTAAAGACCGTTCTAACTCTGGATTTGAATGAGTTAAAAAGGAAAAGGGAGTGATGAGAGTGTGTTTCTCAGGTTTAGAGATGAATTCATGTGTGGGCGATATAATGGCTTAGTGAAGTATTTTACCAAAGATAATTGTCTGATGATGGAGAGAGGGGGCATGGAGGAGGTTGTTTGTAGTCTAGGGATCGGAGAGGTTCTATAGGCGCCTGTTGTCGATCTTAATACTAGGTTTTAGAAGCCGTGTCGTATAACATATCGCCATAGTTCAATTTGGAAAGTATGAGGGCTTTATAAATGATGGTGAGAGAAGTAAAACCACTCCGCCCAATCCTTGTTAGCAAGTGTGCGTATCAAATTCAAATCCTGAGGTGTCCTGGTAAATCCTGATAAAGAATCGCGAGACTTTTATTAAAAAAATCATTTTCGTTAACATTTTTTTTTTTCAAAATGACAATTGTTATTTGATAAACGTAAAAAAAAAAACGGTTAAAATAACTCTAAACAAAACGCCGAATGGCGTCGGAAAGCTGGAACAGAGACCTAAATTTTGGACAAAAAAAAATCCATTTTGGACTAAATGGCATAAAATAGTGGGCAATTCAAATTTTAAATAACAAATTCAATTGTACCCAATAGGTTCAATATTTTCGTAGAAAAATTTCAGGGTATTTTTGCTATAACAGAAAGCATATTTTCTAAAAGTTTCAAGCCGATCAGTTCCCTTAGTTGATCTGTACAATCAAACGAAAAAAAAAAAAAAACAGTTTTTTGCCGGTTTTTTCAATTTTGTAGGTTATGTACGCACTTGAGCAACTTAAGGCTAATGAAAATTTGTTGGAAAGTTCATTATGAAGAGTTTAGTTTTTTTTTTTGTCTCGATCCGACTTATACAACCGGAATTATTCACATTTTAAGCTCAAAAAACGCGTTATGAGAACTTAAATTGTTTATAAACAAAGAGCACAAGTTTTTCGATGTCCAAAACTTGAGACAATACTCTTGCTGATACTTTAGAGAGGACAAAATTATAATATTGCTGTATCTAAATTATGCCTATCTCATTCATCAAGTCGATTTTCACCTTCTTTTTACTACACTTTAAGAAAATAGCAATAGGTTTGATACTATTAGCTGGAGAGTTCTGAGAGTTACGATAGTCTATAAAAAAGTCCTTAAAGTCTTGAAAGTACGTTTGTTAAAAGATTAAATAAAGTAAAATAGTTAGACAATTAAGATTTCATTCAAATGTACAACTGTTGGTTTCACAGGGTCTAAGTCTATAGTTTTTAGCACCACTTTTAATCACGAATAAATTATCAGCTCTTCCTTCCAGTTTTTTCTTCAACAAGTGCTTTCACAAGTTGGTTTTTTTCAACCAGATTGTTTAATCACCAGTTTCTTCCGACACTCTTTTTCCTCCAGTTTTTTTATTATTTTTTTTTTTGGCTCCTCCATTTTATCACAAGGAGAATTGTATGTATCCAAATAAAATTTGACGCGGACTTAATGAAGGAATACCGTTTCATTTCTGGAAGTTTGTTTTGCTGCGGTCATCAGGGGATAACTAATAAAGCCAGTAATTCATTTTTTTTTGAAGTAAATAATATAACTAGTCTTTTCAACATTTTAATAGCGGAGTTGTAAAGTTCCCTGAGTATTAATAAGTAATATTTTAAACAAACATCTTACAGTTGTTACAATTTATTCCCCAAGAATGTTCTTGAAGGAAACAGTTATGTAACGTCACGAGTTTTATTTACGTGAACATTAGCACCATATTAATCGATCAGGAGACAGACTGTTTCCTTCTCTTTATTCTATAATATGCTAATACATTACATGTTTTCTTTAAAGAAGCATTAAATCAGATGTGTTACTATTCTTTTATTGCACTATACAGTTGATCAGAAACTATTAGTTTTGGTAATTACGAGGCTGGTTTGAAAAGTCCGTGCAAAAATAAAAACTACTTATGTGTTTGGGGTAAACCTTTTTTATTTTTCGACATAGTCTCCTTTTAGGCTTATACACTTCGTCCAACGATGTTCTAGTTTGTTGATCCCTTCCGAATAATAGGATTTGTCCAAATCTGCAAAATATCCATTAGTGTCTGCAATCACCTCCTCGTTTGAATAAAATCTTTGTCCCGCCAGCCATTTCTTCAAATTGGGGAACACATAGTAGTCCGAGGGAGCCAAGTCTGGAGAATAGGGGGGATGTGAAACGAGTTGGAATCCTATTTCCATTAATTTTGCTACCACAACTGCTGAGGTGTGTGCTGGTGCGTTGTCGTGATGGAAAAGGACTTTCTTGTGGGCCAATCGCGGGCGTTTTTCTTGCAGATCGGTTTTCAAACGGTCCAATAACGATGAATAATATTCACCTGTAATAGTTTTACCCTTTTCCAGATAGTCGATGAGGATTATCCCTTGCGAATCCCAAAAGACAGTCGCCATAACCTTTCCGGCCGAAGGAACGGTCTTCGCCTTTTTTGGTGCAGATTCCCCCTTGGTAAATCCATTGTTTAGATTGTTGTTTGATCTCAGGGGTATAGTAATGTATCCATGTTTCATCCACAGGGACGAAACGACGCTTAAAGTCCTCCGGATTCTTCTGGAAGAGCTGCAAACCATCCTTGCAACACTTCACACGATTCCGTTTTTGGTCAAGCGTGAGCAATCGCGGCACCCATCTTGCGGATAGCTTTCTCATGTCCAAATGTTTATGCAAAATATTATGTACCCGTTCAGTCGAGATGCCCACAGCACTAGCAATCTTACGCACCTTAACTCTTCTGTCATCCATCACCATATCATGGATTTGATCAATGATTTCTGGAGTCGTAACCTCCACAGGCCGTCCAGAACGTTCAGCGTCACTTGTGCCCATATGGCCAGTCCGAAAATTTTGAAACCACTTATAAACTGTTCTAATCGAAGGTGCAGAGTCACCATAATGTTTATCAAGCTTCTCTTTAGTCTCCTGAGGCGTTTTGCCTTTCATAAAGTAATGTTTAATCACCACACGAAATTCTTTTTCGTCCATTTCTTGAAAATCACTCGACTTCCTTGATTCACACGAATGCCAAACACAAAGAAATAGACCAATATGGCTGAAACTTGGTGTGCGTTCATTCAAGAGATGCTACTAACTAAACATGACCTCGATACGCGCCGGTGGTGCCATCTCTCGGACTTTGCACGGACTTTTCAAACCAGCCTCGTATATTTACTTGGTTCCATTGTCTCCAGCTGTGGCATTAATTCAACGGGAACTCCCTCGATCCAGCCTTAATATACACTGGTGATAAAAAAAATCGGCTCAAATTATTTAGCTTCGTTAAACTCGGATCCTAGAATTTAGTGTTTACAATATTTTTACGGATTTTAGTATAATTTAAAAGCCTATTCTATTTACTTTTTAATGATACCAAATTCCATAGCATACAGCATGCTTTTTACTGATTAAAATGATTGAAAGGGGAAACGAGGAGAACAAGGATTGAAAATAAAGGTAAGAAAAAGGAAAAATTAAACAAATTTTAATTTTAACAATTAAATTTATTCTACTCGGTATATATCATCACTAAACCACTATACCAAACACTTTATTTTTGCACTCGACGCGCGTTTCGCTAACCATGTTAGCTTCATCAGGAGCAATGATTGACGAGTCGATGCAAAAATAAAGGTGTTGTGGAGATATATACTGAGTAGTGTCATTGTGCCAAAAATTCCACATTCCCAAACTAATTAAATTTATTCTACTCGGTATATATCATCACTAAACCACTATACCAAACACTTTATTTTTGCACTCGACGCGCGTTTCGCTAACCATGTTAGCTTCATCAGGAGCAATGATTGACGAGTCGATGCAAAAATAAAGGTGTTGTGGAGATATATACTGAGTAGTGTCATTGTGCCAAAAATTCCACATTCCCAAACTAATTAAATTTATTGATAAAAACCAAAATCAATATTTTGTATTACCCCCTAACCCTTATTCCAGGACTCCGTACATGGCAGTCTAATGTGGGTATTCCTACTTCCGCTGCATCGATGCAGCGGCATGTGGCCTCGCATTGTCGTGCATTAGCATGAAGCTATCACTAACAGACTCAGCGTAAGGAACGACGTGTTCCTGCAGGATCTACTCGATGTACCAATGAGCAGTTAATCCACCGCTACAAGTCCCATCAGACACGAAAAACCAAATCGGTTTTCGCATCCAGTGAGATGTCTTCCCACACCTTGAACCTCCTCCGTAGGCGACCGTTTCATTAATGCAGCACTACGTATAGCGCTTCTCAGGCCTCCTATAGACTCGTCTTCTTCCATCGTTGCTATATAAGCACATTTGAGACTCGTCGGAGAATAAAATAGAGCGCCATTGCCCTAAGGTCCAGTCGACATGTTCTCGGGCAAATCTGAGTCGCGCTTGTTGATGGGCTGCTGTCAATTTGGGTCCGTTATTTGGTCTCTTCGGAGTTGGGTTAGCTTCTTTAAGTCTTCTTCTGATTGTCCAATGATTGATACCGAGATTGTCGGAGCTCCTGCTGAACCTCAACGCCGGTCAAGTGAGGATTTCTTAGAGTTGTATTGACAATGAAGCGGTAGTTTCGCTCCGAGGTTCTACTTCCTGATACTAGTCTGTAGACTCTGGAGACAGCTGACTGGCTCAGGTGCAGTTGCGTAGCGACTACACGTTGGCTATGCCCTTCTTGCAATAGGGCAATGACTTGTGCCGTTTCTTCCGGGGGGTGGTATACATTTTCCGATGACGTAATTAGTGAGAAGGCATAGTAGAGATGTTGACGGTCCAAGTTCCAATAAAGGAATGATAGGATAATGCAGTTGCATGTGTTTTTATAGGGATAAATAGGGCGCAATGAATACGTTGTTGAGCGAGCAAAAACGGTTCTATTGAGTAAAACAGTTTTAATCAGTAAAACTTCTTATAAATCCAAATATTTTTGGTATTGTTGGAAAGAGTAGAAAATCGGCATTCTAATGATACCAAAAATAATATCACTATTTGAAAATTAAATTCAAGAATCGGTGTTAAATGAAGCAAAATATTTGGAGTCGATTTTTTACTCACCAGTGTAGTAGTAACACAATTATAATTACATGTTTAAATAGACTTTTAAATATAAATTATTTACATTCATTAATGTCACTTTATGCTTATTGCTTTTAAAATTTTACTTGCAAAGTAAAATTATAAATCTTGATAAAGCGTCCGCCCGATTTAAGTTGAACTTCTATTTGTACGGAAAAAAACGATTTTTGAAAACTTTATACTAACTTCAAAATTGGGACAAAGAAAAGTTTTGACTTTGGAAGGTATTTATACGAAAGAAGAGGAAAAAAAAATGGGAACAATTTTCCTAACTTGTCGGTGATAAATGGGCTCAGAAGAAACTCTCTAGTGACTTTTTGTTTTAAGTTTTAATGTGTTTTATGATTATGATGGAATACGTCAACTGAATAAAATAGACAGCAAAATATGTTTTTTTTTTCTTCTTTTTGCCTCCGATATTTGTGTTTTTCTTTACGGATTAGGGTAAATAGATCTCGAAAAATACGTACGTAATAGTTTAGAGCAATATCCCTTAAGGAAAAATTAGAAGTCGCTTCGAATATATAGTTTTAAATGTCCTTTTCAAGGTTTTTGAAGTCGAGGAATCTGAAAGTAGTTATTCGTATATTTCATTATTTTAAATTTTAACAGATGAAGAGGGTAACTTCCGTTAAATATTGTACAGTTTTAATGGTATTATCACAAATTTTTGCTTTTTGACTAGAGTGAAGCATAAATTTGAAGCATAAATATATACTTTGAAATAGTAAAATATATCCCATCAAAAACATAAAATGTAAAAAACTGCCAAGTCTCGCAACGCAGTCCTTCCACTACAAAAAGTTGTGAGATCTCATGTAAAACTAAGTCAGTTATTTTAGTTAATATATATGGAAGCACCTATTCAACAACTTTGTCATAAATTGTTATCTATTTAGTTACCTAGCAACATTTATAGTGACCGTATCAATATTAGACATCTTTATTTGTATAATACATATTATGACTTGGCAATCGCACGGCAACATAATCACATAAGAATAATCTACTATTTAAAATACTTTATTCTTAAGTGCACTGTTTAGACTTACTTAGCAATCGAAATAGTAGATTAGTCTTATGTGATTATGTTGCCGTGCGATTGCGAAGTCATTATATTTATTATAGAAATAAAGATGTCTAATACTGATACGGTCACTATAAATGTTGGTAGGTAACTAAATAGACAACAATTTATGACAAAGTTGTTGAATAGGTGCTTCCATAGATACTAACTACATACATACATACATATATATATATATATATATATATATATATATATATATATATATATATATATATATATACATATATATATATATATATATATATATATATATATATATATATATATATACATACATATACATATATATATATATATATATATATATATATATATATATATATATACATTTAGCCAATATTTCGCTCCTAGGTTGGGACCTTCATCAGGGCACAAACTAAAAAAAGAGAAAACGAAACGACAATTGAAGTGGTATGGGCAAATAAACAAAAATATAAGTTATTTTAATTTTAGTATGTTGTTGTAGAAGAAATATATATACGATAGTAAAACTGAAAAAATCACTTACATGAGAGGTGTGATATAAATATAACAAAAATGGCCATAAAACCAATTACATAAATGTGACTAACAATTAAGTAAATCTTACACCAAACACTAACATATTAATTCAGTAAAAAGGCATTTACAAAAGGGATGCCATTAAAAATCTTGGATGCTAATAACTGACTTGGTTTTACATGAGATCTCACAACTTTTTGTGGTGAAAGGACTGCGTTGTGAGACTTGGCATTTTTTTACATTTTAAATTTTTGATTGGATTAACTTTATACGACGTATTATTTACCGGGACCCACGGTTGACCTTGCATTATGCTATGTATGGCTGAGCGCTGCGCGCTCTCCGTGCTCTATCTCAAAAACGGTTAAGCGAATAAAAAAAATGTTTGGTACAAAATTTGTAGAGAATTTTATGTTCTACAATAATAGATGCAAATATCATTGAAACCATAGGAAGCGAGATATTTGCGAAAAACCGATTTTTATGACCTTTGACCTTGAATATCTTAAGACGAGGACACGAGATTTTATGAGACTTTTGAGACTTTTAGAATGCCAAAATAAAGGCTTATACAAGTTTACAGCTTGTTATCTCTCATTCCAAGGTTGTTAGAAAACGGAACTGAAATTTCGGGATGTTTCAGTTTTTCCTTCCTTTATAGGCTAAACACTAACTAAATTCAAAATTTGAAGTTTGTGTGTCTGCTAGAAGTACCTTAGAATTTTGATGATCGGTGAGTGTGTCAGTGACAAAATTAAAGAACTTCGACTGGCGATAGTTCGTAAACTATAAGGTATAAATAGGAGGTAATTTAGAAATATAGCTAGTATAGTATGTCCTCTTGGTCACTGAAAATTCAGACTCTAGCTTTATCCACAACGAAGTTACAGGAGGGTCGAAAATGCCGTGAGTGGCTTCGAGAAAAGGATGGTACGGCTGTGCTTTCTGCTCGACTTGGCGATTAAAGGATTAAAATGATAAGGAAAATATTTAGATGTGTGTTTTCATGTTAATCGTGTTGTACATTGTTTTCACATGTATCACATCTATAAAGAAGCATCTATACATATTAAAATTGACGAAACAACTGTCACTAACAACATACCAGTAAAAAGAGGAGTGTGACAAAGAGATACTATCTCACCTAAATTATTTACAATGGCCCTTGAAGACGTCCTCAAGGAATTAAATTGAGATGAGAACGGCATCAACATCGACGGCACTACACTAAGTCACCTTAGGTTTGCAGACGACATAGTAGTGATAGCTAATAATACCAATGAGCTACAGGAAATGTTGAACCCGCTGAATGTGGTCTCTTTAAATGTAGGTCTTAAAATGAATTTTAAAAAAATTAAATTTATGAGCCCTGAAGATACCAACATACATATAGGAAATAACGAAAATACGGAAGGAACGTATCGACAAGTATATCGACTTAGGTTAAACTATTAAGATCGGAAAGGAGAATCAGCATGCAAAAATTATCAGGCGAATAAGGCTGGCATGGGCAGCTTTTGGGAAACTAGAACATATCCTAAAAAGTACTACAACACTCATAAACCTAAAAACTAAAGTCTACAATTCCTGTATTCTACCAGTCAGTGGTTAAAAGTAGCAAAAGACAGGGAGGCATGGAAGAGATTGAAGAGACCTACGTCCAGGAGTGGACAGACTTAGGTTGAGAAGAAGAAGAAGACATTGTTTTTAAAATTCTTGAAGTAGACGAATACCAATATTTACTTTCTTTGCATTAATTTCAATTTTAACAGAGTGAAGATCGTTGAATATTTTATAGTATTAATAGTATTATGATTTTATTAGACAAAATTTTTGCGAAATTATTAAAAAAAAAAATTATTATTTTTCTTTACTTCCAACTTTATCACTCTTTGTTTAACATTTTTTTTATTAATAACCATAAAATAACTCTTATGAAAAATATCGGGTTGTAATGCTTCAATTATTCTTTACTGCGAGGAAGTCGGTGTCAAGTGTTTTAGAACTATTTGCTTGCCAGGAAAGTACTAGGGTCGTTCTCAGTCTGACGCAGATGTAGTTCCAAGATGACCAAATTATTATGATATTTGTTAAATGTTATCTACTCGATGGCATGCTGTGAAGTCTCAGACACGAGTATTTAGTTGTCTTTTTGTAACGAACGTGTAACAAATTTTAATATTTTCTAAAAAATGGATAAAGTGTGCGAGCTATTACAAACTACTTTATTTTGAAAGGTTTCACTCCTATGGACATTCAAAAAGAGGTAAATGGTTGTACATCCATTCAAGACGATAAACGCTCAGGCCATCCGAAAACTTCTACTCTAAATTCACAATAGTTGTATATATATGTTGTATAGATGTTTTAGCTATGAGAAAGCTTTATGTTAGATGAATGATGAATTTGTTAACAATCGACTATTTCCCAAGAGTGTTCAAACTTGTATAAACATAATTCCAATGAATTTTTTGGACGTTTTATAATAGCAAGTGAAAAATGAATTTATGATTACACGACAGAGATGAGGGAGCAGTCGAAATAGTGGTTGGAAGTAGGTAAAAGTGCGCCTAAGAAAGCAAAAATGGTTCCATCTGCAGGAAAAGCCGTGGCGATGGTTTTATGAAATTCTTATGAGCACATAGACTACCTATAGAAAGGCAAAACCATTACCGGGGAATATAATGCTTCACCACAGGACCAACTGAAGGGTGCTATCCGGGCGAAACATCCACATCTCGTAAAAAAATGTGTTTTTTCCGCCTTCAGACACGTCGCGGATTGTGGCTGTAAAACTGAATGACTTTCGATTCGAAGTGCTTTCACATACACCGTATTCCTCGGATTTGGCTCCCAGCGATTACTCCTTGTTTCCAAGCCTAAAAAAATGGCTGGCTGAACGAAGACTCACTTCGAATGATGAAGTTAAAACTGAGACGAACGCTTATTTTGCAGAGATTATTAGAATGAAGTTATTAAAAAGTTGAAACGTTGTTGGACTAAATGTGTTGATTTTCCGAGAACTTTTGAGACGACCCGCGTACTGGGTAAATCGCTTTACTAGTTTCTTATTTAGGAGAAAATAGTCTAGCCGTAAATTTATTTTAAATTATTATTTTATATTTACTGTAAAGGTAAAACTCAAATTTTGCGTTTATCAAGTATGTCATCATCCACCATACTTTTTTCAAACTAATAAGTGTCAAATATCAGAGATCTATTTTTAAATCAGTTTTTTTAACGACCTCAAAGTCTTTGCCTTTGAAGTTACTGGTTGTAATGGTTCTCGGCATCGGGGATGCCATATAGGGATAGCAAGAATGAAATCTTCCTTGTCAGACCATAATTAATTTTGGACACCCACTAAATAAATTATTAAAAATCGCTCTTCGTTCTATCATGCCATTTTACACTAGACACGAAGTAGGGCCACTTATTAGCACCACGTCGTCGCTAGTACTCGTACTCGTAATTAACTAACTCCACTTTTTGGAACTCCTTTTTACTTTTCGGGTATGACACTTATAACTTTTTTAGTGAATTGGTTACGTTGAAATAGAGAATAAGAAGTAAATCATTATTTATTTGTCAATATTTGCTAGATAGAAATGAAATATTGACAAGCACATCTTACGCTCTGCTACACTTGGTAAATCTTCATATAATACCGAATATTTCATTTTAAAATCTCCATTTCCATGACCACTTTCATGTGTAAAAAGGCTTTTCTAAAGAAAATCGTAAAAACCCTTGCGGTGGCATGTTTATACTTTATAACCTTTAATACGTAATGGTGTATAATCCCTCCAGTTTTTGTTTCTTGTCTCTCTTTTGCTTCACACACACGGTCCTCTTGATGTCCTTTGCAGTTGTTTCTTTCTCTTTACAGACGAAAGTTATTTGAGGTCGGAGTGGAAATGTCGAGAATCATAAATAAACAGTGTCCTCTTTTTGTTCGCCATAATTTTACATATTTATGATTGTAGAAAATAATGTAATATTTTGGTTTATCTATAGAATATGGAACTTATAGTTAATTTTACCGCAGCTGTGTTCAAGATTTGATAAAACTCTAGGTTTAAAATCTATATTTCCTCACTTTTCTAAAGTTTTGTATTACTGATCATCAATGGTTGTAGGCATATGCCAGGTTAGTAAACCTATAGATACCTATTTGGTAGTTCTTTGAATTTGCGATGTTAATAGGTTAAGATTTTGATTCTTAGTTAAAGTAAAAAAAAAAGATGAAAAAGAAGAACTAAAAATTCCGCTGCCAAGTCGTATTTTTTCCTGGTAAGTCTAGATCTTGACAAGACTTAAGTCAAAGATAATTACTATTGAGTTTTTATGTGATTGTACAATAACTGGGTTGATAGAAGTACCGATTAAGCGTGCTAAAAATTTTATTAAGGTTTGACGATTATTTCCATATTCTTTTTGATCTCTATCAATAATCCCGTAATTGTGACATGGTATATTGTCTTCATGAAAAAGCACTTTTTTCTTGTTCATGTGGGGCCGTTTCTTTGCGATTTCTGCCTTTAAACGCACCAATAACTTTATATAATATTGATGGTTTTTCCCTTCTCAGCATAGTCGATGAAAATGATTCCATGCGCATCTCAAATTACAGAGGCCAAAACCTTCCCAGCCGACCGTTGTGTCTTTGGTAGCTTCGGGCGGCTTTCACTGTCCATTCAGCTGACTACCGATTTGATTCCGGCGTAGAGTGATGGATCCATGTTTCATCCATTGTCACATATCGCATGAAAAAATCCTTTTTATTTCGCTTAAACATGTCTAAACAGCGCTCAGATTCATCAACACGTTGTTGTTTTTGGTCCACTGTGAGCAAACGCGGTACCCATTTTGAATAGAGCTCTCTCATGCCCAAATTTTCATGCAAAATATGACCAAGACGTTCTTTTGATGTCTCTGTGTGTCAGGAGAGGACGGAGCCTTGGGCGACGCCGACTCGAATGGGCTTGACTTCGGAAATGGTTTGATCGACTCGAACCTGGAATGTCCGGTCTGAAAGAACCAGTCTCATGTGGTATAGCCGTGATGGATGAACTTGAAGATGAGACCTTCGTACCAGACTCTGTCGAAGGCCTTAGAAATCGAGACGATAAACTTTTTATTTTCCAGAAATAATGCAATAATTGGATGATCTCATTCTAATTAACTTGAACAGATCATTATTCCAAACCTTATTACAGTCTCTACTTACAACGAAGAAAATCGCTCATATATAAAATATTCTGTCTGATAAAATTGAAGTGGATGGTGTTCTTGAAATGTTCAAACGATCTATGGAATATTTTGGTGTGAAGTACACAAAGTATATTGGCGATGGTGATTCGAAAACTTACAAATCTTTGATAGACTCTTACAACGACGAACCTACGGTTGAAAAAAAAAGTGTGTGTTGCATGTTAAAAATCATATATATAGGCATTTACAATCAGAAAAAAAGCACTAACTGAGTATTTGAAAGCTAAAAAGCAATTAAAGAGGCTAATAAGAAAGAAGCAGAAAACAAAAGATTATCTGAACAAAAAGAAGAAAGTACCAGTGCTCCGAAAAAACGTAAATCCGTGAAAAGACATTCATCGACTAGCAAAACAAAAAAGCCTAAAAACTTAACTAGAGAAGTGATGGAAAAAATATCAAGACATTATGAACTAGCAATTGTAAGACATTCCAATTCTGTTGAAGACATGAAAAAAGCTATGTGGGCAACGTTTTACCACATGACCTCCACGGACGAAAATCCGCAACACTTACTGCCAGGAGGGTCCAAATTCTTGGGGTCAGTACCAGAAATTGAAAGCACAGAACAAAAAAAAAAAAAAAACGTTTGACGAAGATACTCAGAAGATTTTGAAGTCAATTTATGAAGACTTATCCGCTGACGACCCCTTGGAAAGATGCTTAGAAGGAAACACTCAAAACAACAACAAAAGTTTTAATTCATCCGTTTGGAATTAGCTCCAAAGCATGTTTTTACTGAAAAGAAGACATTGGAACTGATAGCAATATGCACAATGAAGGATTTCCTTCTCTTTTAAAAATCATGGAAGTTATGGGTGTAATAATAAGCAGAGAGGCCGTAAATCTCGTTCAGGTATGTATAAGACGAACCGAGAGTATCGAGGGCGGAGAAGAAAGAATCTAAGGACAGAGAAATGAGCTGAAAATGAAACCTTTAAAGAAATGGAAGGTATACGATATATGGCTCGCATAGCTAATTAGTGAGAATATAAGTTTTCTATAAAAACTCGGGTAAAAAAAACTTTAAACTCCTTTTTCTCGAAACTATTTTTTTTCGGTTCGTGGGAAGCAGAGACAAAACTCTATCTATCCAATTGGGCTAAAATTTTTACACGTTGTTTTACATATAATTAGTTATCGGATCAAGTAGGATCAATTATTTTTATTAATAATTTCTTAATTTATTTCTTGATTTTTAACGAAAATAAAGACGTCTGCCATTTTGTTTTTTGTTCACATAAATGCCTAATCCTACGTAATCCGATAGAGATATGTTTATTGAATAATAATTAATTTGGATATTTGGTTACAGATCATTACAAATGGAGATGTGCTTCCCATCACCCACCCACCTTTTTTTGAGGAGATCTCTTTGACCGCAAGCAACATGAACAAAATATTATTAAATAAACTAAAAACAAAGATTTTGTATATTTTAAAGTGCCAATAATAACAAATAAAAAAATCGAAAAGATTGTATTTTATTTTGTTATGAAAAAAAATTCCTGAAATAAGCTTCCAATTTTAGCCGTCACACCGAGAAACCCCCTAACTAAAATTCATAATATATTTTTTTTCCATATGATCTGAACTTTTTGGAGGATATAAGCAAAAATCTGAGAAAGAAATTAAAATATCTATCACTTTGCCAAAAGAAAAGTTAAAAATAAAAAAATAATAATATTTTCGAATTACTTAAAAATTAGAACGTTAATAAATATTCGAATTCAAAATTTTTAGATGAACATACGATTTTTCGATACACTTTTTGTAAAATGGGCAGGCCGAAATATAATAAATTTTAAAATGATTACGGACAAGCAGCATAAGCTACAGTTGGCAACATCACGCCGAAAGCAAATAAGATAATTTAATTGGTTTGACAAATTACTCCGAAAATTTCGAGGCAACAAACTTTAAATTGGACTTGGACGTTTCATCCAGCAGGCCGGTTAATGATAAAACTGATAATTGCTTCATTCAATTCTGGCCTTGTCCGTATTACAATGGACAAAATTATCCTATAAAACGGGGTTGATAAATGACTGACTGTTTTATCTCTAAGATCAGTTTGGGGGAGAGATTGTGTATCAGTTTTCTTTTTTTAATCTAGTCGCTACAAGAAAAAGGTAGATAAGCAAATCGTTGCAAAAAAATAGGAGATACGCAAATAATAGATTATCCTTGGATGGATTAAAAACAAAACAGCTTAATCCAGTAAGGCTTTATATACATAAAAATAAAAAAAAAAACAGGATGTCTCGTAAATGGGCTCAACTATTTTTACTTCATTGTACGAATGCAAAAACAACAATAGGCTCACAAGAAGTAACGCCGACCCTGGGAAATTTAGTTGCTCTGGAGCATCTCACTAGAGTGGAGCGTGTTACTGAGACAGTACTATATCAATATAATTTACACAGCGTAAAAAAGAACTGTTCAATATATTTTTTTTATTATTTTTACAGAAATTTGAAGAAACTTGAAGTAAATCTCGAACAGGACAATATCATAAAGGCTTAAAACACATTCCTTTTAAACATTTATGTCTGCACCCATACAGGACACAGCTAGTTGGTGGGAAGATGATATTGTTAAAAGACTCAACTTGGTTAATTAAGTGTTTGAACGCTTACCAATATTTTATTCTCGGGCAAGGTCCATTTCTACCTTAACAATCATATCAATAAAAAGCAGTGTCTGTAGTTCGGTTCAACCAATTCAAGACTAAAGTATTAAAAGGGTTTATATTCACCTATAGTGATGGTTTGGGTAGCCATGTTGACAGGGTAAATAACCAGCCTTTGAAGGTAACAGAGGGCATACAGCAATTGTTAATTTGGATTAAATTCATGCCTGCTTTAGATAATATTGATGGATATATAAAAAAAATAAACATGTATCAGCAGGATGGAGAGACATCACACACTTCAGACACATCTTCGCCAGTTTTTGGGCAATTTTTTTTTTGATTAAATTGTTTCCCACAATAAATTGACCTCCACGTACATCTAATTTGATGCTGATGAATTTCTCAAAACAACGTGTTACAGTAACGATCCTCTCATGCGCCATGAGTGATATGGATCACGAAAAAAAAACGAGGTCCGAAGATCAATATTTTTTTCCGCTAGCTTAGAAGACTGCCAGGAATGCAACGGTTCGTTAACATTCAAATAAAATTTGGTTAAAGAACCAGTTTTTTTTTAATGACTTTTTAGTTCAGTAAAAAAAAAGCATTTGATATTGTACAGTCTAGAGACAGTAATATTATGATTTTATCCTCTCTGAGGTATCACCAAGAGTGTCGTCCTGAGTTTTGGACCTCCAAAAACTTGTGCTCTTTTGTTTATAAACAATTTAAGTTTCCAAAAGGCGTTTTTCTGAGTTTAAAATGTGAATGACTCCGGTTATATAAGACGGATCGAGACAAAAAAAAAAACCAAACGCTTCGTAATGAAATAAATCCTCGTTGGTTTTAAATCGCTCAAATGCGTTCATCTATAATACATATAAGATGCAACGTCTCTCTGTCTGTCTGTCTGTCTGTCTGTCCGTTAGTGCGCCTATCACTGGAGAACCACTTATCCGATTTACGTACTTTTTTTTTTAAACATACATATGTTCTCTGACCAGGTTATAGGCTATATTTTATTACGATAGGTAGCATAGGGAATGAGCAGTGACGATAATAGCGAATGAAGTCGGAAAAAAGTTTGCCGCGCGTTCCCTTGCAATACACAGCATAAACCATTAAATTTGGAACAATATTATGTAGCAGAGAATATCTATAATCTATAGTCTATAATATATATAAAATGCAATGTCTCTCTGTCTGTCTGTCTGTCTGTCCATTAGTGCGATTATCACGCGAGAACCACTTATTCGATTTACGTGTCTTTTTTTAAATTCATACATATATTTTTTGGCCAGGTTATATAGTAATAATAATAATTTATATCTATAATATATGTAAAATGCAACGTCTCTCTGTCTGTTTGTCTGTCCGTTAGTGCGCTTATCCCTCGAGAACCACTTATTCGACTTACGTGATTTTTTAAATTCATACATATGTTCTCTGACCAGGTTATAGATATATATTTTATTACATCTATAATATATATAAAATGTAACGTTCTCTGTCTGTCTATCCGTCCGTTAGTGCGCTTATCACGGGAGAACCACTTATCCGATTTACGTGCTTTTTTTTTTAACATACATATATTCTCTGGCCAGGTTACAGGCTATATTTTATTACGTTAGATAACATAAGGAATAAGCAGTGACGATAATAGTGAATCAAGTCGGAAAAAAGTTTGCCGCTAGAGCGTTCTCTTGCAATACACTGCCTAAACCATTAAATATGGAACAATATCATGTAGCAAAGAATATCTGTAATATATATAAAATGCAACGACTCTCTGTCTATCTGTCTGTCCGTTAGTGCGCTTATCACTCGAGAACCACTTATCCGATTTACGTGTTTTTTTTTTTAATTCATACATATGTTCTCTGGCCAGGTTTATATAATAATAATAATAATAATAATAATAATCTATATAATATACCATATATAAAACGCAATGCCTCTCTGTCTGTCCGTTAGTGTGCTTATCATTCGAGAACCACTCATCTGATTTAGGTGATTTTTTTTTAATTCTTAATTTAATATATGTCAAAAAAAATTTATAATATATATAAAACGTAAAGTCTCTCTGTCTGTCTATCCATTACTGTGCTTAGCACTCAAGAACCACTTATCCGATTTACATGTTTTTTTTTTTATAAAATACAAAGGGAATAAACAGAGACAAAATGCTAATATGTAGGAAAAAAGATGGAAGTTTAGCAGTAAGCTTGGTAGAAAGACTGAATAGATGGGGGGAATACTTTAAAGAAACACTAAATGGAGATGAAAATGAGTTGAATGAGAAATAGGAAGCAAAATTAACTGAAGGGCAGGAGGGGACAAACAAACCCTGCAAAGAAGAAATAAGAAAAATACTCCCAAAAAAAATAAGGCCCTGGGTGGAAATTGTATAACAGTAGAACTGATCAAAGCTGGAGGAGTAGATCTGTAAAATGAAATATGCCGGTTGGTGCAAGAAATATGGGAAACAGAAAAGATGCCAGTGAGCTGGAGAGAGTCGCTCATTTGTCCAATAAACAAAAAAGGAGAAAAAAACTATATCTGCTAATTATAGACCAATAGCCTTACTGGATGTCGTGTACAAGATAGTAGTATTGACTATCAAAAACAGACTAGCAGAGAAAGCCGAGTCTATTCTGGGAGAGTACCAGTGTGGATTCAGGAAAAATAGATCGGTTACAGACCAGATATTTTCGATTAAGCAAATCCAAGATAATAGCTTAAAACAAAATTTGGCACTACACTTGGTCTTTGTGGATTTTAGAGAAGCATATGACTCTATAAATAGAGAAGGACTCTACAAGATAATGGAAGAACTAAAAATTCCAAGTAAATTGATTCGCATGGTGAGAATGATCCTGAATGACACAGAAAATAGAGTGTTGGTTGAGGGCAAAGTATCAGACAAGTTTAAGGTGAAGAGAGGATTAAGACAGGGGGATCCAGTGTCGACATGTCTATTTAATTTGGTAATAGAGAAGATAATCCGGGAGTCAGAAATAAAAACAAATGGAACGATATACCAACAAACCTGCCAATGCTTGGCCTATGTGGATGATGTTGCAGTAATTGCAAGAGCAAAAAGAACCTCAAAATAGCCATAAGTAGGATAGAAGAAAGGGGAAGAATCAGAGGACTAAAGATAAATAAGAAAAAAACAAAATACATGGAAATTACAAGGAAGAAGGATAATAAAAACAACAGAGATACAAGAAAGAATAGCGAAAGGACAGAGATGTTTGGGGGCAATGAATCCAATATTGAAATCAAAGAATGTATCAAAAAAAGCAAAAGAAAGAATAAATACGACAGTTGTCAGACCTACGGTGACATATGGATGCGATACGTGGAAACTGAATGCAAGAGAAAAGGGGACGTTGGAGGTGTGGGAAAGGAAAGCTTTGAGAAGAATCTAGGGAGGAAGGAAAGAAGAGGGACTGTGGAGAAGAAGAACAAATTACGAATTAAAATGCCTATATACGAAACCCCTTATAAGCCAAATCATAAGAAGCCAGCGATTAAGATGGTTGGGACACCTGGCAAGGATGAAGGAAGAAACACAGGCAAAGCAAGCCGTAATAAGAGGAGTGGTTGGAAGAAGAGGCAAGGGTAGACCTCGATCTACATGGATTCACGCAGTAAAGCAAGGTCCGGAGTTGATGGGAATCCCGCACTGGGAAAAGCTAAAAGGAGATAAAAAGAGGTGGAGACAAGTATGCAACCAAGCCATGGGCCTCTAAGGCCCTTTGAACTATATAATAATATAAACATAACGAATAAGCAGTGACGATAAAGGCGAATCAAGTCCACGCGAGCGGAGCCGCGGGCACAGCTAGTAAAATTGAAAAGACAGGCAAAAAATTTTTTTTCATTTTGTTGTACAGGTCGACTAAGTAAACCGATCGACTTGAAACAGAAAGAATGCCTCTTGTTTTAGCAAAAATACCCTGAAATTTTGGTACAAAAATATTGAACGTAGTAGGCACAATTGAATTTATTCTTTAAAATTTGAATTGTCCGCCATTTTATGCCATTTAGTCCAAAATGGAACTTTTTTTTTCCAAAATTTAGGCATTTGTGTTATTTGATTAATAATAATGCGTTTTTTTGGTCATTTTGAAAAAAAAATTGTTAACGAAAATGATTTTTTTTAATAAAGGTCGATTCTCTACCAGGGGTGATAAAAATTTTTCAATTTTTGATATAACAAAAGGCATATTGTCTGAAAGTTTCAAGCCGATCGGTTCACTTGGTCCACCTGTACAATAAAATGAAAAAAAAAACAGTTTTTTTTTTGCCCTTTTTTCAAGTTTGTAGGTTATGTACGCACTTGAACGACTAAAAAACAAAAAGGATTTGTTGTAAATTTCATTACGAAGAGTTTTTTTTTTTGTCTCAATCCGACTTATATCATTCACATTTTAAGCTCAAAAAACGCGTTTTGAAAACTTAAATTCTCTATAAACAAAAGAGCACAAGTTTTTTGAGGTTCAATACACCTGGTGATACTCTAGAGAGGATAAAATCATAATATTACTGTATCTAGACTATGCCTATCTCATCATTATTTTGATCTTTTTTTACTGCACTATTTGGTTTAGTTTACAATAAAGTTTCAAATCATTTAATATTTGATAGGACATCTTGTATTTATGCTATCGATATTAGAGCAAGTGGTTTTGTAACAACGAAATCGCAATTGAGAATAATTTGGCATAATTCAGCGATCCTTTCGATCCATTAGTTTTACTAATGCTGATCCAGTACTTATTTCAAGATAACTAGGCCAAGTAATTAAACCTATAATTAATTTTATCCGGACATTCATTATTTTTTTACAAAATACATGTCAGTCATCGTAAAGCAATTAGGCGTTCGCGCTCTGAAATTTTTTCGATTTAAAAATTAATTTATTATTATCCTTAAAACCCAAGTTGAGTGTTATAATCACCGTCATTAGCGCATATGAGCTGTATTTTCACAGACGGGACGTTTCGTGTAAAATCGAACAAACTTGAGGTTAAATTAATAATTTAAACTAGAAACCGGTTTTATTTCAGGTAAATGACATGAAATAAGTTATTATTTATGGCAATTGTCCATTATTAATGGAACATGGCCGGATAAGCAATCGATCTCTTCGACTGACTAATTTCTTTTCAGACTTTTTCTGTAAATAGGTTGGTTTGTACCAAATACGTACGAAATATAACTTTTCAGTTTTCTCTGCTTTTATTGAACGTTTGAATATAGATATGAGGTATGCTAATCGCAAAATTTACGCAGAGATAGTAACTTTATTATTTCTCATGGAAAATAAGATTTGTTTATTTATTTATTTTATTTATTTTTTTTATTCGCCCTTGGCTCAGATCAAAGTCCATTTGCCAGATCTATTTTTATTTTACTATTTGAAAATCTATTCAAGTGACGACACAACACCCTGGCAGATAGGAGGAATCGAACCTCCGACCCTCTGATCAACAGTAAGTTCCCCTACCTACGGCGCCAGTGGTCCTCTCTTTATTTTACTTTATTCTCGTTGGCGCTAGAAGATCTTTTCAAACAACTACCATGGACAACTAAGGGTATAAATATAGGAGGAGAGCAACTCAATCATTTGCGATTCGCGGATGAAATTATGCTTACCAGGTGTACAAGTATGAAATGCGGATTTTTTTTTCTAAAAAAACATGTTAAATTCGGAAGAATGATAAAAAGTGCTTTATTCAAAGTATGCTCCATCGCTTGTTATACATTCTTCCCATCTTTCGGGCAATTTGTGAATACCACGCCAGTAAAAATCTTCCCCTTTTGCTGCGAACCATTCATCGAGCCATTTTTTCACGTCTTCGTACGAACCAAAGCCCTGCTCAGCAAGTGCGTTACCCATCGATGCAAACAAGTGGTAATCGGAAGGAGCCAAGTCTGGTGAGTAAGCCGCATGGGGTAGAACTTTCCAGCTGAGTACTTCCAACGTATCGCGAACTGGTTTTGCCGTATGTGATGGAGCATTGTCATGAAGAAAAATGACTTTGTGTTGCCTCTTTCGGTATTCTGGCATTTTTTCAAGCAGCGAACGGTTCAAATCGGTCAAGTGTTGTTGGTAACGTTGAGTATTAATTGTTTCTCCAGGTTTTAACAGCTCATAATAGACCACGTTCCTCTGGTCCCACCAAACACAGAGCATCGTCTTTCTGCCAAAGCGATTCAGTCTTACGGTCGATGTGGATGGTGCGGCCTGGGTCTACCCATAATTTTTTGCTTGGGATTCTCAAAATAAATCCACTTTTCATCCCCTGTAAATATACGATGCAAAAACGACTTCCTTTTGTACCGAGCGAGCAAAATGTCGTGTTTTTGTGCTTTTCCATTTGCCTGTCGTTCAACTCATGTGGTACCCATCTACCGGTCTTCTGAATCTTTTCCATCTTTTGTAGCCGATTGGAAACAGCTTGCTGACTAACGCGCAATTGCTCGGCGAGTTGTTTTTTGTGTTTGCGAATCACCTTCGTCCCACAATGCTTGCAATTCCACATCTTCGTATTTTTTTGGCGGTTTTCCACGTTCCTTGTCTGCAACATCGAAGTCACCACTTCTGAAACGCCGAAACCATCGTTCACGCGTATCTTGCGATGAAGCATGTTCACTATAAGGTCCTCGAAGTAATCGGTAATTAATGCTGTCCGCGAATGCTCTTTGTTCGGTATAAATTTCGACATATTGAACACAACAATACAACACTATGCATACATTTTTCCAATTTATCACTCGTGGGCGTCTGACACTTGTTGATGACAACAAAATGGCGCGGTGTTAAATCTTTATAGCACAAACCGCATTGGTGCACTATCTGTTGTCTGAAATACGCATTTCATATTTGTGCACCTGGTATATCTAACAACAAAGAAGAATCGGAAGAAATGCTGAACGAACTTAACAACGAATCCAGGGAGATTGAGCTGAAGATAAACATCGCCAAAACCATGTCCATGACAATGACTGTGATATAGAAGTAGTACTGAACATTGAAAACGCGAAAATAACAAGAACGGATCCATAGGTATATCTTGGGGATTTATCGAGGAGAATATCATTGGCTTAGTTGGCGTTTGGCAGATTGCGGAACATCTTCCGTTCCATTGTTTCAAATACACCAAAAGCTATCAACGCGTGTTGTCACTATTAATGTACGGAACGGAGACGTGGGCTTTGAAGCAAAAACTTATAATTCGCCTGCAAGTAGCTCAACGAGCAATGGAAAGGAGGATGTTGGGAATATCATTGAGGGCTAGGCTGACTAATAAAAACATTCTAGAAAGGTCCAAGATAACTAATGTGGCTGAGAGGGTAAGCAGGTTGAAGTAGAGCTGGACGGGTCTTATCCCAAGACTCTCTGATAACACAGGGCAACAAAAAAATATTTTTGTTTTGGTGCCTGGGATTTTAGAGCTGATTTTAACTATATTTGGGACGCTAAATCTATACATGTAATCCGTTTTTCTCTATCAGCTCTACTTTTTTAGATACATCAACTTATCTACCAATGTGGTTTTTATTCAGTATATTCATTTATGAGAGTTCTAAAATTATTATATATTCATTAATGTAGGTACAATGGTTTTATTGTCAGTCTGTAATTGAGTTAATTCCAGGTAAATCTATAAATAGTGGAACCATTGCCTATCAGGTACCTGAACTGACCCTTTTAATCACCTAACTCGGGTAAGTCTCGTCAGTTTGTACGTTCTTACTAATGAGAGTAGATCGAATTCTGCGTGTTATTTTATGTTAAGAAAAGAGTGTTTTTGTGTTATTGAACAGAATTAAAATGAGTTCAGGTTCCAGTTCAAGAAGAAGTTGTGTAAATCAACCTGATGTGTTTTGCTATATATGCGGAGAATACATGTTTCAACAAAACAGACAAACTATTACTGACTTTGTAAAGCGAGCGTATCTTGGATACTTTGGAGTTAAGCTTGGTGATCAGGACAAAACGTGGGCCCCGCATCTCGTATGTAAAACTTGTACAGAGCATTTACGGCAGTGGACTACCGGGAAAAGAAAATGTCTAAAATTCGGCGTACCAATGGTTTGGAGAGAACCAAAAAACCACTTCAATGATTGTTATTTCTGTTTAGTAAATACTAATGGAATCAATCGAAATAACCGCAGTAAGTGGACTTATCCCAATTTAGACTCGCCAATACGCCCTATCCCGCACTCAGATGAAATACCGATTCCAACATTTCATCAGCTACCACATATCTCTGATGACGAATATTTTCCCTCTGATCGCTCTTCTGATGCTAATAAAAGTTCTGATGCTAATGAAACTAACAGTGACTATGAGGGGACGTCATCAGTTCCTCAACGCTTCAATCAAAATGAATTAAATGATCTCACCAGGGATCTCAATTTATCGAAAAAAGCTTCTGAAGTACTGGCTTCTAGGTTGAACGACAAAAATTTACTGGAACAAGGAACCAAAATTACCTTTTACCGTACAAGAGAAAAAGATCTGCTACCATTCTTTTCTCAAGAAGACAATCTTGTATTTTGTCACGAAATTAGGGAACTCATGAAAGAAATGGGACTTTCTGAATATATTCCAGATGATTGGCGCCTATTTATTGATAGTTCAAAGCGAAGTTTAAAATGTGTCCTTCTACATAATGGGAATAAATATGGTTCAATACCACTAGCTCACTCAACGAAACTGAAAGAAGAATATAATACCATAGCTTTGGTCTTGCAGAAGATAAAGTATTACGAACATCAATGGATGATTTGTGTAGACTTAAAAATGGTAAACTTTCTTCTTGGGCAGCAAAGTGGTTACACGAAATATCCGTGTTTCTTGTGCCTCTGGGATAGTAGGGACAAAACACACCACTGGGTTAGAAAAGATTGGCCTCAGAGAGAAAACATGGACGTTGGGGAAAAGAATGTCATTAACGACGCTTTGGTTGAAAGAGAAAAAATCATACTTCCTCCGTTACATATAAAGTTGGGCTTAATGAAGCAATTTGTAAAGGCTCTTGATAAGAATGGGTCTTGTTTTGCATATATAGGGGTAAAAATGCATCAGTTGAGCACAGAAAAACTCAAAGCAGGGATATTTGACGGCCCACAAATAAGACAATTAATTAAGGATCCTGCCTTCATAAATTCAATGAATCAAGTTGAACGAGAAGCTTGGACATCATTTGTTGCAGTTGTAGAAAATTTTCTAGGCAAACATAAAGCTCAAAACTATGTTGAAATGGTTAACAAGATGCTTAATAGTTTCAAATCCTTAGGGTGCAATATGAGTATTAAAATACACTATTTACACAGCCACTTAGACCGTTTTCCAGAAAATTTAGGAGACATGAGTGAAGAACAAGTTGAAAGATTTCACCAAGATATTAAAGTTGTGGAGGACCGCTACCAAGGAAGATGGGACATGCACATGATGGCAGATTACTGCTGGAGTTTAAAAAGGGACTGTTTAAAAAATCATTCAAGAATGTCGCGGAAAAGAAGCTTTCCAAGTGTTGAGTGACTATTTCATTTCTTCAATGTTTTTTTTTGTTTGTAAGTACGACATAATATTGTATTTTGTATAACTAAAATACAAATTTCGTATCTACTTTTGTTTACTACACTTACGGATTTGAGTTACAATAATGTAACTTATATTTCTCTAAAATTGTATATCTTAAAAATTTTAGCTCCTAAGTACAAATGAATACGTTATTTGAATTCAGGACATCAAATTGATACAGAATCAGCTCAAAAAACCTCGACACCAAAACAGCTGTTCCCCTGTGTAATCGATGGACCCATAAAGTAATCAACTGGAGGCCCTAAAATGAGAAAAGAAGTAGAGGACGCCCGCAAACCCGATAGTCTGACGACATCAAAAGACTATTGGGATACAACTGAATAAACAAGGCCCAAAAGCGAAGAAGATGGACGTACTTAGGGGAGGCTTATGTCCTTCATAAAGTTGTGATGTGTTGTAAAAATGTGGTAAATCCGAATTATAAATTAAGTGCCTAATTTATCTTTTCCGCAATTCTAAGCATTAAAATTAAATATAGACAAAGGGATACGAGTATGGAAGAATAAAGAATACCTGTACATTGGCAAAACAGTGAGGTCATACTTTTATTTAAGAAGGTGAACATGAAAACCTGGAGAACTATCACCTCGTCAGGTTGTTATTGCATTTGTACCAGCTTTTTACTAAAATTGTCACAAACCGTCTAATAAATAAGTACGATGACTACCAACCAGACGAACAGACGGACTTTCGCAAGGAATTTGGAACAACGGATCATATCATATCCGCCTTTTAATAAAAAAAGCGACCAAAATAAAATATTAAGCTGCACCTAACTTTCATCGATGGAATGGAGACCTTGGGAGAGCAGACGAAGTGTGGGAAGACCAATAAAAAGATAGACTGATGATATCACATGCACAGGATAGAGATAATTAGAAGAACTTGAAGAGGGCTATCTCCTGCAGTGGAGAAGCAGTACCTTATAAAGGAGAAGAAGAATAAGGATACAAAGGACGTTGTTTAACGAGAAAAAAAAAGGCAAAGCTGTTTATAGACACAGCACCAGTAAACGGAGGATGCCAATAAAGAACCGCTGGGCGCATCCTCTTGAAAAAAAGCCCTCGTACTGGAACTTAAAAAGCGTAGATCCTATCGAACATAACAAATTCAAAATCGAACCTAGGGAGGAAATATTTTTCATAAAGACAGAACCGTTTCGTACAGTGACACTTAAAATAATTTCATTGAATTTAAATATGGATGACTACCGGAAGAGGTTTTCATGAAAAAGAACCTTTTCATACAGTGGACTTTTAAAAGCTTAAACCCAATATAAGAATATATGACTTGGGGCTGGACGTTTTCACAAAAAAACAACCCTTTCCTACAATAGAACTCTAATTGCCTGTCTGTCACACCCTCCTGCTTTTAGAGAAGCTGATAAGACACTATGACTATGTCACTGCTCAGCTTCAGCATTCTTTTAGTTATTTTGCTAATATAATTTTTTTCGTGGAGACATGCTAGTTCGGTTCTGTCATGAAGAAAACCTTTTGATCAAAAACACTTTCTATAAACTACATCCACCACGCGTATATACGTGAAAGTCTCCAGGTGATCTATGCAGAAATCAAATAGACTTCTTTCTGATAAATAGGAGATATCAGAACAACATCACTCATGTTAGAACCTACCCGGGTACAGAAGTAGGATCCGATCACAATCCACTAATTGCAAACTTCAGCTTGTACTCCAAACTACTTGTAAAAGGTGCTGCCCAAACCAAACCAAGTATCAGATTTCTTACAGGGGCCATATATTAGGGAAAATCTGACTCAAGAACTCGACGGACTTTGCTAAGAGACCGACCCTACTGCAGAAGAAGAACTCAATCAACTATGGGACAAACTGAGAAAAAAACATGAAATCGGCCACTCAAACCACCCTGGGATATAAACAAAAAAAGAGGTGCAAGCAATGGATTACCGAAGATATTCTAAAACTTATGGAACAACAACGCCTTTCAAAAAATCAACAAGAACGCTACGAAGAATTCAATCGCCTTTAAACGACACATAAAGGAGGCGAAAGAAAACTGGGTCGCAAGCGAAGGCAAAGATGCAGAAAGTTTGCACAGACGCCATGATAGCTTCAACTTCTACAAGAGGCTCAAGCAAATAACGAAAATAAATAAGAACATTCCACTTTCAGCTCTCCAGTACGAACAAGACAAACTAATTTTAGAACCAGATGAGATAGAAAATATATGGGAAAATTATGCTGTGAATCTCTTTAATGACAATAGAGAAAACAAAGTACTAACTGTCACCGGCCAATTAAGTGGACCTGTAATAATGAAGGTTGAAGTGAAATTAGCGATGAGCAGACTGAAAAACGGCAAGACACCACGTCATGACAAGGTGTATGCTGAGGTTCTAAAGCAGGTTGACACAAAACAGATCACACAACTTTTCAACAGAATCTAGAAAACATAATCGTAGACGCTGTAAAGACTTTAGATTTATAAGCCTAATGAGTCATGCCCTCAAAGGTTTTTTGAGAATCATTTATTCTAGAGTTGTCAATAAGTGCGAAGAAGTAACACAGTTTAGATTTATGAAAGGTTTGGGAACGAGGGAACCATTATTTTCAATGAAACTTCTTGTACAAAAATGTTACGACTAACGACAGGGTGTAATTATATGTTTTACTAAGAGGATGCATCTCTCTTTATAAAGGATCGAAATATTGAGAAAGTTACTAAATTCAAACATCTTGGCGCTGTCGTTAACGAACGATGGGATTGTGATGGGGAGGTTAAACTACGGATTGACATAGCAAAGGATACTTTTCCAAAGTTGAAAAATATGCTGCTCTTATGTGGTGTAAAGACATGGTCGTTAAAAGTGAGATCATTGAATCGTATCGACGCTTTCGAGCTATGGATGCTGCGACGTTTTGTACGAAGGTCTTGGAGAGAACATCTAACCAATAAAGAAGTGCTTTAAAGGGCCGGGGTAGATAGGCAACTACTTAATATCGTAAAACAAAGAAAAGTGTCTTATTTGGATCATATGTTATACTAAGAGGTGACCGCAACTCGATTGCAAAACTTATTCTTCAGGGAAAAATGGAGGATCAGCGCGGACCTAGTAGAAAGCAGCACTCGTAGCTCCAGAATATCAGAGGCTGGTGTGGAGTTCTGGACGCTGAGTCCATTTTTCGACTAGTAGAGAATAACAAACTAAATATAAACTGTAGAAATGGTACAGGGACTCCGACGTACGTGAATACATGGGACAGGAAGAAGAATTTCAAAAAACTTCCACTTGACGTCAAGAGTTATACTGCCATTTTCAAATTATGCTTCAGAAAACTTTATGCATAGAAGAGAGCTAACTCAAAAGCCACTCTAAAATTATCTACTAAAAATATATTATTTCTTTCAAAATCTCAATCAGAAAATGGAATTAAATTTCAGAAATTATGCTAATCTTTTAGTCTTCTGCTATTCCATTTTACTTTTTAAGGGTTGATATGAAGGGGACAGTAAATTCTAAACTGTTTTCTAACTTCTTAAATCTTCTTGAACATGTTGCCGATAATTCTTAAACTATTGACAAATTATTTCCCAATGTCCATTTAGAGTGTATTAAAGCAGTTAACAATGCCAGATACTCAGACTAAATAACGAAATAGTAATGTGGTGAGACAGCAGCTTTTCGTCTAATTAAGCATCAATCAAAATAAGGTCAGATTCCTTAGATTTACCGCCTTTTCTCACAGGATTTGTCTTGTCTTTAATAATGTCAAAACTTTTTCTTCTCCTAATTCCTAACACTTTATACTACGTTTTAGGACAGTGGGTTAGAAAACTTAAAATTTGAGAAACATATGCGCCTACATATTCGAACGGAATAAGTGATGTAATATAAATATATTGTTACTTGAAGCGCGTTTTGCAGGATTTCTGATCTGCAACTTAAGAGTTAATAATATACTGAACTGACTTGTACTAAATCTCCTAGCTTTCTGTAATAATATAATCATGATAAATTGAAAATTACATGCTAATAAAGTGTAATTTCTTATTAAACCCAATAAAAGATAATATTTACGTTTTATTTGATAAATTATGGATTTAATGCAATTGAGTAAAAGACAATGTTCGGTCTGTCTCAGTCTTTATAACTTTGTATAGCATACTCGTATAAACATATTCTTACTTTTACATGCGTTCGAACCAATTTTTAAAAGATTTTTTTCAGTTTGAAGTTGATACCTCAAAAACAAGATTTTGGAAGGATTCTAGAGCTTCTTGAAGTGATAAAAATCGCTGTACACGCATTTTTTTTTTGGACATTCGGAGACAAAAAGAAGTCGTTCGGCAATAAATCAGATGAATATGGGCAATGAGAAATTAATTCAATGTTTTTCTTCGTCAAATAATCAGTTCTTTGACGTGCTGCATGAGAGCAGGCATTGTCATGATGAAGAATAATGTGACGTTTTCGGGTTCATCGTTGACTTCTGATAAACAAATTGTTATATACTATTCAGCATTAACTAGACTTCGATCCTCTAAAGCAATGGTTGCAACATATCCAGTATAACCACAGAAACAAGCGACCATTTTCTTGGAAGTGCTTTCCCGACTTTTGTTGAATTAGGTTCATCTTGGAAAACCCAAACAGTTGATTATTGCTTAATTTCCGGTTCGTACGAATATATCCAAGTTTCGCCTCCTGTTAAAATATTGTTTACGGATTTTGCATGCCCTCGGTTGAATTTTTTGAGCATTTCCTTACACCAAAACACGAGCCTGTTTTTGAGCTTCGGTCAAATTATGCAGAATCCATCGGGAACGATATTTTTCACAACTAAAGGCTCAGGCAAAATCAAATATACTCCAGTCTTTGATTTGCCTAAGGGTGCTTTTATCTCACAGTTGTGGACAGCATCAATGTTTTTTGGAACAATAACCGATTTTGGTCGCCCTTCACGGAATTCAAACTAAATATAAAAAGTTGAACGAAGCGATTCGAGGCACTGTTGTTGAATTAGGCTTTTACTGTAATCGTAAAAATCATTCACTGAAAACTTTCATGTGAAATTTCCATTTGTTCACAAAACTGTCTCTTAAATGCTCACTGTAAAAAACCACTTTGCCGATTTCTGAATTGCTACGGTTTTAACAATGACAAATGTCACATTTTACGCAATGGTAATGTTACATCTCAATAGCGCCATCTAGTGGTCATTTATAAAAACTTAAAGGCGGCCCTCGTCTCTAATAAATGACGTCAAACGTGTACAAACTATTTTCAAATTTAAATATAATATGACAGATTGTGACACCTAAAAATATTCATCTTTTGTTTATAAAGGGTTTTTCGAACTAACTTGATCTTCAGTTTTTGCAAAAAATAATTCTTCTAATTTGATTATGTTTTAAATATTATTCAAATTATCTATTCAATATTATAAAAAACATCGCATCAGCCATTCAAAACTACTCATTTAGAAGAACTTTGTTGTGAAATAAAATTTCAGTTCGATCAAACACTAATAAAAGATGAATGAAATTACTCGTAGAGTAAAAGTATGGAAATAATCAACAATTTTTTCCTGCGTGAGCTTTCATGAATATGAAAAAATAAGTTATTTCCACTTTTTTTTTTTTTTAAATTTGGGTATAACACGACGTACCGTCGACAAGAGTATAAACCATCAAGAAGTCTGGTAGTCTGAAGAGAACTTCATAGTTCTTCTGAATATATCATCTACTTTGCAGTTTTAAAACAACATTTTCTTGAAAAGCAGAACAGTAAAGCCTTTGACCGGCTTCTTAATATTTTACGCCTTCTAATACGTGACATATGGCCCTTTACTGTTTATTTTGCTACAGACACTAACTACTTCTTCCTAGTATATATTCACCACAAATTCTTTAGATCTTTATGAAAACGGGCAGGGTCCACAATAATGAATAAAATATTACCTCAAATAGGTATCATATTGAAATTTTAGGTATATAAGAGGTGAATTTTAAGTTGGAGCATTATTTTTAACTGCTTATTGTACTAGCTAAATATAGTCGCTTCGCCAAATAAATAGATTATGTATACTTACCGAGAATACTTATTTCGAAAGTTTCGTGACATAAGTATTTTTTCATAGAACCAAAATTTTAGAATTCAAGTTTTGGATATTTAAATCCATTATTTAAATATTCAACCTTACGCCAGTGCCACTCCTTTTTTGGAACCAATCTTGTGTACTAACTTGCCTATCTATATAAGGTAAATTAACCTGAATTTCTTTCCTATGTCGGCAGCAAAGTTCATTAAGAACACCATAAAGACTTATCGATATAGAAGTAAGAAGCCAAGCCTAAAAAGGAACGAAAATAGAGATAGTTTTACTCTATACCTATATACACACAGCAGAAATCCGACCCAACATATCTAAAATAAAACAAATACTCGAAACAACGAAACGGAAAATGGGGTGCAGATTGGCGGAAACGACCCTAATAAATGAAGACATTCCAAATTGATAATAAAGGTAATTGGGTATTAAACAGACAGATAGAATGGAAGACGCATATAGATATAATCACAAGAGAAAGAACCATAAGAGGCCGGTCACTAAAAGAAAAGAGAAATAGAGGAAGTAAGATTTTCTTTTCAATGTAAATATTTGACTTATTGTGTAATCACAGATTTTACAACTAAATAAAACAAAGGTAGTCCACAAACAATAAATTAAAAGTTAATTATTCTTATATATTTTTTTACTTTTATTTTCCCAAAAGAAAGAATATTTTTTTAATAAAAAACAGATGTGCAAGAGAGCTATACAAACTTTTCATTTTAAAAAGGTTTCTCGGCTTTCACGACCACATTTCGCGCTGAGAGAATTTCTAAAGAAAATACCTTAACAGTGACATGTTTATACTTTTCAGTATTTAATGCTTTGTAATGTATGATACATAATCCGTCCATTTCATATTTTTTGTTTACACACAAGTCGTTCGTTCTGTTTGTTGAAAAAATTAAAAACTTCTGTTACTTCACAAAAGTATCCCCTAAAGTGTGTTTTCTTACTTAATACTTTTCATAATATTTTTATTTACAATGTAACAGAGTAAATTGTTTATTTGGATATTTATTTTTTTACTCCTCTTCTCTTCTTGAAAAATCATACTACAAAGTTTCTGCATTTGTTCACGTTTCCGTCAGTCTGTCTGTCAAACAAAATAATAATTCAGAATAATTTAGAAATACCGATCTATAATACATTTTTCTAATAATTAATAATAAATAGTTTAAATTATTTATATATATATATATATATATATATATATATATATATATATATATATATATATATATATATGTATATATATATATATATATATATATATATGTTTTGACGAATGTTCTCACGGGTGTGAAATGTAGTAATGGTTTTTCGGGTATCCCGTGTTAGCTTGAAGTCCCTTGATGGACGGTTTCGCTGACGTTTCGATGGAATCTCATCCATCTTTTTCAAAGCGTTGATCACTGGTCGGTGTCTTGGCGTTGAATGAGAATGAGATTCCATCGAAACGTCAGCGAAACCGTCCATCAAGGGACTTCAAGCTAACACGGGATACCCGAAAAACCATTACTATATATATATATATATATATATATATATATATATATATATATATATATATATATGGAAAAATAAAAGTAAAAAAAATATATAAGAATAATTAACTTTTAATTTAGTGTTTGTGGACTACCTTTGTTTTATTTAGTTGGAAAATCTGTGATCACACAATAAGTTAAATATTTACATTGAAAAGAAAATCTTACTTCCTGTATTTCTCTGTCCTTTTAGTGACCGGCCTCTTATGGTTCTTTCTCTTGTGATTATATCTAATGCGTGTTCCATTCTATCTGTCTGTTTAATACCCAGTTACCTTTATTATCAGTTTGGAATGTCTTCATTTATTAGGGTCGTTTCCGCCAATCTGCACCCCATTTTCCGTTTCGTTGTTTCGAGTATTTGTTTTATTTTAGATATGTTGGGTCGGATTTCTGCTGTGTGTATATAGGTACAGAGTAAAACTATCTCTATTTTCGTTCCTTTTTAGGCTTGGCTTCTTACTTCTATCTCGATAAGTCTTTATGGTGTTCTTAATGAACTTTGCTGCCGACATAGGAAAGAAATTCAGGTTAGTTTACATTATATAGATAGGCAAGTTAGTATACAAGATTGGTTCCAAAAAAGTAGCAGCACTAGCGTAAGGTTGAATATTTAAATAATGGATTTAAATATCCAAAACTTGAATTCTAAAGTTTTGGTTCTATGAAAAAATCGTTAGTAAATTTCGCACCAAGACTACCTGCTCCCTTAATACAACGGGTAAATTCCACACTAACCTTATAAGGGTGCTTAAATCTTACAGGTAATTTCCACACCAAGCAAATATAATTATGCTTTATTCAACTAAATAAAATTGGACGGATTTCTTTGAAATCAGTTTTTATTGAGAATTTTAGATATTTGCAAAAATATATGTTTTTATTTCATAGTAGAATAATATTGATAAATAAGTTTTTGCTAAATCCATAAAATACAATTGGACAAATTTCCTTACATATACTAGATAATGCTACAAACCTATACAAATCTATTTATATATATTTACAAAACAGGTTGAGAAAAATAGGAGACACCTTTTAAAAAATGGAAACGGTTAATATTTCCTAATTGTCTTTGTTCATAAAGGTTTTTTAAATGTTTTAATTTTTGATTATTATGATTATTACTTATTTTAGACTCGTCGTCACTTTGTATTTTTATATATACGTTAATCTGAAATTCTTTCAGCCTATCGATAAAAGTATACAGAGACAGATGTGTAGAATAAAAAGAATTATTTAGATGGGAATGGAAAGACTCACAACAATTAGTCGTTCGAGTTAAAGATGGACTCGATTCTGCCCATATTTTAACTAGAAAATCGGCTCCTTCCTCTATATACGTTTCTAGTAGGTAATCACAAAATTTATTTAAACGTTCATCCTCAGGTTTTATAGAATATAAATCGTATGCAAAACTGTCACCTAATTCTTCGGGTGCTAAATGGGACAAGCTGAAACAATACTTTAACTAACGACCAATTTCCGAATTTTTGTCGCAATATTCTTTAGCTAGACCTAGATTCTGTATCTTGCGAAACCAAGATTGGTGTAAATGAAATCTACATCCTAACACTTTAGCATTTGGCCAAACTTCAGATACTGCCTTATGAATAGATTTTTCAAAGTCAATAGTAATTTTCTCTGGATTGAAATACAGTGTATCTGTTGAATAAATCTTACATTTTAATAATGTGAAGAGGTTTTTGTATGTTTCAGCTCTCTTATCACGCAATAAGCAAAATAATAATGGAATGTAATGACCGTTTGCAAGGCCATGCACTGTAAATAACTGTGTAAAATGTTTAGTGCAGTATGAAAAGGTGCCGTCCATATATACTGGATATTTTACACAACATATTGACATTTGTAGTGCAAGAAAAAACAATAATGCCACTTTCGAGTTCATAGATATATAGAAAATTCTCACCATTCCTAGTTTTGATTTCAAATGTCTCTAAGACACTATGCACCTCCTCAGCACTTCTTGGATTACGTCCTGGCAAAAATTTTCGTCTATGGTTATAAATGTTTTTTCTATATATATATTCGACATCTTTTTCTGTTACTGTTTCAGGCAGCGTGTTTTGTAGTTCTTGTCGGATAATTTTAGATGGCCTTTCACTCATATGCTCTCCGGCTTTTCTTTTGCAGAAATTACTAATTATTTGCCGATTCAGCTTCTTGGTGTCGGCTTCGTGTGTATGGAGTCCTTTACTTCAGGTAACTAAATTCTCTGGCCCAACGGTGAAGACTTTTGATTTGCAATCTTTTTTTGAACATCTCCAAAATATTTCTCCACATTTTAGCACCTTTTGTCGAAAGTAAGTGTAGCAATTCACACATAACATGTCCTTTCCTCGATTAATTTTTATTAACTTTGCTTCCATATTAGCAACACTTTAAAAAATATACGCACAACCAAGTAATAATCACAAATTAATAATATGTACTAAAACTGATATGTAGAAGGGTTTAATAATGATTTAATTGAACAGGCCGGTACGTACCACCACCCATTTATCAACCCTCATCTTCTACCTGAAAGTACTCGGTGTGGAATTTACTTTTGCAATTACAATCCCTTAAATATGTCTAGGTCATAAACGGATTAGTGGTGTGCAAATTACCTGCACCCGAAAAAATACTTATGTCACGAAGCTTTCGAAAAAAGTATTCTCGGTAAGTATATATAATCTATCTATTTGGCGAAACGACTTTATTTAGTTAGTACAATAAGAAGTTAAAAATAATGCTCCGACTTAAAATTCACCTCTTATACACCTAAAATTTCAATATAATTCCTATTTGAGGTAATATTTTATTCATTATTGTGGACTCTGCCTGTTTTCATAAAGATCTAAAGAATTTGTGGTGAATATGGACTAGGAAGAAGTAGTTAGTGTCTGTAGCAAAATAAACAGTAAAGGGCCATATGTCACGTATTACAAGACGTAAAATATTAAGAAGCCGGTTAAAGGCTTTAATGTTCTGCTTTTCAAGAAAATGTTTATTTTGTTTTAAAACTGCACAGTAGATGATATATTCAGAAGAACTATGAAGTTCTCTTCAGGCTACCAGACTTCTTGATGGTTTATGGTATACTCTCGTCGACGGTACGTTGTGTTATACTCAAAATTTTTTTCGAAAAAAGTTGAAATAACTTATTTTTTCATACTCATGAAAGCTCACGCAGTAAAAAGTTGTGGATTATTTCCATACTTTTGCTCAACTAGTAATTTCATACAAACATATATCTTTTATTAGTGTTTGATCCAACTAAAATTTTATTCCATAGCAAAGTTCTTCTAAATGAGTAGTTTTGAATGGTTGATGTGATGTTTTTTTTATAAGATTAAATAGATAATATTTAAAACAAGATCAAATTAGAAGAATTATTTTTTGCAAAAACTGAAGATATAGTTAGTTCGAAAACCTTTTGTAAATAATAGATGAAAATTTTTAGGTGCCACAATCTGTCATATTATATTTAAACTTGAAAATAGTTTGTACACGTTTGCCGTCATTTATTAGTGACGAGGACAGCCCTTTAAGTTTTTATAAACGACCATTAGATGGCGCCATTGGGATGTAACATTACCATTGAGTAAAATGTGACATTTGTCATTGTTAAAACAGTAGCAGTTAAGAAATTGGCAAAGTGGTTTGTTTACAGTGAGCGTTTAAGAAATAGTTTTGTGAACAAATGGAAATTTCACGTGAAAGTTTTCATTGAATGACTTTTACGATTACAGTAAAACCCTAACTCAACAACATATATATATATATATATATATATATATATATATATATATATATATATATATATATATATATGTATAGATATATATATATATATATATATATATATATATAATATATATATATATATATATTTATATATATATATATATATATATATATATATATATATATATATGTATATATATATATGTATATATATATATATATATATATATATATATATATATATATATATATATATATATATATATATATATATATATATATATATATATATATATGTACAGTCCCTGGCCAAATTATTAGACGCGCTGTATTTTTTTTAGTAATTTTATGTTTCTTAAGAGTTTTTTATGCAATAATGGTATATTTAAACTACAATATTATTGATTTTTATTTAAAAGAATTGTTGTAGACTACATATTTGTATTTATTTTTAACATATGGCAACACTGTGTTGACAAAGTGATACATGAACGTAAACAAGTACAAATCTGTATCAGTCGCGATCGGAATCGAGTCAGGTACGGACGTTTTTCTGTGGCTTTATGGACTGTGATTGTTTGTTTAACAGTTTTATACTACTCAGTTATTAGTTTATTTTGTATGCAGTGTTTTAAAAAAGTAATTGGACTATTTTTCATTATGGGTAGAAAAGGCGATCTTTCACCACGTAAAAAAAAGCTGAAGTAAAGGCCCTTGTGATTGCGAAAACATTTACACACCGAGAAATATCACGAAGATTGGAGGTTTCTGAAGCTAGTGTACGACGCATAAAAAAGAAAATTGAGTCAGGGAAGGAATTAAGCCCGAAAAGAAAGAAAAGATGCGGTAGAAAACCAATTTTCACTCCACGGTCAGAGAGATGTTTGAAGAAAATTTGTGTAGAAAACAGATTTGCTACCACAAAGGTAATAAAATCACAACTCCAGGATGCTAGCGTAAATGCTTCTGAGCGCACTGTTCGAAGAAAATTGAAAGAATTAGATTTTAAGGCCTGCCGCCCCGCCAGGAAGCCCAAGTTAACAGCTGCAATGAAAGCAAAGCGCCTGAAGTGGGCCAAACAATGGCAAGACAAAGATGTGGACTTCTGGACATCGGTAAGATACAGCAATTTAATCAATAATTGATACATTATTATCATTTTCAGTTAAATAAAGCAAATAAACATGGAAGTTTATATATTTTTCCTATTTTTGACAGGTCTGCTTCAGTGACGAAAGCACATTCGAAATTTTGCAGAATAAAGCTCAGTATGTGCGTCGTCGTCATGGAGAAAAGTTTCATCCTGATCGTGTCGTCCCGACGGTTAAACATCCCACCAAAGTTATGATTTGGTCAGTCATCAGCGGCAAGGGCACTGGACGTCTCTACGTCGTCAAAGGAATAATGAGGCAAGATCAGTACAAAGAAATATTACAAAATCGGTTGATTCCGCAGCTCAGAGAATGGTTTCCAAATGGGGAACCATTCACTTTCATGCAAGATGGAGCTCCCTGCCACACTGCTCGGTCTGTTAAAACTTTTTTGGCAGAAAAAATATCCCTCTGTTGGATTGGCCGGGTATGAACCCCATTGAAAATGTGTGGGAGCTGATGAAAAGAGAAGTGGCTAAAGATGTGATTACCAACAAAACCCAGCTCCTAGAAAAGATTATTCATGTGTGGAATCATCATCCTCAAATGCAGGAGACAGTACAATCTTGCATTGATAGCATGCCGCGCAGAATTAAAGCTTTGATAGCGGCTAAAGGTGGCTCAACTAAATATTCACTTTTACTAACATTAATTTCACTTTTCTTTAAAACTTAATAAACTTATGCTTTTCCAAATTAATGCTGTTTTATTTATGTCAAATAAATAGGTAATTGATTGGATAATATAAAAATAAAAAACAAATCAATTTAAAAATAATAAAACGGTACAATATCACTCGGTAATTAATATTTTACATGAAATCTTGCAGTGCGTCTAATAATTTGACCAGGGACTGTATATATATATATATATATATATATATATATATATATATATATATATATATATATATATATATGTATATGTATATATATATATATATATATATATATATATATATATATATATATATATATATATATATATAAAGTAAACTGAAAAATAAACACCTACTTTAATAAACTCTACTGGTCCAAAATAACACCCAATGAGGAATAAAGAAAAAGGACTGAAATGAAAATACAAAATATAGGTTCGAAAAAACTGCCAGAGGTTACTGTAGAGGAGGTCAATAATACACTGAAGGAAGTGAAGCATAACAAAGCAACAGACCCTGATGGTATTTTATCGGAAATGCTATTGGAGGCCGGAAAGGATTTAAAACAAGAACTGGTCAAACTTTTCAACATGTGTCTAGGAACGGACAAAATACCAGCATTGTGGCATACATTAGAAGTAATACTTCTACACAAAAAGAGAGATATCAGAAAGTTGGACAATTACCGACCGATTAACTTACTATCTCATATTTATAAACTTTTGACTAAAATCATTTCCAGTAGATTAAAAGAAAAGTTAGATTCCTACCAGCCATGCAAACATGCTGGTTTTAGATCCGGCTATAGCACATGCGACCACTTACAGACAATGAGATATATCCTAGAGAAGAGCAATGAATATAACTTCGAATCTTACATAGCGTTCATAGAATATGAGAATGCTAAAATGCATCAGTGCATCCTACCCGTAATTACATATGGTGCTGAAGCTTGGACACTGACTAAAGCCGATATACAAAAACTAGCTAGGACCCAGAGAGTACACGAAAGAGAGATGATCGGGATAAAACTTAAAGAAAGAAAAAGAAACGAGTGGATAAGTGAACAAACGAAATTAAAGGATATTATAGAGCACGGATCAGAAAGTAAGTTGTAATGGTCCGTACAGTTACCACCCTATTCTGATTGATCTATGAACCTTCAAACATTTCGGTTGGGTACCACTGTATCAGAAATGAAGCATTGGACGTCCCTATTCAAGATGGCGTAATGGTATACAGAGGGTTACGGGCATTGGATGGATGACAACAGCTGCAAATAGATTGAAATGGAAATTCGGGGGGAAGGCCTACATCCAGCTTTGAATAGAATCAGACTTATAGTGATAGTGATATATATATATATATATATATATATATATATATATATATATATATATATATATATATAAATGAGGGACTAAAAAAGTAAAAAATAAGGTAAATAGCATTTATTTGTAAAAATAAAAAATTATTTCTCAACATAATTTTCATTAATTAATTTCCCTAAAAAGATGTTTTAAACTGCGCATAATACTCGTTTTCATTCGATGAAAACAAAAAGTCACTTGGGGCTAAATCAGGGGAGTGGAGAACTATTTTGAAGACCAGCTCGTACACTCTTACCATTGCAACTGCTGATGTGTGAGCAGGTACATTTTTCTAGTGAAGGAGCACTTTTTTTGCTTACTAATCGTGGTCTTTTGACTTCAATTCACTATGTAAATGATTGAATAACATTGCTAATATGAGCCAGTCACGATTTCTCTCTTTTCCAAATATCAACCATGACGATATGTACCTGTGAATCTCAAAAAACAGTTGTCATCACTTTTCCTGCCGATAAAACTGTTTTCGCTTTTTTCGGTACATTTTCACCCTCGCCAATCCACTCTTTTGACTGTTGTTTTGTCTCCTGGTTGTACTGGTGGATCCACATTTCGTTTGCAGTCACAAAATGATCAGTTCTTTAGATTACGTAGTAATTTTTCCAAACACGATTTTGAAATGTCTTTCCTGCGTGCTGTGCATTTTTGGTCTGGAGTCAAGAATACGTGGCACCCTTCGTGCACTCAGCTTTTTCATTTTTATAACTTCCTGCACAATATTAAGTACCTGTTCATAAGAAATGTCTACCATCTCCGCTTAATGCGACGATCATCACCAGTATTCGTACAGCCACGTTTAAATTAATTTATCCAGTAATAAATGGTCTTTAGTGCTGGTGCAGGGTGTCCGTAATCTTCAGTTAGTTTTTATTTAGGCCGCAGTTCACTTTTTTAAATAAAAATATTTTATCACTGCACAATACTCGGTTATATATAGTATTTAATATATATATATATATATATATATATATATATATATATATATATATATATAATAAATGTATTTATTTTATACTCCGCGAAATGCAGCAGTGCGGTTACTAACCGAACTTCCAAAAAAAAAAAAATCAATACACAAAAACAAACAAAAAGAAATACAACTCAAATACATTTCAGGAAGTCATCATAATTTAACTCTACTAACTCTAAACTAAAAAAAAAAACCGGTCAAGTGCAAGTTGAACTTGCGCAATTAGTGTTCCGTACGTTGATTGCTTTTAAAATAAAAAAAAATTGTTACAGAGGTATAAAATGATCAGTGACTTCACAAAATACACCCCAAATGAGTTTTCAACAAAGTTTGTTTCCAATCTTTACTGAAATCTGATGACCTTGAAATTTTTGTTTTTTTTATATACCATATAAATTATTAAAGGTAATGAACTCGTGATAATTTTCGTTCAATCTACACCCCGTGGAGAATATTCCAGAATTTTTTCGAAATTTTTTGATAAGTACTTTTCGAGATAAGGCCGGGAGAGCGATTTTTCGCGAATTTTTAAAAAATAATACAAAGAAATGTGCGCGCAAGTATAATATTATATATATATTTTTTACTCGTGTTTTCACAAGCTTTCATTTGACACCACACTCGATGACCTAGTAAAAAAATTTTTTTTTCACTTTCGACTGCACCCCCCAAAACTAACCCCTTAAGTCAAAATTTAATTCTCAAAACTACATGGCTCTGATGAGGCCATCAATTCCTATATTATTACCAAATTTCACCTTTCTATGTCAAATAGTTTCGGAGAATATCGGGTGTGACAGACAGACAGACAGACACCGAAGTAATCTTATAAGTGTTCCGTACGGAACACTAAAAAAGAAGAGAAAAAAAGTTGTAACATGAATTGATATTAATACCCATATACAAACCGTGATCCCTACCTTACCCTATAAATATAATAATAACAAAGAAGTCTTAATAATAACAACAATTAGTAACTCTGAAATAAAATTTCTTTTAACTGTCTTCTGAAAAAAAATTCAGACAGAGCAAGGAAACCTCCAGGAATCTCGTTCAGAAGTTTAACAGACGTATGGCCAAAAGACTGTTTAAACACACACTTGTACGATGCTATTTGAAAGCGAGCGTTGTACCTAGTATTACGCTGATGTACCAAGTTTCGATAAGGCAGCCTTCCACACAGATACTCCGGCACTCCGGTCCTTAACAGTCTATACAGAAATCAACCCAGATGTAGCCTTTCTCTATTCTGAATACACAACCATTTCAACTCCTTCAGCTTGCAATTCACATGACCCCTCCCTGTGCATCTAAATATGAAACGCACACAGGAGTTTCGAATTTTTTGTAGCTCATTCTCCGACATAAGTTTCAGACACGAACCATAAACAAAATTAAAATAATTAGAGTGGGAGAGAACAAGAGTCTCGCACAAATATTTTTTAAGATCAAATTGAGGATATGCCGATTCTTATACAAATTACGTAGTGAACAATCCGCCCTTTGAGCCACCAAAGAGACCTGCTTTTTAAACCTGAACTTACTATCAAATAATAATCCCAAAATTTATATTCAGTAAAAAAGGCGGGCCATACTTAAATTACGATTAATTGAAGCCGAATCACTGTTTGTTCCAAAATACATTACTACCGACTTCTTTGGAGTTATCCTTAAACCATTGTTATTAGAGAAGGTAAAGATCGAATTTAAACAGTAATTAATTTCCTGTTTCTGTAATTATATATATGTATATATATATATATATATATATATATATATATATATATATATATATATATATATATATATACATATATATATATAAATATATATATATATATATATATATATATAATATATATATATATATATATATATATATATATATATATATATATATATATATATATATATATATATATATATATATATATATATATATGTATAATTTCAAATACTTTAAAATACTTTATGAGTCCCTTTGTTATAAAATTAAAGGATAATTATAATTAATAATAATTAACTCGTCTAATAGTAATATTCATCAAAATGTAAGTCCTTTTGTTATAAAATTATAGAATAAATATAACACAGGTCAACATTTGATCTAAAAAAAAACACTCGGAGTGATATGGTCCTTATGGGGTTTTTGGGGTCGCTGATTACGATGAGCGGGTTGGTTAACCTTCATCACATCAGATTCAAGGTCATTTGAAGGTCAAATAGAGAAAAAAACCGTAGGAAAAATCTGAAAAAATTTATGCTTATGTTTTTGAGGTCCCTGAGTCCGAATTCGTAGTTTGTTTGACCTTATGCCTTTTCCCAGAGGTCATTTGAAGGTCAAATAGAAAAAAACCGTAGGAAAAATCTGAAAAAATTTCATGCTTATGTTTTTGAGGTCCCTGAGTCCGAATCCCTAGTTTGTTTGACCTTACGCCTTTTCCCAGAGGTCATTTGAAGGTCATTTGAAGGTCAAATAGAGAAAAAATCGTGGAAAAAATCTGAAAGAATTCATCTATTATTTTTTCAGATCATTCAGTTCAAATCCTGCATGATCTTATGCTCAAAAGATATACGGTGGTCATTTTAAGTATCTTTGTATATATATTTGGAGTTTTACTTTGACAATAAAATGCTTTTTCATTCCTCGCGAAATTATTTATTCTCTTCTTTTTTATAAATTTAGCTCAGTCTCGCTTTAAACTCCAGTATTAAGGTGTAGTTGCACCCAGGGCACCTCCACGTGGTGACGGTCGGCAACGGAGTTGTCTCACTATCCGGCGAAGTCCCTGGGTTACGGCGTTTATGCCGTCATGGCAACTACTCCTAAAAAAAATTACGAGACAGGGTCCCGGAAACCCAGAATCGGCGGCTGGTCAGGGTGGGAAAGCGGGCCCGCAGGCGTCGTCATCATGCGACCGTAGCTCTACATTGGTGGGAACCTTGGCTTCTGTACAGTCAAATGCTACAAGAAATTCGTCATGATCCATTAAACTCGACAATTTTTCTGTTGTTCGTGGGGAGTATATTCCACAAAAGAAATTCATGTTTTCAGATTCGTTAAAAGTAAAATATCACCAAATTTATCATATTGATTCAAGCTCATTGGACAACTCTTACACACCAAAATCTATATGTCATAAATGCCGCAATGTTCTATATAGAATTAACAACCAGGTATTTTCTCGGCCAATGATATGGAGACCCCCAACAGACCATACCACCGACTGTTACTTCTGCTTAACAAACTTGAAAGGGTACAACCGAAAGAATAAGGATTCTATTTCATATGCACGTGTAACATCTGTGACTTTACCAGTTCTTATTGAAACAAATTCTGATCATATCATGGAAATTAATGAATTGGGACAAGAAGTGGTAACTGATGAAGATATGCCAGATGAAACATTCGAATACGAAGAAAGAGAAAATTTCAGCACAGAAGAATCAGATGTTGAGGAAAATTATATATCGGAAGCCGAAACATTTAATCAAAACGAATTAAATGATCTGTGCAGAGACTTGGGACTCTCGAAAGATAGATCAGAGCTTTTAGCATCTAGGCTAAAAGAAAAAAATTATCTATCCACAGGAACAAAAATTTCTGTCTATCGTTCGAGAGAACGTCCATTCAGAAAATATTTTACTAAAATGAATAATCTAGTCTATTGCCATAATATTGAAGGGTTAGTGCAAGAATACGGTATAGAATACACAGCAAGTGATTGGCGACTGTTTATAGATTCTTCAAAAAGAAGCTTAAAAGCTATCTTGTAACATAATGGAAATATTTATGCCCCTTTACCAGTCGCTCATTCTGTTGTATTAGATGAAGAATACCATAATTTTAAGTCGCTATTGCAAATATTGAATTACGATCAAAACCAGTGGGAACTTTGTGGGGACTTAAAGATATTTACAATATTACTGGGACAGCAATCTGGAAACACTTCTTATCCGTGCTTTATTTGTGGGTGGAATAGTCGGGCTCGAGATGAGCATTATGTGAGGAAAGACTGGCCGTTAAGACAAGAATTAATTCCAGGTGTAAAAAATATCATAGGTCCAAGTTTGATATCAACCAATAAGGTCCTACTTCCACCTTTGCATATCAAATTAGGTATTGCAAAGCAACTTGTCAAGGCCATGAGCCGAAACGAAAGTCCTGCTTACATGCATATTTTTAAAGTGCTACCTAATCTTTCTGAAGCTAAAATAAAAGAGGGGGTATTTACTGGACCACAAATAAGAGACCTCCTAAAAAATGATGCATTTGAGAGGAAAATGAATGTCAAAGAAAAAGCAGCATGGCAAAGTTTTAGAGAGGTGACGACTAAATTTCTTGGAAATCATAAAGACCCTAATTACAAAAATATTGTTGGAAATTTAGTACAAAATTATAAAGAAATGGGGTGTTTAATGAGTCTGAAACTGCATTTTCTCCATTCACACCTTGATTGGTCCCTGAAAATCTCGGAGATTTTAGCGAAGAACATGGAGAAAGGATGCACCAAGACTTGAGTGAATTTGAAAAAAGGTATCAAGGTGTTTGGGGGATAAACCTGTTGGCAGATTATTGTTGGAGCCTAAAGCGAGAATCAAATAAATTTCATAAAAGAAAAGCAATTCGAAGATCATTTCACGAGAAACGAAAGCGTTCTCGTTTAGAGTAGTACTTCAAACATGCTTTGATAAATACTAAAAGAAGCAAACTCTTATGCTTAATTCATATTAAATACTGACTGCGCGATTTCGAAAATCTACTTGGACACTCGAGACTCTTAAGTAGTTAAGCATTGAGGTATTATATAAGACAATATGAGAGTATAAGTAGATATAAGGATTACTGTACAAGTAAGTTATTGGGCTCAAAGGTATTAGAGTTTCTTTGCCGACAAGGATTAAGTATTGAAGTATACAGATTAAGGGTCACTTGATAACAAGGTTGTTCCACATTAGAATTATTAATTTGAAATGTATTGGGAATTGAGTTATAAAACGAAATTTAAACATAACATAGCGCACAATGTTTCATTTATACCTCAAGAAACACAGTCGGGCTGGACTTTAAATTTACTAGATATATGGAACGAACATCGAGAGTACAAAAATTAGGTCAAATTTTTTTTTTAGATTTTAAAAGTCTATTTCACAGTCACAAAACTAGTCAAAAATATTTGTATAGTCTATTTTTGATATGAACAATATTTTAAGTTTTACTAATAAGTACCTTTAAACAGTATTAAAACATTTGCTTGCATCAGTCTACCTGCCATTATTTAGCTTATATTTCACATATTAATTCCCTTGTAATAACCGAGCAGCATAAAAGACATTTTGGATTGTGATATATTAACGTAAATGTAAAATAATATGTATAAGATATAATCAATAAAAATGTATCGTAAATTAACCTCTGTATGCTTCGCAAGTGTACGATAAAAACAAAATTAAATTTAACAACGAAAAATGACCATACATATTTTTCAAATAAACATAAACTGATGATGAAATGACCTATAATGACCTCTGAAAGGCGGCTTGAGTCAAACAAACTACGGGTTCGGACTCAGGGACCTCAAAAATATACGCATGAATTTTTTCAGATTTTTTCCACAATTTTTTCTCTATTTGACCTTCAAATGACCTCTGGGAAAAAGCGTAAGGTCAAACAAACTACGGATTCGGACTCAGGGACCTCAAAAACATATGCATATATTTTTCAGATTTTTCCTACGGTTTTTTCTCTATTTGACCTTCAAATGACCTCTGGAAAAAGGCATAAGGTCAAATAAACTACGGATTCAGACTCAGGGACCTCAAAAACATACGCATACATTTTTTCAGATTTTTCCTACGGTTTTTTCTCTATTTGACCTTCAAATGACCTCTGGGAAAAGGCATAAGGTCAAACAAACTACGGATTCGGACTCAGGGACCTCAAAAACATAGGCATAAATTTTTTCAGATTTTTCCTACGGTTTTTTCTCTATTTGACCTTCAAATGACTTTGATTCTGATGTGATGAAGGTTAACCAACCCGCTCATCGTAATCAGTGACCCCAAAAACCCTATAAGGACCATACCGCTCCGAGTTTTTTTTTTAGATCAAATGTTGACCTGTGTAATTAATAATAAATAATATGTCTAATAATAGCATCCACCAAAATTTACTACATCCCTAACTTTAATGCTTTTTGAGTTTTAAATTTTAAAATGGAGTACCATTTCAACATCATGATCTTTCTTACAGTTGTGTTCTGTCTTAAAAAGTGTTTTTGCATAATGTTATTGACAACGTTTTATTTTTGATACCTGTGTAATTCTCTAAGTGTTCTTTTATCATGTTTTTTGTGATCATATCTCCTACCTGGCCAATAAAAAATGAAAATTTTATTGTTTTCACCAGAGTGAATTAACTGCTAAATTTTTGTAAGTAATTTCTCATACAATCTTATAATTTATTGAATCACATTTCAACAACGAACATCTTAAGTTTATTTCTCTGTACCTTGTTTGCATTTTTAGAATCCAGAAGGAGCTACCATTAGGCAGCGAAAGATCGATAACAAATATAAAAAGCAGATACTAGAGCCTTTAAATCTTTGATTGCTCATCTCTTCTCCTTATAAGGGCGTTTCCCAGTAGTTAAATTTCCGATTGTTTGTTACCAGTGCCCTGTTACTGTCCTTCCTCTTTCTATATATATATATATATATATATATATATATATATATATATATATATATATATCAAAAAGTTTGTATTACAACAAAATTTATTCGTGATAAAAATCCATAATCAAGGATCAAAACTTTAAAATATTTGACGGTACAGGGAAAATAAAAAAATAATAATTTATAATGGAGAGTAAAGCGTGTTTAAATTTAAATACAGAGCAAAATATTAATTGAAAATATTAATAGGAACTAAAAAATTATGCTTACGTTTAGACGTGTGGCCTTATTAGTTACAAATTCAAAAAAACTCCAGTAAACACGTCAGTAATTATTGAATTATTTATTGAATAAAAGAAAACGAAATCACAACAAAATTTAGTCTGAAAATAAATTAACATATCTTTGGAAATACCTAACAACTGTCAATAAACTTCAAAACTAACGTCAGTCTATATTTGCAATAATTAGAAATGCCAGTAAAATTGAGTGTTGAAGATAAAATTCAAATTGTTCTCATAATTGGAGATAATTATAAAACTTTTAGAGAAGCAGCAGAAATATTTAATAGTAGAAACCCTGATAAAACTATACACTTCACAGCTGTAGGATATTTAATAAATAAATTCAATATTTATGGAAGTGTTGAAAATAAATTTAAAAAGAAACATCGGGCATGAGTTTCAAATGAAGATAATCAAAATCAAGTAATGCTGTCGGTAGTAGTAAAAAAATCAAAAGATTCACTTTGGAAAAGATCAGCGTTATTGAATGTGAGTAAAACTATAGTTGCGAGAATGTTAGGATCAAATAAGTTTAATTAAACCATAGAAACACCAATTTACCTATACTTTAAAGGCAAGAGATTTTGAAAGAAAATTTGAATTTTGTGCTTGATTTCAAGGAGAGTTTATGGCAAGACAAATACTTTTCTCTGACGAAGCGACATTTACGTCTAATGGGACAGTAAGTTCTCAAAACTATCGCTGATGGAGCGATGTTAATCCTAACTTCAATATCCAAACTCAAGCTCAAGACTCGTTTAAAACCAACGTATGGTGTAAAATTTTTAAAGATAAAATAGTTGGACGATTCTTTTTTCGAAATAATATGAATGCTGAACATAACCTAGAATTTTGAAATAATGAGTACCTTGAGTTTCTTAGTCGCCTACCAATAATTGAAAGACAACTTATATTGTATCAACATGATGGTGCATCATGTCACATTACGAGAAATGTTCGATGTTATCTCCTCTAAATTTCTAACGGTAGAGTAATAGGGAGGTATGTGCAGTTAGTTGGCCCTCAATGTCTCTGGACATCACTCCTCTAGACTTTTTTTTATGGAGCTGCTTAAAAGAAAAGGTTTATCTTAAAAGGCCATTTCAAGATGTTGATCAACTTGAGAGAGTCATTAGGGAAACATGTGAATCTACAACTCCTGATGTAATTAGAGATGTAATAAAAAAATTTTCTCGAAGAGCAATCACCTGTTTAGAAGGGGACGATGAATACATTGACGCACATGTGCAATAAAATTAGAATTAATCCATCTGTTTAGTTGTTAGGTTATGTACGTAGTAATTAAGTAATGTTGCAATAAAATGATATTAGCACAAAATTATTATGGATATAATTGCTGCAAAGCAGATAAAGAGCTAATCCAATTTTTTTAACAAAAATATGATACAATCAAAATCAGCTTTTTAATTAATTTCGTTTTTCTTTATTCAATAAATAATCCGACAATTACTGACAAGTTTACTGGAGTTTTTTTGAATTTGCAACTAGAAAAGTCACAAATCTAAACGTGAGCATAATTTTTTAGTCCCTATCAACATTTTCAATTAATATTTTGCTCCGTATTTAAATTTGAACACACTTTACAATTCATTATAAATCATTATTTTTTTATTTTCCCTGTATACCATCAAATACATTAAAGTTTTGATGCTTGATTATGGATTTCCATGTGATTCAGAACATTTTATCAAGAATAAATTGTTTTGTAATATGTAAGAAAAAATTTTCTCCATTTTTGGGACACACTATTCCCATAGTGCAGTCAAGGATGCCCGATATTGTCTTCAGACAGCGTATCATAAAACGTATTTTGATGAAGCTAGACACCAAAAAGGCTTCAGGCGCTGACGGAATACCTGCCATAGTTCTCAAGAACTGTGCGAGGGAACTAACACCAGTTTTCTGTAGACTTTTCAACCTATCCTACAGAAAGGGAATATTTCCTTCCTGCTGGAAATGTGCCACAGTTCAGCCGATACCTAAAAAAGGCAAGAAGACCTCGCCAAATAACTACCGACCAATCGCACTACTCTCAATAATATCGAAAGTCATGGAAAAGACTATCAATCAGCATCTTCTAAAATATCTTGAAGGATTCAACATTATTAGTGATCACCAATATGGCTTTCGTAAAAATAGATCAACAGGAGATCTTCTGACTTATGTAACACATGTTTGGAACAACGCAATTGAACACTTTGGAGAATCTCGAGCGGTTGCTCTTGACATATCCAAGGCATTTGACCGTGTTTGGCACGATGGGCTGTTGGCTAAGCTACGTTCTTATGGTATGTCTGAAAAGTTCTGTTTGTGGCTCTCATGTTTCCTCAGAGAGCGTTCTTTACGAGTGGCAGTTGACGGATTTCTTTCTAACACCTTCACTATCAACGCCGGTGTGCCCCAAGGTTCCATACTGTCTCCTACTCTCTTCCTCATTTATATTAACGATCTGCTGGAAAAGACCGAGAATCCAATCTACAGCTTTGCAGATGACAGTACACTTATCTCTTCATTCACTTTGAACGCTCGGACATCGACTACTCAGACGAATATCCGCAGACAGCAGGAAGTCATTCAACTTAACAAAGACTTAGAAGAAATTCTATCTTGGGGTGACAGTAACCAAGTGGAATTTAACGCTACAAAAAACCCAGGCGGCAGTTTTTTCTAAAAAAGTTAACGTTGCAGAACCCGACATAGTTATGTCGGGGCACTCCATCCCTCTAACATCGTCACTCAATCTGTTAGGCGTTAATTTGGGAGCAAATATGTCCTGGCATGAACATGTTGCAGGCATAGCAAGAAGAGCTTCTCAAAAGTTGGGAATATTGTTTCGAACCAGAAAGCTTTACACTCCACAACAACTGTTAATCCTTTACAAAGCTCAAATTCGACCAACTATGGAATACTGCTCCCATGTTTGGAGCTCCGCTCCCAAACATACACTGCATTTGTTGGATTCTATCCAGAGAAGAGCTGTTCGTCTGATTGGACACCCGGAGTTGACTGACGGCCTTGATTCGCTGGAACATCGAAGAACGGTTGGCGACTTGAGTCTATTCTACAAGTACTTTCATGGAAAGTGTTCGAAAGATGTGGCCCGTTTAATTCCTCCCAGAGCGGTGCATATTAGAAGTACACGTCGCGCTAATGCTTCACATCCGTATGAGGTTCAGCTTGTTACTCCTCGTACAACGCTTTTCAAGCAGTCTTTTATATGGAGAACATCATACCTTTGGAATGGTTTACCCAGGACTGTGTTTCCCATCGAGTACAATCTACAGCGATTCAAGAACAACGTGAATCGTTTTCTCCGCACACGTGTCGCTCCTGTAGCGCTTTAGGGACTTCCCTGTAGCACGTGTGTTAGACCCATAAAAAAAAAAAAAACACTATATATACATACTAGCCGGGCCCGCTGCTCCGCTCGCGTGGTCTTGAGTCACTACTATTGTCACTGCTTATTCCTTATGTTACCCAACGTAATAAAATATCAACCATTATTCCCCCTTATCTCCCAATATTTCTCCTTATCTCCCATTATCTCTACATAATTTCCATTATCTAGGCTTATCTCTGGTCATCTCCCATTATTTCTCCTCATCTCCCATTATTTCTCCTTATCTCCCATTATCTCACCTTATTTACCATTATCTAGGCTTATCTAGACTAATCTCGCAATATTTCTCCTTATCTCCCATTATTTCTCCTTATCTCCCATTATCTCACCATAACTCCCATTATCTAGACTTATCTCTGCTTATCTCCCATTATTTCTCCTTATCTCCCATTATTTATATTTATCTCCAATAACTCACCTTATCTCCCATTATCGAAGCTTATCTCGACTTAACTCCCATTATTTCTCCTTATCTCCCATTATCTCACCTTATCTCCCATTATCTAGGCTTATATCGAATTATATAGAACATACGTATAAATTTATAAAAACACGTAAATCGGATAAGTAGTTCTCGAGTGATAAGCTCACTAACGGACAGACAGACAGGCAGAGAGACGTTGCATTTTATATATATTATATTCTTTGCTACATGGTATTTTCCATATTTAATGCTTTAGGCAGTGTATTGCAAGAGAACGCGTTAGCGGCAAACTTTTCTCCGACTTGATTCACTATTATCGTCGCTGCTTATTCCTTATGTCACCTAACGTAATAAAATATATCCTATAACCCGGCCAGAGAACATACGTATGTTTAAAAAAAAAGCACATAAATCGGATAAGTGGTTCTCCAGTGATAAGCGCACAAACGGACAAACAGACAGAGAGACGTTGCATTTTTATGGATATTCTTTGCTACATGATATTGTTCCATATTTAGTGGTTTAGGCAGTGTATTACAAGAGAACGCGCTAGTGGCAAACTTTTTTCCGATTTGATTCACTATTATCGTCAATGCTTATTCCTAGTGTTACCTAACGTAATAAAATATAATCTATAACCTGGCCAGAAAACATATGTATATTTAAAAACAAAACCACGTAAATCGGATAAGTGGTTCTCCAGTCATAAGCGCACTAACGGACGAACAGACAGACAGACAGACAGACAGACGGAGACACGTTGCATTTTATATATATTATAGATATAGATTATTATTATTATGACTGTTCTCGTTTTTCTTTCTCACATTTGGTCAATGTGGTTCCATGTTTGGCTGACGGGCGCAAACCAAGTCAGTACAAACGCATTACCATTGTATATTAAGGAATGACCTGACAATGTTACATGTTTTCAAAATCACTGACTTCTGAATGTTTTTGTGTATGTTTGTGTTGAGTCCTAATTGTTCTAAGTGTGGTGTGAATGTTGTTGGTGTAAGGCCTGTGGCTGATATAATGAGGGGGACAATGATGACTTTTTCTTGTTTCCATAGCCTTTTTATTTCCGTTGCAAGGTCTGTGTATTTGGAAATTTTTTTTGTGTATTTCGTTTGGATGTTTGTGTCGTTGGGGACAGCTATGTCAATTAGATAGGTGACTTTTCCTTTTTTGCACTGAAAAGTAATATCGGGTCTATTGGCGGAGACTGTTTTATCTGTATGGATACTGATGTCCCAGTAGAGCTTGTAATCTCCATTTTCAAGTATGGATGTTGGCGTGTATTTGTAGTAGGGATCTGTGTTTTCTATGAGTTTGTATGTTGTGGCTAGTGCTTGGTGAACTACTTTGGCAGCTGAATCGTGCCTGGCTGTGTACTCTGTTCCGGCCAATATTCTACATCCGCTCGTTATGTGTTCGATCGTTTCTTTCTGCTGGTGGCATTTCCTACATCTGTCCTCTGCAATAGTCGGGTCTTTGATGATATGCTTTTGGTAGTTTCTGGTTAATATGACTTTATCCTGGATGGCAAGTAAGAAGCCTTCTGTTTCAGGAAATAGCTGCCCATCCTGTAACCAGGTGTATGATTGTTTTTTATTTACGTGGTCTTGTTCTATGTGGTATCTGTGTTTTCCGTGGAGTGTTTTCTCTGACCACGTTTTCATCTTTTCCTGTTGTAATTGGGTGTGACTGTGTGTGTCTGCTGAGTGGTCTGCCCGGGATAAGTCGAGAGGTGTGTAGTTTTTGTCTGCTTTCACTGTCGCTGTGTGGAGGCTGGTTTGCTTGCTGTGAAAGAATTTCCTAAGTGCTTGTATTTGTTTTGTGTGTAATGATCTGATGTCTATAATTCCTCTTCCTCCTGCCTTCCTCTCGATGGTAAGTCTTTCTTTGCATGCGTTGGGGTGTAATTTCCTGTATTTGGTGAATTGAGATCGTATAAGGATGTGAATATTTTCTATGTCTGTTCGTGACCATTTGATGATACCAAATGAATATGTGAGTATAGGTATAGCGAACGTGTTGATGGCTTTGGTGAGATTCTTAGAGTTGAGTTTTGTTTGCAAAAGTTTCGTCAGTCTGTTTTTGAATTCGGTTCTGAGCTCTGTTTTGATGTGAGTGTGGTTGAGTTTGGTGCTTTGTTGGAAGCCTAGATATTTGTATGTTTCTTTATCGAACATGTTATCGAACGTTTCATTGTTGATGGTTTCTGTCTCATGGTGGCACTTCCATTGGCCTTTGTTGATGTGGAGCACTTTGCATTTACTTATACCAAATTCCATATTGACATCTAAGGTGAATATTTCTGTGATTTTGAGGAGTTCTTTCAGCTGTGTTTGTGTGGCAGCGTAGAGTTTTATGTCGTCCATATATAGGAGGTGGTTTATTTTATGTTGATTCACTTTTTGGTGTCTGATATTGAAGCCATGCTCTGTTCTGTTTAGTATATTTGAGAGTGGATTGAGACAGAGGCAAAACCATAGAGCACTGAGCGAGTCTCCCTGAAATATACCCCGTCTGATGTACAGCTCTTCTGTTTGAATCTGTTCGGTTTGTGTTTCTAGGCGTATTTTGGTTTTCCATGTTTTCATAATTTGCGCGAGAAACTGCCTGAGGTGTTGGTTGATTTTATAGATTTCTAGGGCCCTGATTAACCAGCTGTGAGGTATGGAGTCGAAGGCTTTTTTATAGTCTATATAACCGATGTGAAGGTTTCTGTGTTCTTTTCTGGTTTGTCCCATAATCACGCTATCTATAATCAGCTGTTCTTTGCATCCTCGACTATTTTTCCTGCATCCCTTCTGCTCTTCTGTGAGGATATTGTTATCTGTTAGGTGTTGTTCTATTTTCTTCGAAATTGTGGCTGTGATGATCTTGTATAGGGTTGGAAGACAGGTAATAGGTCGGTAGTTTGACGGGTTTGTGGTGTCTGAGCTTTTGGGTTTAACGTATGTTATTCCTTGTGTGAGGAAAGTGGGAAATGTGTGTGGTTGTAGAATGGCTTTGTTGATTTGGTGTGTGAGTGCTTCGTGTGTGGTGGTAAACTGTTTGTACCAGAAGTTTTGTATATTGTCTATTCCAGGACATTTCCAGTTGTGTGTGTGTTTGATAGTTTCTGTAATTTCTTGTGTATTAAATGTGGTATTTTCTTGTTCTGTCAGATGTTTATGTTTGTCTTCTTCGGCTTTGATCCAGGGGGTGTTATTATTGTGTAGTTTGGGTTCTGACCAGATACTTTTCCAATAATCTGTGAGTTCTTGTTTGTTTGGTGGTTCAGTCACTGCTATCTGTTTGTTGTACATAGTTTTCCGGTAGAACTGTTTTTCGCTTCTTCGGAAGAGGTTGTTGGTATCTTTCCTCTCATTTGATTCTTTGTATCTACGGAGTCTTGCGGCATATACAGATAGTTTTTGTTTCAAGGTATCGAGGATTTCTGGCAGTGTTCTGTTGGGAGACTTAGATTTGATCTTGTTTGCCCCCTGTGTGACACGTTTGGACGCGTTCCCGCTTATAAACTGGGTAAGATGTCCTAGATCTCTCCTGATGTTGTTGATTTTGTTTTCTATTCTTATTTGCCATTTGAATTTTGGTTTTGTCCTGTTGGGGTTTCCTTGTCGTTGAGGGAGTTTTTGATTATTTTGTGTTAGAGTGGTGATTGCTGCTGCGTATATTATTGTGTGAATGTCTTCGATTGTGCTTAAGTCTGTTATATACTGAGGTATTATGTGCTTGTTTAGTGTGTTGAGGATTGGTTGCGTGCTCTGTCTGAAGATTAAACGAGGGATGGGATTTCTTGTTGTGGGGTCGGTGCCTGACCATCGAGCTAGATGTGATTCCATTTTTGCTTTAAGTGTTTGTATGAGAGGTGATTCGGGGTGATGTTGTGTGGATGTCGTTGAGGGTGGCGAGTGATTCATGTTGTTGTCTGTGATATGGTGTTGCGCGGTACTCGCAATATTATTTTGCGTTATGCTCCTCCTGGGTGGTGAGTATTGTTGTGTTCGACTGGGTGGTTGTGTGTGTGAGGCTGGTTCGGAATCTGCTTTATTGTTTCTATTGTTTGGTTGGTCTGTGTTCAGTTCAACAGCCACTGTGTCCTTGATGGTTTGCAATTCGAGAGGTGTGAGACGATTGTTCTTGGTAATAACTCTTTTTTGGTCCATTACTCTCTGTTCTGAAACAAGTAATTGCAGATGTGGATATTCGGTCAAGAAAAGTCTGTGCAGTTGCTGTCTGTAGCCCGATGTTATTGTTTCGAGTTTGGTGGCGGTGTAGTAACAGCGCATCACCGTCCTATTCATCTCATCCGTCCACTTTAACCGCTGTCTTGGTTTTCCAGCCTTGGTAGTTGCATGTTGACCTTGCAAAACATACGGGCCCTGGCCTGGCTTTGGTGGTTGTGTTTGTCCCGTATCTACGTCGGTTGCGCTTGGGATTGATGTTGGTGGGTCCAAGCGGCGAGTGATTCTCTTCTCAGTGATTTCTTTGTCAGGTTTTGTGTTTTCATTACAGCAACGCATGGCGTGTTCGTTGATTCCTGTGGTGCAACTCATGCGCCGCTGTGATTTTCCCGCCTTGGTGGGTGTCGGCTTAGTCGCCGACACAACACTTTTGGTGGGTCCATTTTCGGTTGCCTGGTCTTCATCGTTTTGGTCGAGCTGCCATTTCCCGCGACGTCCTCGACCGTTACGTCGCTCGCCCGATGCTTCTTTTATTGGTCTGTTGTTCTCTGGAATGTTTTTCAATGTTTTGTGGTGTCAGAAGCTCAAAGTGTCCCGATATTGGGTTGCCTGTTAGTAGAAGGTAAATGGTTTTGTTGTATTTTCCCGTGCTTATTATTGTTGGTCTGTCCGTAAAAGTTATTTTTGTATGTCTTGTTCTTCGTTGTTTTGAGAAGATATGAAAGTTGCTATTTTGTGTTTCCGAGAGGGCAAGTATCTCTAGGCTCGTTCCATAGGTGCCATTTTTCCGCATATAATTATAATAGTTATTGAAGTCTTTTATATCGTCGACTTCAATTAATGAAAATGTGTGAAGTTCCGACCAGTTTTGTTGTAAATATCTTAGAGCAACCTCTCGGAGTTTCTCATGATGGTTCTGGTGGCCATATAAGTGTAAGCTAACTGCACGGAAAAGGCAATTTCCATCACCTACAATGTCGGATCTGGTAAAACTATCGGGAGTAGTTTCGACTGAGGCGGTTGTTTGGTTCGTCTGTAGTTGTTGTTGTTGTGGTGTTGCTGTAGCTGTTTGTACGACAGGGGTCCGCCTCCGCAACACCCTTCCATTTTCATTATTATAATTATTTATTACAAAAAGTTCTTCTTTCTCACATTTGATCAATGTGGTTCCATGTTTGGCTGACGGGCCAAAACCAAGTCAGCACAAAAGCTATTACCATTCCGTATTAAGGAATGACCTGACAATGTTACATGTTTTCAAAATCACTGACTTCTGAATGTTTCTGTGTATGTCCGTGTTGAGTCCCAATTGCACTAAATGTGGTGTGAATGTTATTGGTGTAAGGCCTGTGGCTGATATAATGAGGGGGACAATGATGACTTTTTCCTGTCTCCATAGCCTTTTTATTTCCGTTGCAAGGTCTGTGTATTTGGAAATTTTTTCTGTGTATTTCGCTTGGATGTTTGTGTCGTTGGGGACAGCTATGTCAATCAGATAGGTGACTTTTCCTTTTTTGCACTGAAAAGTAATATCGGGTCTATTGGCGGAGACTGTTTTATCTGTATGGATACCGATATCCCAGTAGAGCTTGTAATCTTCATTTTCAAGTATGGATGTTGGCGTGTATTTGTAGTAGGGATCTGTGTTTTCTATGAGTCTGTATGTTGTGGCCAGTGCTTGGTGAACCACTTTGGCAGCTGAATCATGCCTGGCTGTGTACTCCGTTCCGGCCAATATTTTACATCCGCTCGTTATGTGTTCGATCGTTTCTTTCTGCTGGTGGCATTTCCTACATCTGTCCTCTGCAATAGTCGGGTCTTTGATGATATGCTTTTGGTAGTTTCTGGTTAATATGACTTTATCCTGGATGGCAAGTAAGAAGCCTTCAGTCTCAGGGAATAGCTGCCCATCCCGTAACCAGGTGTATGATTGTTTTTTATTTACGTGGTCTTGTTCTATGTGGTATCTGTGTTTTCCGTGGAGTGTTTTCTCTGACCACGTTTTCATCTTTTCCTGTTGTAATTGGGTGTGACTGTGTGTGTCTGCTGAGTGGTCTGCCCGGGCTAAGTCGAGAGGTGTGTAGTTTTTGTCTGCTTTCACTGTCGCTGTGTGGAGGCTGGTTTGCTTGCTGTGAAAGAATTTCCTGAGTGTTTGTATTTGTTTTGTGTGTAATGATCTGATGTCTATAATTCCTCTTCCTCCTGCCTTCCTCTCGATGGTAAGTCTTTCTTTGCATGCGTTGGGGTGTAATTTCCTGTATTTGGTGAATTGAGATCGTATAAGGATGTGAATATTTTCTATGTCTGTTTGTGACCATTTGATGATACCAAATGAATATGTGAGTATAGGTATAGCGAACGTGTTGATGGCTTTAGTGAGATTCTTAGAGTTGAGTTTTGTTTGCAAAAGTTTCGTCAGTCTGTTTTTGAATTCGGTTCTGAGCTCTGTTTTGATGTGAGTGTGGTTGAGTTTGGTGCTTTGTTGGAAGCCTAGATATTTGTATGTTTCTTTATCGAACATGTTATCGAGCGTTTCATTGTTGATGGTTTCTGTCTCATGGTGGTGCTTCCATTGGCCTTTGTTGATGTGGAGCACTTTGCATTTACTTATACCAAATTCCATATTGACATCTAAGGTGAATATTTCTGTGATTTTGAGGAGTTCTTTCAGCTGTGTTTGTGTGGCAGCGTAGAGTCTTATGTCGTCCATATATAGGAGGTGGTTTATTTTATGTTGATTCTCTTTTTGGTGTCTGATATTGAAGCCATGCTCTGTTCTGTTTAGTATATTTGAGAGTGGATTGAGACAGAGGCAAAACCATAGAGCACTGAGCGAGTCTCCCTGAAATATACCCCGTCTGATGTACAGCTCTTCTGTTTGGATCCGTTCGGTTTGTGTTTCTAGGCGTATTTTGGTTTTCCATGTTTTCATAATTTGCGCGAGAAACTGCCTGAGGTGTTGGTTGATTTTATAGATTTCTAGGGCCCTGATTAACCAGCTGTGGGGTATGGAGTCGAAGGCTTTTTTATAGTCTATGTAACCGATGTGAAGGTTTCTGTGTTCTTTTCTGGTTTGTCCCATAATCACGCTATCTATAATCAGCTGCTCTTTGCATCCTCGACTATTTTTCCTGCATCCCTTCTGCTCTTCTGTGAGGATATTGTTGTCTGTTAGGTGTTGTTCTATTTTCTTCGATATTGTGGCTGTGATGATCTTGTATAGGGTTGGAAGACAGGTGATAGGTCGGTAGTTTGACGGGTTTGTGGTGTCTGAGCTTTTGGGTTTAACGTATGTTATTCCTTGTGTGAGGAAAGTGGGAAATGTGTCTGGTTGTAGAATGGCTTTGTTGATTTGGTGTGTGAGTGCTTCGTGTGTGGTGGTAAACTGTTTGTACCAGAAGTTTTGTATATTGTCTATTCCAGGACATTTCCAGTTGTGTGTGTGTTTGATAGTTTCTGTAATTTCTTGTGTATTAAATGTGGTATTTTCTTGTTCTGTCACATGTTTATGTTTGTCTTCTTCGGCTTTGATCCAGGGGGTGTTATTATTGTGTTGTTTGGGTTCTGACCAGATACCTTTCCAATAATCTGTGATTTCTTGTTTGTTTGGTGGTTCAGTCACTGCTATCTGTTTGTTGTACATAGTTTTCCGGTAGAACTGTTTTTTCGCTTCTTCGGAAGAGGTTGTTGGTGTCTTTCCTCTCATTTGATTCTTTGTATCTACGGAGTCTTGCGGCATATACAGATAGTTTTTGTTTCAAGGTATCGAGGATTTCTGGCAGTGTTCTGTTGGGAGACTTAGATTTGATCTTGTTTGCCCCCTGTGTGACACGTTTGGACGCGTTCCCGCTTATAAACTGGGTAAGATGTCCTAGATCTCTCCTGATGTTGTTGATTTTGTTTTCTATTCTTATTTGCCATTTGAATTTTGGTTTTGTCCTGTTGGGGTTTCCTTGTCGTTGAGGGAGTTTTTGATTATTTTGTGTTAGAGTGGTGATTGCTGCTGCGTATATTATTGTGTGAATGTCTTCGATTGTGCTTGAGTCTGTTATATACTGAGGTATTATGTGCTTGTTTAGGGTGTTGAGGATTGGTTGCGTGCTCTGTCTGAAGATTAAACGAGGGATGGGATTTCTTGTTGTGGGGTCGGTGCCTGACCATCGAGCTAGATGTGACTCCATTTTTGCTTTAAGTGTTTGTATGAGAGGTGATTCGGGGTGATGTTGTGTGGATGTCGTTGAGGGTGGCGAGTGATTCATGTTGTTGTCTGTGATATGGTGTTGCGCGCGGTACTCGCAATATTATTTTGCGTTATGCTCCTCCTGGGTGGTGGGTATTGTTGTGTTCGACTGGGTGGTTGTGTGTGTGAGGCTGGTTCGGAATCTGCTTTATTGTTTCTATTGTTTGGTTGGTCTGTGTTCAGTTCAACAGCCACTGTGTCCTTGATGGTTTGCAATTCGAGAGGTGTGAGACGATTGTTCTTGGTAATAACTCTTTTTTGGTCTACTACTCTCTGTTCTGAAACAAGTAATTGCAGATGTGGATATTCGGTCAAGAAAAGTCTGTGCAGTTGCTGTCTGTAGCCCGATGTTATTGTTTCGAGTTTGGTGGCGGTGTAGTAACAGCGCATCACCGTCCTATTCATCTCATCCGTCCACTTTAACCGCTGTCTTGGTTTTCCAGCCTTGGTAGTTGCATGTTGTCCTTGCAATACATACGGGCCCTGGCCTGGCTTTGGTGGTTGTGTTTGTCCCGTATCTACGTCGGTTGCGCTTGGGATTGATGTTGGTGGGTCCAAGCGGCGAGTGATTCTCTTCTCAGTGATTTCTTTGTCAGGTTTTGTGTTTTCATTACAGCAACGCATGGCGTGTTCGTTGATTCCTGTGGTGCAACTCATGCGCTGCTGTGATTTTCCCGCCTTGGTGGGTGTCGGCTTAGTCGCCAACACAACACTTTTGGCAGGTCCATTTTCGGTTGCCTGGTCTTCATCGTTTTGGTCGAGCTGCCATTTCCCGCGACGTCCTCGACCGTTACGTCGCTCGCCCGATGCTTCTTTTATTGGTCTGTTGTTCTCTGGAATTTTTTCAGTGTTTTGTGGTGTCAGAAGCTCAAAGTGTCCCGACATTGGGTTGCCTGTTAGTAGAAGGTAAATGGTTTTGTTGTATTTTCCCGTGCTTATTATTGTTGGTCTGTCCGTAAAAGTTATTTTTGTATGTCTTGTTCTTCGTTGTTTTGAGAAGATATGAAAGTTGCTATTTTGTGTTTCCGAGAGGGCAAGTATCTCTAGGCTCGTTCCATAGGTGCCATTTTTCCGCATATAATTATAATAGTTATTGAAGTCTTTTATATCGTCGACTTCAATTAATGAAAATGTGTGAAGTTCCGACCAGTTTTGTTGTAAATATCTTAGAGCAACCTCTCGGAGTTTCTCATGATGGTTCTGGTGGCCATATAAGTATAAGCTAACTGCACGGAAAAGGCAATTTCCATCACCTACAATGTCGGATCTGGTAAAACTATCGGGAGTAGTTTCGACTGAGGCGGTTGTTTGGTTCGTCTGTAGTTGTTGTTGTTGTGGTGTTGCTGTAGCTGTTTGTACGACAGGGGTCCGCCTCCGCAACACCCTTCCATTTTCATTATTATAATTATTATTATTATTATTATTATTATTATATATCCTGGCCAAAGAATATATGTATGAATTTAAAAAAAGACACGTAAATCGGATAAGTGGTTCTCGCGTGATAAACGCACTAATGGACAGACAGACAGACAGAGAGACATTGTATTTTATATATGTTATAGATTATAGATCTTCTTTGCTATATAATATTGTTCCTAATTATTGGTTTATATTGTGTATTGCAAGAGAACGCGCTAGCGGCAAACTTTTCTCCGACTTCATTCACTATTATCGTCACTGCTCATTCCTTATGCTACCTATCGTAATAAAATATAGCCTATAACCTGGCCGGAGGACATATGCATGTTTTGAAAAAAAGCACGAAAATCGGATAAGTGGTTCTCCGGTGATAAGCGCACTAACGGACAGACAGACAGACAGACAGAGATACGTTGCATTTCATATATATTATAGACGTAATAAAATGTATATCTATAACCTGGTCAGACACCATATGTATGAATTTAAAAAATCACGTAAATCGGATAAGTGGTTCTCGAGGGATAAGCGCACTAACAGACAGACAGACAGACAGAGAAACGTTGCATTTTATATATATTATAGATATAGATTATTATTATTATTATTATATAACCTGGCCAAAGAATATATGTATGAATTTAAAAAAAGACACGTAAAACGGATAAGTGGTTCTCGCGTGATAAACGCACTAATGGACAGACAGACAGACAGAGAGACATTGCATTTTATATATATTGAAGATTATATATTATAGATATTATCTGCTACATAATATTGTTCCATAATTAATGGTTTAGGCTGTGTATTGCAAAGGAACGCGCTAGCGGCAAACTTTTTTCCGACTTCACTCACTATTTTACGTCACTGCTCATTCCTTATGCTACTTATCGTAATAAAATATAGCTATAACCTGGTCAGAGAACATATGTATGTTTTTAAAAAAAAAGTACGTAAATCGGATAAGTGGTTCTGAGTCATAAGCGCATTAACGGACGAACAGACAGACAGACAGACAGACAGACGGAGACACGTTGCATTTTATATATATTATAGATATAGATTATTATTATTATTATTATATATCCTGGCCAAAGAATATATGTATGAATTTAAAAAAAGACACGTAAATCGGATAAGTGGTTCTCGCGTGATAAACGCACTAATGGACAGACAGACAGACAGAGAGACATTGTATTTTATATATATTATAGATTATAGATCTTCTTTGCTATATAATATTGTTCCATATTTAATGGTTTATATTGTGTATTGCAAGAGAACGCGCTAGCGGCAAACTTTTCTCCGACTTCATTCACTATTATCGTCACTGCTCATTCCTTATGCTACCTATCGTAATAAAATATAGCCTATAACCTGGCCGGAGGACATATGTATGTTTTAAAAAAAAGCACGAAAATCGGATAAGTGGTTCTCCGGTGATAAGCGCACTAACGGACAGACAGACAGACAGACAGAGATACGTTGCATTTCATATATATTATAGACGTAATAAAATGTATATCTATAACCTGGCCAGAGACCATATGTATGAATTTAAAAAATCACGTAAATCGGATAAGTGGTTCTCGAGGGATAAGCGCACTAACGAACAGACAGACAGACAGAGAAACGTTGCATTTTATATATATTATAGATATAGATTACTATTATTATTATTATATAACCTGGCCAAAGAATAAATGTATGAATTTAAAAAAAGACACGTAAAACGGATAAGTGGTTCTCGCGTGATAAACGCGCTAATGGACAGACAGACAGACAGAGAGACATTGCATTTTATATATATTGAAGATTATATATTATAGATATTATCTGCTACATAATATTGTTCCATAATTAATGGTTTAGGCTGTGTATTGCAAAGGAACGCGCTAGCGGCAAACTTTTTTCCGACTTCACTCACTATTTTACGTCACTGCTCATTCCTTATGCTACTTATCGTAATAAAATATAGCTATAACCTGGCCAGAGAACATATGTATGTTTTTAAAAAAAAAGTATGTAAATCGGATAAGTGGTTCTCCAGTGATAAGCGCACTAACGGACAGACAGACAGACAGACAGACAGAGAGACGTTGCATTTTATATATATTATAGCTATATATATATATATATATATATATATATATATATATATATATATATATATATATATATATATATATATATATATATTATTCTTTTCAAAATTAATTAAATTATTTGTTATCGTTGTTATTACTGACATAAAAAAGTTTGTTTACAATTGTTAATAAAATAAAATTGATAAAAGCTAATAGTTATATGTATTATACCATAGAAAACCATTTCTGTTAAAATAAATTAACAATTAACTAATTTTATATTTTCATTAAGAGGTTGGTATGTTCGTGTTTTTTAATTTCCAAGTAAATTGAGACAAATGAACGTACGGTGTCAGCAAAGTAAATTGCCAAAGCCAAATACAACAGAAAACATAAAAATACGGTATAAAAAAGAAAAATTACCGCTGCCGTGTCCCGTTTCCGCCCGGCACAGATCCATCGCCGGTCCGTTATCGGCTATTATTTTTTATTTTCAATTTAAAATCACAAAAGCCTCATCCTCGTCCTGCGGCATTCTCTGTGTTTCCATTGTTGCAGTGCCCAACTACTGCCGAAGAGAGAATGGCAATGGATTACCATATTTTTGCTTGTTTCAGGCACTTTATTGTCTATATAGAGGATTGCCTTTGGTTACTTTTATTGAGATTTCATAGAAAAACGCGAATAAAACTTGTTCATATAGCCAAGAGATTTTGGATTATAGTAAAAATAAAGTATTTAGAAAAGCGATCTGATACAAGCAAGATAATTATTTAAATGCATAGAAATAAGGAATATGATATGATATAAAATCGGCATTGTCCGATGCCCACATTCAATGCCTTCCTGAACTTTTATTAGCTTTCTTTTAGTTTCTTTCAGTTAATTACTGGAGATTCTCTTTTTCTAGGTATTTTTTAGTCTTCTTGATTTTTTATCATTTGGTTGCATCGATTTCTTAGCTGTTTTAGGAAATTTAGTTTAATGAATTATCTGTACATTTTCATTCGTTTGTTTTCACATTTACCATCACAGAATTATCCAACCCCATTCGTGGTACCATAGTACATTCCTTGTCTTATTTGTATTTATCTTCTAGGTCTCTCCATTTCCATTTAGGTACCATTTTCAAATATATAATATCTATGTACACTCTGTCAAATAAAAATGAAATGTGTTTTGAGAACATTTTTTGCCATCAATGTATTCTTTGGTCTGCTAACAACAGTGCAATTATCTTAGTAAGTTGTCCAATCGCCTCCTGCGTCAATAATCGCCTGGCATCTTCGAGGCACGATGTCGACAAGATTTTTCTACATCGAGTATTTTCTCTAAGCTTTCTCTTTACAAGGGACCGTACGTTTTCAATAGGGCTGGCGTCCGGCGTGGGGTCTACTCTAGTATCTTATCGTAGGCCAAAGTGAGCCGCTTCGCGACGACTTCGGAATCTGACATCATGAGCACGAAAAATGTTGTCGAATGGTCTCATGGGACGTATTCTAACCCGATTTTCTTAATTTTACCGCTCCTTGATGCAGCTACAATTTCGGGTCAGTGAAAAGACACGATTCATTTTTCGACTTTCGAAGTGACTTTGCCTACAGAATCACATTTTGGCAATTCGTCGACATATTTCTTCTCGTTAAAATGATATACCCACTTTTTTAGAAACAACACCGATTTTTTAATATATTTAGCGGCCGCGGAATTTGTCATTTTAGGCGCCTTTGGATGGGAACAAAGAAAGACTGCGTCGAACTGACGCGCAAACAAGTGACTCATTTTGGATTTTATGTGATTTGGACGGGGATTCGGAATCGACTGATACTTTTATTAAAATGCGTTGTAGACAAAGGGTCCCTCTACAGATTTTTTGTTGAATCACTAGAATCACATCTATCAAAAATTAATTATCGCGGACACTTTTTTACTTGACAGACTGTATGGGTGTATCTGCTTATAATTCATGAAGGAGTAATCATTCAACTTTACTTTCCTTGCTGAAATATTTGTGAAAAAGATCACAGATTTTTGCTTCTATACAGATTTTGGCTTCCTAGATCACTCTAGTCACTCATGTCCAATGGTCTGTCTCTCGGTGTGTCGTTGTGTCGGCCTGTCAGCACGATAACTCTAGAACGAAATAAGCTATCAATTTAAAACTCGGTACATCCATAACATTTAACAAGAGGATGAAGATTATAATTTTTTAACGATATCGCTTGAGGCCAAGGGGGTGAAAGAGGTGGGGATCGATAAATTTTAAATGATTCTAATAGTAATGTGAAAGTTTTTCTGGATTTATGTTGAAAAGAAAACAAGTTTTACCCATGAATATTTATAGTAAAACTTATAAGGGGCGAACGAGGTGGGGGTTGATGTTAGAGGCTGCTGTTCCCTGTATATCATCTTATATATCATTGTCGAGGTTCTTGAAGTCTAAGAATCCAAAAATTAGGGAAATTATTTTCATTTCTTATAAGTTTAACCCAAGAAGGGGATGAAGAGCGCGCAGGTAATTTAATATTGTATAATTTCAATAGCATTATGAAATATTATGTTTTTTGGTTGATATATTGGACACATTTTAAACATAAAATGTAATAATATATATATATATATATATATATATATATATATATATATATATATATATATATATATATATATATATATGCAAAATTGCGTGATATAAAGTGGTTAAGAATGAATGAAAGCCGGGTGCTACACAGTTTGGTACTATATACTAGGATTATTTCAATGTATGAGCGTCAGGTCACAGGTTTAAAAGAGCAGTAAAAACCATTGTTCACAGCTTATGCTGACTCCTTCCTCCGGCATCTCGGACAATGGTCACCTCAATCGACCTCGCTAATGTTACATATATAACAGTAGCCATACCTTTAGCCACCCACAGTATTAATATTAACTTCTAGCATGGTGGTACATTGTGTATTGATATTTTGTATTTTATATGCAATCGACCTCTTTAATATTACATATATAGTAGTAGCTACACCCTTAGCCACCTACAGTATTAATATTAACTTCTATCATGGTAGTATATTGTTTATTGATTATTATATTTTGTATTTCATATGCAATACTAGTTTCTAAATGTTGGTGTATACAATATGTTTTCGTATTTCATGGTTGAGATAGGAAGTGTAACTTCCACTCCGCCAATTGTAATCTTACCATTTAATTACAATAAAGACATTTTATTATTATTATTACAAAAATTCTTCTTTCTCACATTTGATCAATGTGGTTCTATGTTTGGCTGACGGGCCAAAACCAAGTCAGCACAAACGCTATTACCATTCCGTATTAAGGAATGACCTGACAATGTTACATGTTTTCAAAATCACTGACTTCTGAATGTTTCTGTGTATGTCTGTGTTGAGTCCTAATTGCACTAAATGTGGTGTGAATGTTATTGGTGTAAGGCCTGTGGCTGATATAATGAGGGGGACAATGATGACTTTTTCTTGTCTCCATAGCCTTTTTATTTCCATTGCAAGGTTTGTGTATTTGGAAATTTTTTTCTGTGTATTTCATTTGGATGTTTGTGTCGTTGGGGACAGCTATGTCAATTAGATAGGTGACTTTTCCTTTTTTGCACTGAAAAGTAATATCGGGTCTATTAGCGGAGACTGTTTTATCTGTATGGATACCTGTGTCCCAGTAGAGCTTGTAATCTTCATTTTCAAGTATGGATGTTGGCGTGTATTTGTAGTAGGGATCTGTGTTTTCTATGAATTTGTATGTTGTGGCTAGTGCTTGGTGAACTACTTTGGCAGCTGAATCATGCCGGGCTGTGTACTCTGTTCCGGCCAATATTTTACATCCGCTCGTTATGTGTTCGATTTATTATTATGACTGTTCTCGTTTTTCTTTCTCACATTTGGTCAATGTGGTTCCATGTTTGGCTGAAGGGCGCAAACCAAGTCAGCACAAACGCATTACCATTGTGTATTAAGGAATGACCTGACAATGTTACATGTTTTCAAAATCACTGACTTCTGAATGCTCTTGTGTATGTTTGTGTTGAGTCCTAATTGTACTAAGTGTGGTGTGAATGTTGTTGGTGTAAGGCCTGTGGCTGATATAATGAAGGGGACAATGATGACTTTTTCTTGTTTCCATAGCCTTTTTATTTCCGTTGCAAGGTCTGTGTATTTGGAAATTTTTTCTGTGTATTTCGTTTGGATGTTTGTGTCGTTGGGGACAGCCATGTCAATCAGATAGGTGACTTTTTCTATTTTGCACTGAAAAGTAATATCGGGTCTATTGGCGGAAACTGTTTTATCTGTATGGATACTGATGTCCCAGTAGAGTTTGTAATCTTTATTTTCAAGTACGGATGTTGGTGTGTATTTGTAGTAGGAACCTGTGTTTTCTATGAGCTTGTATGCTGTGGCTAGTGCTTGGTGAACTACTTTTGCCGCTGAGTCATGTCTGGCTGTGTATTCCGTTCCGGCTAATATTTTACATCCGCTTGTTATGTGTTCGATCGTTTCTTTCTGCTGGTGGCATTTTCTGCATCTGTCTTCTGTAATAATTGGGTCTTTGATGATATGCTTTTGGTAGTTTCTGGTTAATATGACTTTATCCTGGATGGCAAGTAAGAAGCCTTCTGTTTCCGGGAATAGCTGCCCATCCCGTAACCAGGTGTATGATTGTTTTTTATTTACGTGGTCTTGTTCTATGTGGTATCTGTGTTTTCCATGGAGTGTTTTTTCTGACCACGTTTTCATCTTTTCCTGTTGTAACTGGATGTGACTGTGTGTATCTGCTGGGTGGTCTACCCGGGATAAGTCGAGTGGGGTATAGTTTTTGTCTGCTTTGACTGTTGCTGTGTGGAGGCTGGTTTGCTTGGTGTGAAAGAATTTCCTAAGTGCTTGTATTTGTTTTGTGTGTAATGATCTGATGTCTATAATTCCTCTTCCTCCTGCCTTCCTCTCGATGGTAAGTCTTTCTTTGCATGCGTTGGGGTGTAATTTCCTGTATTTGGTGAATTGAGATCGTATAAGGATGTGAATATTTTCTATGTCTATTTGTGATCATTTGATGATACCAAATGAATATGTGAGTATAGGTATAGCGAACGTGTTGATGGCTTTAGTGAGATATTTGGAGTTGAGTTTTGTTTGTAAAAGTTTCGTCAGTCTGTTCTTGAATTCGGTTCTGAGCTCTATTTTGATGTGAGTATGGTTGAGTTTGGTGCTTTGTTGGAAGCCTAGATATTTGTATGTTTCTTTGTCGAACATGTTAACGAGTGTTTCATTGTTGATGGTTTCTGTCTCATGGTGGTACTTCCATTGGCCTTTGTTGATGTGGAGCACTTTGCATTTACTTATACCAAATTCCATATTGACATCTAAGGTGAATATTTCTGTGATTTTGAGGAGTTCTTTTAGCTGTGTTTTTGTGGCAGCGTAGAGTTTTATGTCATCCATATATAGGAGGTGGTTTTTTTTATGTTGATTCACTTTTTTGTGTCTGATATTGAAGCCATGCTCTGTTCTGTTTAGTATATTTGAGAGTGGATTGAGACAGAGGCAAAACCATAGAGCGCTGAGCGAGTCTCCCTGAAACATACCCCGTCTGATGTACAGCTCTTCTGTTTGGATGCGTTCGGTTTGTGTTTCTAGGCGTATTTTGGTTTTCCATGTTTTCATAATTTGCGCTAGAAATTGCCTGAGGTGTTGGTTGATTTTATAGATTTCTAGGGCTCTGATTAACCAGCTGTGGGGTATGGAGTCGAAGGCTTTTTTATAGTCTATGTAACCGATGTGAAGGTTTCTGTGTTCTTTCTTATTATTATTATTATTATTATGATTCTTTTTGTTTTCTTTCTCACATTTGGTCAATGTGGTTCCTTGTCTGGCTGACGAGCCTAAACCAAGTCAGCACAAACGCATTACCATTGTGTATTAAGGAATGACCTGACAATGTTACATGTTTTCAAAATCACTGACTTCTGAATGTTCCTGTGTATGTCTGTGTTGAGTCTCAATTGCACTAAGTGTAGAGTGAATGTTGTTGGTGTAAGGCCTGTGGGTGATATGACGAGAGGGACAATGATGACTTTTTCTTGTTTTCATAGCCTTTTTATTTCTGTTGCAAGGTCTATGTATTTGGAGATTTTTTCTGTGTATTTCGTTTGGATGTTTGTGTCGTTGGGGACAGCTATGTCAATTAGATAAGTGACTTTTCCTTTTTTGCACTGAAAAGTAACATCGGGTCTATTGGCGGAGACTGTTTTATCTGTATGGATACTGATATCCCAGTAGTTTCTGGTTAATATGACTATATCTTGGATGGCAAGTAAGAAGCCTTCTGTTTCCGGGAATAGCTGCCCATCCTGTAACCAGGCGTATGATTGTTTTTTATTTACGTGGTCTTGTTCTATGTGGTATCTGTGTTTTCCGTGGAGTGTTCTTTCTGACCACGTTTTCATCTTTTCCTGTTGTAATTGGGTGTGACTGTGTGTGTCTGCTGGGTGGTCTACGCGGGATAAGTCGAGTCTGTTTTGACTGTTGCTGTGTGGAGGCTGGTTTGCTTGGTGTGAAAGAATTTCCTAAGTGCTTGTATTTGTTTTGTGTGTAGTGATCTTATGTCTATGATTCCTCTTCCCCCTTCCTTCCTCTCGATGGTAAGTCTCTCTTTGCATGCGTTTTGGTGTAATTTCCTGTATTTGGTAAATTGAGAACGTATAAGGATGTGAATGTTTTCTATGTCTGTGTCCATTTGATGATACCAAATGAATATGTGAGTATAGATATGGCGAACGTGTTGATAGATTCTTTGAGTTGAGTTTTGTTTGTAAAAGTTTCGTCAGTCTGTTTTTGAATTCGGTTAAGAGCTCTGTTTTGATGTGAATGTGGTTGAGTTTGGTGCTTTGTTGGAAGCCTTGATATTTGTATGTTTCTTTGTCGAACATGTTATCGAGTGTTTCGTTGTTGATAGTTTCTGTCTCATGATGGCCTTGCCATTGCCCTTTGTTAATGTGGAACACTTTACATTTACTTATACCAAATTCCATATTGAAATTTAAGGTGAATGTTTCTGTGATTTTGACGAGTTCTTTCAACTCTGTTTCTGTGGCAGCGTAGAGTTTTATGTCATCCATATATAGGAGGCGATTTATTTTATGTCGGTTCAATTTTTGGTGTCTGATCTTGAAGCCATGGTCTGTTCTGTTTAGTGTATTTGAGAGTGAATTGAGACAGAGGCAAAACCATAGAGCGCTGAGCGAGTCTTCCTGAAATATATCCCTTCTGATGTACAGCTCTTCTGTTTGGATGGGTTCGGTTTGTGTTTTTAGGTGGATTTTGGTTTTCCATGTTTTAATAATTTGCGCGAGAAATTGCCTGAGGTTTTGATTGATTTTGTAGATTTCTAGGGCTCTGATTAATCAGCTGTGGGGTATGGAGTCGAAGGCTTTTTTATAGTCTATGTAACCGGTGTACAGATTTCTGTGTTCTTTTCTGGTTTGTCCCATGATCACGCTAGCTATGAAAACTATTACAGGTGAATATTATTCATCGTTATTGGACCGTTTGAAAACCGAGCTGCAAGAAAAACGCCGGCGATTGGCCCACAAGAAAGTCCTTTTCCATCACGACAACGCACCAGCACACACCTCAGCAGTTGTGGTCGCAAAATTAATGGAAATAGGATTCCAACTCGTTTCACATCCCCCCTATTCTCCATACTTGGCTCCCTCGGACTACTATTCGTTCCCCAATTTGAAGAAATGGCTGGCGGGACAAAGATTTCATTCAAACGAGGAGGTGATTGCAGACCCTAATGGATATTTTGCATACTTGGACAAATCCTATTATTCGGAAGGGATCAACAAACTAGAACATCGTTGGACGAAGTGTGTAAGCCTAAAAGGAGACTATGTCGAAAAATAAAAAAGGTTTACCCCAAACACATAAGTAGTTTTTATTTTTGCACGGACTTTTCAAACCAGCCTCGTATATATATATATATACATATATATATATATATATATATATATATATATATATATATATATATATATATTTATATATATATATATATATATATATATATATATATATATATATATATATATAAATATTATATATATATATATATATATATATATATATATATATATATAATATATATATATATATATATATATATATTATTTATATATATATATTATATATATATATATATATATATATATATAAATATATATATATATATATATATATATATATATATATATATATATATATATATATATATATTTATATGTATATATATATATATATATATATATATTTATATATATATATATATATATATATATATATATGTATATATATGGGTCAGTCTTTTTAAACGGACCCGGATATTTATATATATATTTATATATATAATATTATATATATTTATATATATATATATATATATATATATATATATATATATATATATATATATATATATATATATATATGTATATTTATATATATATATATATATATATATATATATATATATGTATATATATGGGTCAGTCTTTTTAAACCGGACCCCCCACCAAGCCAAAATTTGGAGCCATGTAGAGCAGCTTGCGGGGGCTCAAATTAAAGCCCAAGGACTCTAGTTTTGAAAACCCTTGGGCGATTTTGAAAAAAAATATTGCGCATGCGTAGAGGTCCCCGAAAGGAGACTACTTCCCAAAAAAAAAATCATCAAAAGTAAAAAAAAACAGGCAAATTTGCATTTTTTTATAACCTCACTATATTGTTATCTTTGTTATCTGAAAACAAAAAAAAATGATCCTCAATGATTTTTTTTTGGAAGTCCCTGCTCGCTAGTTACAACAGGTTTCGTTGGTGCAAAAATTCAAAATTCAAAAAATTTTAAAAAATTCATACATACTCTTCATTGCAAAATAAAACTTTCTTGTTCTATAAACCCGGGTTTTACATTGCGTTGCTTTCTGAGTGCATTTTTTTCTTTTTTTCTCGAAAGCAATGTATCCCATGACCCAGATTTCCGCAGGCTATATATTTGAAAACATCACAAGGGATTTTATAAACATTTTGTAAAGTTATTAAAATAAAGCACGTTTATAAATGAATCTGTCGTCCGATAATTTTTATAAAATTTTACTTGAAATGAATTTATCGACCTGTTCGGATCAAATTGATGTTAATATAACCCTGTTTGTTTTTCAGTGCTAGACTTCATACAAAAATAATAAGGGTGTTTTTCAGGTTAAAAAAGGAGTAAGAGTTTATGCAAAGTATAAAGCAAAAGTGTAAAGACTTCTAAAAATACAAGAATACTTTTCTTTCCAGAAACAATTATAAAATATATGCGGTTTCGTCCTAAGAGCACTGGTGGACTCATCAGTAAGAAACAATACTCTCCATCTTAGACCGTAGAAGGATGGTAGAAGCCAAGATTTTATGTGGCTGTATATATGCTTTTTTGTTTCCACTTCACATCTTCCGAGAAATTTTTTCTTACTGATGAGTCCACTAATGGTCTTAGTACCAAACGGCCTATGTTTTATAATTGTTTATGTAAAGAAAAGTATTCTTGTGTTTTTACAAATCTTTCTCTTTATACTTTTGCTTTATTCTTTGCACTTACTCTTTTTTCTTTTTTAATCGAAGGAAATCCCTTATTATTTTTGTATGAAGTCTCGCATTGAAAATCAAACAGGGATATATTAATCAGTTTGGTCCAAACAGGTAGATAAATTCATTTCAAGTAAAATTAATAAAATGTATCTCTCTCTCTCTTATTGTAGATAAACAACAAATATTAATCAAATTATGAACCACCTTACTTTACCTTTAAATTAAGAAAACCAAAGTTTAAAAGTTTTTTAATTTGTGTATTATATATTGTCACCTTTTATTATAATTATTTTTGTGACCTACACCAACAAGTGTAATTTAATCAGCACTATGTTTAATAATATCTTTTGATTAAAATTAACTTAGAAATATTTATAAGTACTACTTAACAAATATTAAAAAGAAAATAACAATACATTAATAAATAATATAATAATAATAGGAATTAAGAGACACTATAAATGATTCAATCTGAACAAAAAATTGAGATCTGTTTGCTCAGATTGCCCTACGTAAATGCATCTTTCACTTCCTGATACTTCTATTAACTTTACTCCTTTTTTGGCGACAAAATATCTTTTCATAAAGAGTATTATCAGTTAAAAATGAAAAGGAATTATTTTTTTATATTCCTGTGACTGGTTTAACTTATTTAAAACTGAGGCGCAAATGTCTCTGAACTTTTGCATGTTCCACTTTACTGAAAAGTGCAAAAAATTAGAAAAATCATTTGAATGATTCTAAAAAAATTCAAATAAATTCCTTATTGAAAAACAAATCCTTTTTTCCTATAAACCTGGGTCCTGGAGTACGCTTTCGAAAAAAAAATGAAAAAATGCATTCTCGAAATCAACACACTTTAGAATCAAGGTTCATAGAACACAAAGGTCTTGTTTCGCTATGAGCAATACGTATGAATTTTTTTAGATTTTTTCAAGCCACTTTTGGAATTTTGAATTTTTGAACCAACAAAACCTCTTGTAACTCGCGATCGGTATTTACCGAAAAAGTCTACGGGAGGTCATTTTTTTTGTTTTTCGAAAACAAAGATAATAGTATAGTGACGTTATGAAAAAAATGACATTCCACCTGTTTTTTTTTTTTATTTTTAATGACTTTTTTGGAAAGCAGTCTCTTTTCGGAGACCTCTGCGCATGCGCAACATTTTATTTTCAAAATCGCCCAACGGCTTTCAAAATTAGAGTCGTTAAGCTTTAATTTAAACCCTCGCAAGTCGCTCTACATGGCTCCAAATTTTGGCTTGGTGAGGGTCCGGTTTAAAAAGAATGACCCATATGTATATATATATATATATATATATATATATATATATATATATATATATATATATATATATATATATATATATATAATCTATAACTAATTTGTCATACGTCGGTCAGACAAATCGCAGGATGAGTACAAGAAAGACGAACACATACATGCAGTTAGACAAAAAACAATAACATCATCGCTTTTTCAACACGTCGCCAAGACAGGACATAAAATTAATTTTGCTAACACGAAGACTTTAGCAAGAAGTTACAACCTGTCCACAAGAATAGTAAGAGAAGCTATAGAAATAGAAAAAAGGCCCATCAATCTCAACAACCGAGACGACAGTCAACGTTTACCAACTGCTTGGAAAAATATTCTTACTAAGTGCAGAATTAAGCCAAAAAACAATACAGATCCTGAAGCAGAAACAATACAAAAAACACCAGCCAGAATAACATTCAGTCAGACGCACGCGATTGGCCAATCTCAACCAACCAATAAGAACGCCTCTGTTGCGCATATAACCAGACGCAATCGAACCGCAGAGTTCAGTCTCCTTCGAGATTCCATCACGTAAGCTTTGAAAAAGATGGGTGAGATCCCATTGAAACGTCAGCTGTTAAACAATCCTTCTCAGGATATCCTGCCGAGACACACAGTTATCATATATATATATATATATATATATATATATATATATATATATATATATATATATATATATATATATATATATAAAGATATAAAGATATATGTAGAGATATATATAAAGATAAAGGTGACCCGGCGTTGGATTGGGACCGCTACCTGTCTTCAGACACTGTCTGCAATATTACTGTCAATTTTTAATACTTTTTAACTTTTTTTAAAATTCTTAATAATTATTTTTTCTATAAACTGTCGAGAGGTTTTTTAATTTTCCTAATAGAAATTTTTTTATAAATAATTAAATGTAAATTTTTTAGTCGAACATTGCATACTAGAGTTTGAAACACCGTAAATTTTTTAATTTTGAAAAAAAACCTCTTCGACAATTTTTAACTACTAGATTATTTTACAAGATTAACTTTTATTTTTGTAGATTGAATTATTTTTTTTGAAATTGTCCTGCAGACAAGGAGGTGCCATAGTTTTCATCATTCATTTAACCCGATAAAGAATAAGGTTAACATTTAAAACATAATTTAAAAAAAATCCTATACTTCAAAATAAAATAAAAATATATAATCGCCATCCGTTTGTATTATTCATTCAATAACCTTCAAAATTTTTTTTTTAAACATACATGCAGCGCCCAGGTGTATGGATAGAGGATGAAGGTTCTGAGAATCAATAAATATTGTAGAGTTTAATATAATGCGGTAAAAAAAAAGGTCTAAATGATGATGATGAGATAGGCATAATTTAGATACAGCAATATTATGATTTTATCCTCTATGGGCTATCACCAGAAGTATTGTCTTGAATTTTGGACGTCGAAAAACTTGTGCTCTTTTGGTTATAAACAATTTGAGTTTTCAAAACGCGTTTTTCGAGCTTAAAATATGAATAACTCCCGTTGTATAAGTCGGATACAGACAAAAAAACCAAACTCTTCGTGAACCCAGCGGGCACAATTAAATTTATTATTTAAAATTTGAATTGTCCGCCATGTTATATCAATTGGTCCAAAATGGATCTTTTTTTTCAAAATGTAGGCCTCGACACCAACTTTCCGATGGTATCAAAAAAAATAAAAAAAATTTGGAGTCGTTTTAACCGTTTTTTTTTCATTTGTTTAGTAATCAAATAACAATAAATCCGTCATTTTCACATTAACAAAAATGATCTTTTTTTAAATGAAAGTCTCGAGATTCTCTACCAAAACTACAAGGGCACTCTGAAAAGTTCTCGGCCTAACAATGGAAGAAATTTTTTTTGACGTGAAATATGTTTTATTTTTCAATATAATCTCCTGAAATTTCAATACATTTATTACAACGTTGTTCCAGTAATTCAGTACTATCATTAATGTGTGATTCTGGAAAGTCTGCAAAATATCTATCCACAGCTGTAATAGCTCCGTCATTTGATGTAAAACGTTTTCTAGCCAGGAATTTTTTCATTTTTGGAAACAGATAATAGTCAGAGGGAGTAAAATCTGGTAACGCTGGATATTCAAGCAATTCCTTGATTTTGCCCTAGTCAAAATACTGGTGTAAATACGTACATTGTCTTGATGAAAAATAATCCTTTTCTTTTGTAAAGCAGGTCTTTTCTGACCAATTTTTGTATCAAACTAATCAAAAAGGTTACAATAATATTCAGAGTTAATTGTTTTACCTGACTGAAGATAATCGATCAACAAAACACCTTTGAAATCCTAAAAAACTGTTCCATAAACTTCTCTGCTGATGGAACCGTCTTTTCCTTCTTTGGTGCACCTACACCGTGTTGAATCCATTGTTTCGACTCTTTTTGTATAGTGGTGGATCCAAGTTTCGTCAACAATTATGAAACGATGCTTGATACCCATTTTATTTTGCTTAAAACGATCGAAACACATTTGAGAAATACACATTCGAATGAGTTTTTGGCCAATTCTCAGCAAATACCGCACCCATCTTGCACAAAGCTTTGTAATTCTTCGTACAAAATATTTCCAATTCGTCCTTTTAAGATGCCTACGGCTATTTTACGCACTTTTACTCATCGATCATTTAACAACATATCATGGACTTGTTGAATGGTTTTTGGTGTTGTAGCAATTTTTGAACGACCTTCGCGAAGATCATCTTCGAGACTTTTACGACCAAATTTAAAAAGAGTAGCCCATTTTTTCAGAGTGGAAAGTAAAGTTGATGCATCATTATACACTTTTAACAATTTCAAATGAATTTCTGTACTGCACGATATTCAATTTTTTCCATTTCAAAAAAACAATGATACGTCAATATTAAACAAACTACCACTACTCGAATGAATTGACAGATCGAAATAAAATTTTACATGTGTTTATATAAAGGATGGTTTCACAGTTTCTAACGCCATCTATGTGTCAGGCCGAGAACATTTCAGACAGCCCTCGTATGTTATTCATGATCTGGGGACCTAGAAACGTGATACAATGCTAAAATTTTACGAACACAATACTCTCCTTAACGCGTAAAGAACAAAAGAGGACTCGCAGTATTGAAACGTGGCTCAATTCTTGTCTGAAACTGTAATATCTAATTTAGAAACATCGATATCAGAATAGGTTCTACACGAAATATTCTAAAGATTTCGTGTTAAGTTACAAGATAACCTAATTAAAATTGAAATTCTCTTACCCTTCGTCTAACACACTTGTTTCGTAATAACAAAGTTACTTGATCCTTGAATTTTATCAAGCTATATTACTTTCTGGATAAGGTTCTTCATTGGCCTAATTTACCTATATTAACTGCAAGTTGTTCGGAACTGAATAACCCTAAAGGGTGAAACCACAATAGGGTCCGGCAAAGGAATAGCGCCATTAGCAAGAGAGTTGTCGTTATTGCTTGACCTTTTTACGCAAGTTATGAGGGTGTACGCACTCTTCGGAAGTTCATGGTAAGGATCAATAGCAGTGGTGTACAAGAAACAACTCAATAAGATTAAACAAGTAATGTAATTACCTACACAAACAAATTAAGTTTCGGCAATGAAGAGGAGCAAAGAATTCAGGTGTATATAAATTAATTATATTCGCTTAATAAGTATTCTCTTCTTCGCGTACTGTCCTCGATACAAATGTTAGCAGTCATCAGGGTGATCCGTATTCTTCAGACTCTCCGTCTAAACCAGTTGCGTGGGCTTTGCAAGCGTGAATGTCGTCTTCTCCTGGCACTTCTTCGTCCTTAAATTATGAGCTTTAACAAATGGTACTTTCCTGCCCTGGCAACGAATCCAAAGTACGGTAGTTCTTGTTTCTTCACTGTAACTATATTTTTTTTTCTGTCTTCCTTTTTCTTATAGCATCTGTGCTTGTTATTCTCTTTATCAATTTAATTATCACTAATCAAAGATTATCCAATACAAACTACTGACTCTATTATCTTTTTGAATTGTTCCCCTTTACTTGGAATACAAAAGTTAAACAAACATTTTAAAAAAATTAAAACGACTCCGAAAAAAGTAATAAAAATTGGAAAAAAAAGTTAGTACCTACCCATTTACAAAAGAAAATATAATTAGCATAAGAAATCCTCGTTGTGGTCACGAAAAACGCACGAAATGTATGCAATACGAACTTAATACCTAATACACAAAATATAAAACGCGAACACACACATATAAATATAAAATTAAACGTAGATACAACTCTTGTACATACACACACATACATATATATATATATATATATATATATATATATATATATATATATATATATATATATATATATATATATATCAAAATGTGTGTCAAAAGCTCGTAAGATTCAAAACCTTGTAAGTAACAGTTCAACAAGTATCTTCTATATATATATATATATATATATATATATATATATATATATATATATATATATATATATATATATATCATCCTTCTTTCGCTACTCCATACTGGCTTGTTTTGACTCGGGCGTACAGTGGTGGACCAAAGTTTCATCACAGGTTACGATACAATTTAAAAATGCGACCCCTTCTTCAGCAAACCGTGCTGAGAGTCGCTCACAGATCTGTAAACGTGCCAATTTCTGTTCTGCTGTCAAAACACGATGCATCCATCGGGCAGACACTTTACGGGACCCTAGGTCCTTTGTGATCATGGCTTGAATGCTCCCATAACTTATTTTGACTTCAGAAGGCATTTCGGAAACCGTCAAACGTGGGTCGCCCTCAATAAGGTTACGAATAGTGTGAATGTTCTTTTCGGTAATGCTCGTCCATAGACGACGATAATGGCTCTCATTCTCGACCTCTTCACGGCCTCCCATGAACTCCTTATGCCACACGACGCCTTGACAGTGTTTGATCTCCGAACTATGTGGTCAATATTCGCAAAATTTCAGTCAGTTTCACGCCTTCGCGAGTGAGAAATTTAATAATGACGCGTTGCGCAGTTGAAGGGTGCGAGTCTCTCTCCGACATCGTGAGCTGTACTACTGACTGCACCTGGCGAGGACAACCGATCGTTCTTCTCACTCCTTACAAACCCAACCAACCTTGCTAGAACCGGCGGCCCGCTTCGAACGATACTAAGCGCGCAGTATAGAAAGTCTCATTTATATTTGATCCACCCTCGTATAGAGTAAACATACACGAAATTTGGAACATGGGTCCGCAATTGTTTTTATAGGCCGCCTTCCCACCACTATAGGGATTTTTACTCTTTTTCTTATTATATCTCTGATGATATATATTGACGGGGATGTCATAATATCCGTCAACGTTGCCCAAGTGCGGGAACATACATTTATATTTCACGACAATTTTAAGACAACAATGCAGTTCTGCATTAACTACTACCTAAACATGCACACACAACACCCAGCCGATTACCGAAATCGAACCAGCGACCATAGAGTTTATATTCAATCAGTTCATTTCAATTGCAAAAACTTTTATTAATTAAAATTTTTAACAGATTTCTTTATAAACTAACTTAAACAATTAGATTTTTATTTTGAACGAATAAGAGAAGCTAGGAATAATAAACTGGAAATACCTGTTGTTAAAATATAATAAACGCGTTAGGTTATGAGCATTTCAACTAAAAGACACAGAATAGTCCGACGAAAAGAGCAGTCTGCTAATTAATTAATAAGTAAAACATTAACAATTTCATAATTTAAAAGATTACCAACATGAAACTGGGATATACAAAAAAGGTACAAATCAGCACTGCTTTATGTTACTCTTTCAACCCTTTTTGGCTTACGTAAAAACAGCTTTGAAATAATTATTATTCCGCTTTTCCCTGAAGAAAAAAATTCCCGACAGGTCACAGTATAACAAATGGTTTTTGTTACTAAATGGTAGTGTCAATGCTTTTCGATTTAAAACAATCATAAATTTACCTTTTTAATTTTCCAAACTAATCGATTTGAGATATCGATTTCCAATTAGGTATGCATATACAGGGTGTTATAAAAATTGTTTAGACTATTTAAACCGGTAAATCCTTGTACCGATGGCAACGATGGAGAAATATTGATAAATTACGTTTCTTTTTAATTTATGAGCAATTTACCCTAAAGATTTATGATCTTTCAGCTTGGACGCTAATGGTCGCAGTAAGCAAACATGCCGAAAATTATTGACTCGGACTAGCGACGTCAAACTATGCACCTTTAAAGATCTTTACTCTTCAAGATTAGAAGGAAAGGGCTAAGTAAATCACATTACTGATTTTTTTATATGTTTTCGTCGAGTCGATTTTCAGTTTTAACATCTCTTTATTGTTCAAAGGTTATTTACATTTCTAACTATTAGAAATACAGTGTCCTTAAGAATTAGTGCACTAATTTATGATTAGGCCCTAAGGCGGCTGGTGGTCTGCCTTAGTAATTAAACCTTGTGTATATTCTATTCGGTCGTTTCCGACAAGGTCTTATATACTTTTGTTAATTTGTTTTTGTCTTTTAAAATGTGTTTTGAGGAGGATTTGTTTATATTAGTTAAGATTTTATGTCCAATTTATTCTATTTACATAGTTTATTGTTTATCTTAGTCTATTTAATATATTTTATATAGATTTGTGTACATTATTTACAAGTGTGTTGTGTTTCGTTTACGTTTTTTCTTTTTATTTATTTACACTAATCACTGATCACTTTCAACACACTGTTTTTAATTTTTATTTTTACACTTTATAATTGGTGATTATTTTTATTTATGTTGTGCATCTGACTAAAATGTTTATTTATATTTGTATTTGGCCATATATTTTGGTTAGTTTGTTTATTTAAGTGCAGGAATTCGACGCGCCGCCCTCCTCAGTCGTTGTACGGCGTGCTATCAGTAGGTGAGGCGTCGAATTCCTGCACGTAAATTTTTTATTTGGCCGATTTCGAATCTTTGCATTGCATTTACATTTTGCATTCGTCGTGATACAATTATGGAACCTCGAAATAAACCGATAATCTGTGGTATAGTGGTTTGTGTTTTGAGTTGTTTTGTTCTCTTGTCTGCATTAAGTATTGTGTTAATGTTGACATGTGTGTTTTATGTCTGTAGAATTTCTCTCCTATTTCTTCAATATATTGTTCTATTATTTGTACGTTTGTTGTATTTGGTAAGTCGTCAATTGTTGTATATCTGAGTGCGGATACAGTACAGCTTAATAATTTGTTCCGCTTCCTTTGTAGTCTAGCGTGTTTGATATGCTACAGCAAACTGTTGCAGCATAAGTTAGCATTGGTCTTAAAATTTGTTTGTATATCAGTTTATTTCTGGGCTCCATTTGCGAGCCTGATGCAATTAGTACATACAGGTTTTGTATCGGGACGAACGCTTTCTGTAGCACGTGACTTACATGTGCTTGGAATTTTACCCGATTATGGCCCCTAGATATCTCAGCTTATTTCTGATAGGTGACATTTATTTTGATCGGTTGCATTTTGTAAGTCGTCAATTCTTGTATATCTGAGTGCGGACATAGTACAGCGTAATAATTTGTTTCGCATCCTTTATAGTTTAGCTGTCTGCGTGTCTGATATGCTACAGCAAACTGGTGCAGCATATGTCAGCGTTGGTCTTATAATTTCTTTGTATATCAGTTTATTTCTGGGATCCATTTGCGAGCCTGATGTAATTAGTGCACATAGGTTTTGCATCGCGACGAACGCTTTCTGTAGCACGTGACTTACATGTGCTTGGGATTTTAATCGTGAATCGATTACGTCCCCTACATATCTAAGTTTATTTCTGATAGGTATCTGGGTGATATTTATTTTGATCGGTTTATTAATTTTTTAGTAACAACTATGCCCTCGCATTTGGCCTCGTTTAATTTTATTTTCTATAGCTCTAGCCACAGGACAATTCAACTAATATGATTGCAGTCGATTTTCAGGAGCGTCTTCGAGTTTAGTCCCTTTTGTAAAAATTGTAAAAATCAGTTACGTATAATTTACTTATAATTTCTCCAAAAAATGAGAGCTCTAAAATTCCTAAAATTTTAAATTAAAATTTAACAGTATGTTTATTAATTAATAAGAAAAACATTGAAACCTTTTACAATTTTAAACTTCGCCAAAATTAGAGCGGCCGAAACGAAAAAGATACAAAACAACATTATTTCATGTTATTCTCTTCACCCTTTTCGCCCATATAAAAACAGCTTTGAAATAATTATTATTCCGTTTCCCCTGACAACAAAAAACGCGCGATGGGCCGTAGTATAATAATTATTATTTGAAAGTCTCGGAGTCGTTAACGAGTCCGAAATTACTTTCAGTTATCGGCCTCATTTAATTGGTTCCTTTTAATTAATCCATAATTTAGGTTTCACCGTTTTTTTTAGCAGGAGCCTATTAAGCGAATTCCTATTGGGACTTATCTCAGTTAAACTGGTGTTTAATTTAATTTGTATTTTTTAGTGTTCCGTACGGAACACTTATAAGATCACTTCGGTGTCTGTCTGTCTGTCTGTCTGTCTGTCTGTCTGTCTGTCTGTCTGTCTGTCTGTCTGTCTGTCACACCCGATTTTCTCCGAAACTATTTGACATAGAAAGGTGAAATTTGGTAATAATATAGGAATTGATGGCCTCATCAGAGCCATGTAGTTTTGAGAATTAAATTTTGACTTAAGGGGTTAGTTTTGGGGGGTGAAGTCGGAAGCGAAAAAAAAATTTTTTTACTAGGTCATCGAGTATGGTGTCAATTGAAAGCTTGTGAAAACACGAGTAAAAAATATATATATAATATTATACTTGCGCGCACTTTTCGTTGTGTTATTTTTAAAAATTCGCGAAATATCGCTGTCCCGGGCCTTATCTCGAAAAGTACTTATCAAAAAATTTCGAAAAAATTCTGGAATATTCTCCACGGGGTGTAGATTGAACGAAAATTATCACGAGTGCATTACCTTTAATAATTTATATGGTATATAAAAAAAACAAAAATTTCAAGGTCATCAGATTTCAGTAAAGATTGGAAACAAACTTTGTTTGAAAACTCATTTAGGGTGTGTTTTGTGAAGTCACTGATCATTTTATACCACCGTAACATAAATTTTGACTTAAGGGGTTCGTTTTGAGGGGTGAAATCGGAAGTGAAAAAAATTTTTTTTTACTAGGTCATCGAGTGTGGTGTCAAATGAAAGCTTGTGAAAACACGAGTAAAAATATGTATATATATATATATATATATATATATATATATATATATATATATATATATATATATATATATATATTATATATATATATATATATATATATATATATATATATATGTATATATATATATATATATATATATATATATATATATATATATATATATATATATATATATATATATATATATATATATATATATATATATATATATATATATATATATATATATATATATATATATATATATATATGTATATATATATATATATATATATATATATATATATATATATATATATATATACTCGTATATAATGTAATACTTGCGCACACTTTTCTTCGTATTACTTTTAAAAAATCGCTGTCCCCTACCTTATCTCGAAAAGTACTAATCAAAAAATTTTGAAAAAATTCTGGAATATTCTCCACGGGGTATAGATTGAACGAAAATTATCACGAGTGCATTACCTTTAATAATTTATTTGGTATATAAAAAAAAAACAGAATTTCAAGGTCACCAGTTTTCAGTAAAGATTGGAAACAAACTTTATTGAAAACTCATTTGGGGTGTGTTTTGTGAAGTCACTGATCATTTTATACCACCCTAACAAAAATTTTTATTTTGAAAACAATCAACGTACGGAACACTAATTGTGCAAGTTCAACTTGCACTTGACCGGTTTTTATTTTATTTAATTTAAAATTTGTTCTAGTAAATAGGGTTAATAAATTACTCTAAATTTTTTTTTTAACTTAAATACACGGAGAAAAAAACAGTTGACAATTAATTAAAAAAGAAAACAAGTGAATATATATCAAACCCTGGAAAATTATTTCTTAATTAACGTAAACTACGAGGGTCGTATGATAAGTACCTGACCTTGACAAGAAAAAAAAACCTTTTTATGTGTAAAATTTATTTTATTTTTCAATATAATCTCCTAGCTCAATACTTACCAGGTGTAAAAGTATGAAATGCGGATTTTTTTTCTAAAAAAACATGTTAAATTCGGAAGAATGATAAAAAGTGCTTTATTCAAAGTATGCTCCATCGCTTGTTATACATTTTTCCCATCTTTCTGGCAATTTGTGAATACCCACGCCAGTAAAAATCTTCCCCTTTTGCTGCGAACCATTCATCGAGCGATTTTTTCACATCTTTGTACGAACCAATGCGCTGCTCAGCAAATGCGTAACCCATCGATGCAAACAAGTGGTATTCGAAAGGAACCAAGTCTGGTGAGTAAGCCGCATGGGGTAGAACTTCTCAGCTGAGTGCTTCCAACGTGTCGTGAACTGGTTTTGCCGTATGTGATGGAGCATTGTCATGAAGAAAAATGACTTTGTGTTGCCTCTTTCGGCATTCTGGCCTTTTTTCAAGCAGCGAACGGTTCAAATCGGTCAATTGTTGTTGGTAACATTTAGTATGAACCGTTTCCCCAGGTTTTAACAGCTCATAATAGACCACGCTCCTCTGGTCCCACCAAACACAGAGCATTGTCTTCCAACGTGTCGCGAACTGCTTTTGCCGTATGTGATGGAGCATTGTTATGAAGAAAAATGACTTTCGGTATTCTGGCTTTTTTTTTTAAGCAGCGACCGTCTTTCTATCAAAGCGATTCGGTCTTGCGGTCGATGTGGATGGTGCGCCTTTGATTTTTTGCGCTTGGGATTCTCAAAATAAATCCACTTTTCATCCCCTGTAACTATACGATACAAAAACGACTTCTTTTTGTACCGAGCGAGCAAAATGTCACACGTGTTTTTGCGCTTTTCCATTTGCCTGTCGTTCAACTCATGTGGTACCCATCTCTCGGTATTCTGAATCTTTCCCATCTCTCGTAGCCGATTGGAAACAGCTTGTTGACTAACGCCCAATTGCTCGGCGAGTTGTTTTTGTGTTTGCGAATCATCTTCGTCCAACAATGCATGCAATTCCACATCTTCGTAATTTTTTGGCGGTTTTCCACGTTGCTTGTATGCAACGTCGAAGTCACCACTTTTGAAACGCCGAAACCATCGTTCACACGTATCTTGCGATGGAGCATTTTCACCATAAGCTTCTCGAAGTAATCGGTATGATTCAACAGCAGTTTTCTTCAAATGAAAACAAAAAATTAATGCTGTCCACGAATGCTCTTTGTTCGGTATAAATTTCGACATATTGAACACAACAACACAACACTAGGCACACACTTTTCCAATTTATCATTCGTGCGCGTCTGACACTTGTTGATGATACAACAAAATGGCGCAGTGTCAAATCTTTATAGCGCAAACTGCATTGGTGCACCATCTGTTGTCTGAAATCCGAATTTCATACTTGTACATCTGGTAGTCCAATGTGTTTCTATCCCTTGTATCCCATCTAAAAAATACGATTTCTTCAACCCTTCAAAATAGGAGTTTGTTTCAGCAATCACCTCATCGTTTAACCCAATTTTTTCCCCAAGCCACTTTTTCATGTTCGGAAACAGCAAATAATTACTGGGGGTTAAATCTGACGAATATGGTGGATGCGGAAGGAATTCGTCTCCTAACTTATGACACAAATGTGCTGTTGATGAAAGAGAATTGGTTTCTTTACCAAGTGCCACGTTTTTCTTTCACAGCATGGTTGAAACGATTCAGTAAGTTGACATAATACTTCCCATTAATCGTTTTGCTCTTTTCAAGGTAATCGACGTGGTTTATGATAAAGTCGCCTTGACCTTCTTTGGCGCCGCACTATGGCGATAATGCGTAATTTTTAACCGAATTAATTTTCTGACCGCAATTTTCAAGGAATCTTAGTAATTTTTTTTTTAAATCTTCGTTCTTGATTTCTTTATGGATCTGTCTAAGCGAATTTTTGATTATTTACCATAATTTTTTATTAATTTGTCAATATACACTACCGTCAGAAAGTATTTGCCCATCTAGATATTTCCATGTAACTGCCAAAATTTAATACCTAATTAAACCCTTTTATTATGTTAGGCAAATTTAATTGTTCTTAACAAGTGTCCATCATAAAATTGTTTAGATAAGCCTTTTTGGTGAAATCACAAATTAAAAACCCATTAGAAGAAATTTCCAAGTTGTACATGATAATTCTTTTAAGACAATTTCTGAGAATTTCAGTCGAAGTAAGAACTCATTTCAATTTTCCAGGGATTATGGAAATTCCTAGTGACATTTTATGATAAAAACTATGCTATAAATACCCTTGCCCTTTGAGAAATTAACCATTCGCAAACAGTACTTTGTCATTGATTCAGGCTCAATTGTTTTGTGAAAATGCCAAAAACGAAAGAAGTTTCCGTTGAAAATCGGGCTCTGATAATTGCGAGACATCAAAATGGTCACTCGAGTCGAAAAATCGCGAGTGATATGCGGATGCCAAGGAGAACGGTGGAAAATTTTTTTCTGCAGTGTCATTATACCTTTAATCGGCGATACCTGCACCATACAATTGGCTTTCCACATTGATATTCTCCTCTTCCTTTCTGGCTGATTTTGAAGTAAGCCGAGATGTTTTTGCAGCTTCAGTAGAGGATAATTCGATGCGGCCATCGTCAGCGCAGAAGTTATAACAATTGGTCCCTAAAGTCATGCCTAAAAAAACGCCATAATTTTCATAATACTGCTTATTCCATCGTTGAAGTTGCAAACAGCAAGGACAATTTTTCCCCTTGTTGTTTTTTTAGGTCAGTAACTAACCAAGACATTGAAACGTTGATTGCTGTTTTGTGTGAAACCACCTAAGCACATTGTAAGAAGGCCATCGCTGATAAACTCTTCATAGATGGGCTTGATGGCATTGAAAACTCAATTCAACATCAGAAAATCACTTGTGGGAAGTTTTACAAGCAGAATGGGTTAAAATAACCGAAGAAACTACTGGACAGAATGCCAAAACTCTGTAAAGTGATAATTAAAAACAAAGGTCACATAGATGAGAAAAATCCTGAAAAATCATGAATATTTTTCTGATTTTCTGGACTGTAAATAATGTGAAAATAAATAATAATTCATTAAAATTAAAAAAATATATATATTATTTGGGTTTTTGTTTTCTTAGGACTGAAATAACTAGGTGGGCAAATACTTTCTGACGGTAGTGTATATTGCTTTGTTGTTAAAAAAATACCTCTTTAGTTAATAAAATGAGCCTCAGTCACATTTTCAAGGAATCTCAATATTTTTTTTTTATAATCGTCGTTCTCTATCGATCTGTGTGGGCGGATTTTTGTTTATTTACCATGATTTTTATTAATTTATCAACATATATTGCTTTTTTCCAAAAGACACTTTTTTAGGCAATAAAATGAGTCCCAGTTACACAATTTTCAAGGAATTTTTCATGGTAGGGTCTGTCAAGCTCTTACAAGCACATTTTCTTCCCAAAAGTGCTCTATATGCAATGCTTTTCCGAAAGAAATGAACAAATTGGAAATTATTGAGGGGACGAGGTGAATGTAGAAGCGTGCAAGTATAGTCTTTCAAGAAGATGAAGCGGGTTTTCCATTAGGATATAAAATATTTTTCGGAAAGTGGAATGAAAGACGTACCCAGGATGAACATACTTTGTTGGAGAAAAAAACTCGTGAGATTTAGAATAACATTCAGAAAGAATTGGGTATACTGGTTGAGGGTGTCAAGCAAGGGGCAGGTAATACGAATAAAGGCAATACAGCCAGGAAGTTGTTCTAAATTATAACGTTATTGGTAAAATCACAGGTGTTGATGAAGATTTTATTAAGAGGCTTTACATTATTCTGCAGCTTATAGCCCATTGACACAGCCAAGAAATATGCCGAGAAGTACCCGTAGTACCCAATGCCTTCTTCATGTCATGCGTCACACACGACAAACGGGATACGTTGTGACTCTACCTCCACGTGATGTATCCTGGGTAATGCAAAAAAGTCTGCTGATTTTAGCGGCATATAATATATTGTAGGCATTAAAACCTCGTATAAGATTCAAATCTTGACTAATTTTCAATTTTACTTTAACTTTCTAAAGCCTAAGTAAACTCCTGGACAAAATTAACGCAACAATCTGAAAATTAATTTATCTTTTTCTTATGTCAGTTTTAAAGTTTATCGAGTATTTGAATAGTAGGCTATGCATATTTTGTTTCATTGTTCATGACAGAAATTAAAACAATTCGTTTAGATTTACAGTTTTAAAGAATTTTTTAGAAGATAAACAATTTTCTGTAATAATGCGATAGATTTTCTTTAAAAGTAAGCTTATAAATTGTTCCCTTTTTCAAAGTAATACGTTTTTGCCGTAAACTGTTTTATTTTTGACCCCGAAGAATTAGAAAAATGAATCGAACAAGGAATTTAACTGAACACGAGGTAGTGCGAGCCTCAGTTTTATTGGACGAGGGATATTGTCAGAGTTATGTTGCCAATTTGTTAGGCAAACATCGTTCCACAATGGTAAGACGCTTGAATGAAGTAGGAACTTATTCTAGAAGGCTAGAGGAAGGGCGAAAACGATGCACTAGCCACCTAGATGAACGTTTTATAAGACAATATGCTTTAAGAAACAGGACTGTCATTAGTTCTATAATAAGAAACGAACTCGAAGCTGTTCGCAATGTCACAATTTCTTCTAAAACAGTTAGAAGACGGTTAAATGAAGCTGGATTAAACAGTAAGAGACCAGCCACTGCGCCCTTGCTTACTAGAGAGAACAGAGTTGCCAGATTACGTTTTTCTCGAAATCACGAAAACTGGTCTGTGGATGATTGGAAACTTTTCTTCACAGATGAAACTAGGGTTAGTCTAAAACATCCAGATGGTCGTGAGTGAGTATGGCGAAGACCAGGAGAGAGGTTTGCTCCTTGCAATATCTCTGCAAGGATTCCATTCGGCGGTGGCTCTATTATGTTCTGGGGTGGCATCTGCTTTGATGCTCGCACAGAGTTAGTTCCTGTCCGTACGAGATCCATGAATGCTGACTACTATCTTGAGAATATTGTAATAGAACATGTGATGCCTTTCGGTCATTTTGTGGGGCCAATTTCCTGTTTATGCAAGACAACGCTCCACCTCACGTGGCTAGGGAGATACTCGATTATCTTAATCAAGTTGATATACCGATTATGCAATGGCCACCAAAAAGCTCGGATCTGAATCCGATAGAACATGTATGGGATCACCTTAAGAAAAATGTGAAACGTCATATACCTGCACCTAGAAACCTGAATGGGAGCAAATAGTGTCCCAGTTACACCATTAATTTTGCTACTAGTGTCCCAGATTATTTTTTTCATTATTACATAATTTCAACGATTTTGTTATTAGGTCTTAAGAATAATTTTAATTCGAATCTTATAGAGAAATTTGGTTGCTAATTCACTTTTAAAGTATCCGAATAAGTTTTTTCTAACTTTTAGTGTAACCAATGTTCATAAAAAATTATTAAAATTAATTCATTATAGAGATTTGTATGATTTAATATATTGTTGCGTTAATTTTGTCCAGGAGTGTATATATATTAATAAATATAATTTTGTGTGCTAGGTTACGTCTGATTTGTAATTCGTTGGGCTTAGAAAAAATTCATTAATATATTTCTCTACATTAAGTTATGTTAAGTTTAGTATATACACACATAGATAAGTATATTTTTAGGCGTAGGTTATGTATGGTTTCAAATTCGTTGTGTAATAGGTTAAGAAACAATTATAAATATATATTTGTACATTATGTTATATATTGTTCAGAGTTCGTGATGTAAATGTCGTATAAAAACTTCAAAACATTACTTTTCTTTTTACATTAGGTTACATCTTGGAGTTCCTGATTTAAAAGCCTTAAGTTTAGTTTGTATAGAGTTTTCATATGTTTGATGTTCTTGGTGTAAATGGCTAAAAGCTATATTTATTGGAAAATGAGTTCAAATCATGGTCAATAATCAATTATCCGCCTAGATAGATTAATGGAGAAATCAAAAACGAAGATTATAAAAAAAATTATTCAGATTCCTTGAAAACTGCGTGACCGAGACTCATTTTATTGCCTAAAACGGTGTTTTTTTTTTTAAAATAAAGCAATGTATATTGATAAATTAATAAAAATCATGGTAACTAATCAAAAATCCTCCAAGACAGATCGATAGAAAAATCAAAAACGGAGATTGAAAATTGCGTGATTGAGGCTCATTTTATTGCCTAAAAAGGTATTTTTTGGAAAACAAGCAATATATATATTGATAAATTAGTAAAAATCACGGTAAATAATCAAAAATCTGCCCAGACAGATCAATAGAGAAATTAAGAAAGAAGATTTAAAAAAAATTATTAATGTTCCTTTAAAATTGCGGCTAGAAAATTAATTTGGACATTCTGCATCAAAAATACTTTTACGGCCGCGTTTAAATTTAGCTGTCCAATATTTTATGGTCGATAACTAAGGTACAGAGTCCTCATAAACATCGCTGAGTTTCGCTTTTATCCCATCGTTGGCTTTTTTTTCAAAAACAAATATTTTATCACTACTCGATATTCAATTTTTTCCTTTGTTGTAAATCAAAAATTCTATTTAAATCACTGCCATTCACAAACTAAATCAAGCAGCGACTTCAAAATTTAACAGAATTTTTGTGAAAGGTTATGTTTATGAAAAATATAATTTTTTAAATAGTAGTAGCGCCATCTATGGTCGAGGCCAGGTACTTATAATACAACCCTCGTAAAGAGAAACCGTTACGTTCCCGGTACTTTTCGAAAGCAACGAAGAGATTATTGTTCACTACTCTGCTATCAGTAGGCGAGACGTCGAATTCCTGTACGTAAATTTTTTATTTGCCGATTCCGAATTTTTGCACTGCATTTACATTTTGCATTTTGCATTGGTCGTGATGCAATTATGGATCCTCAAAATAAACTGATAATCTGTGGTATAGTGGTTTGTGTTTTGAGTTGTTTTGTTCTCTTGTCTGCATTAAGTATTGTGTTAATGTTGACATGTGTGTTTTATGTCTGTAGAATTTGTCTCCCATTTCTTCAATATTTTGTCGTATTGTTTGTACGTCAATTCTTGTATATCTGAGTGCGGATACAGCACAATGTAATAATTTGTTCTGCATCCTTTGTAGTCTAGCTGTCTAATATGCTTTGTTGTAAAATCACAAATTCTCTTTAAATGAATGCCACTCATAAACTAAATCAAGCAGCGACTTCAAAAGTTGACAGGATTTTTGTGAAAGGTTATGTTTACGAAAAATATAATTTTTTAAATAGTACTAGCGCCATCTGTGGTCGAGGCCAAGTACTTATAATACAACCCTCGTAAATGGGAACCGTTACGTTCCCGGCACTTTTCTAAACCAACGAAAAGATTATTGTTCACTGCTCGGCATGTCCCTTCCGTGACCGCTCATATTTCTGGAGGGACTCTTTTTTAATTATTCTGCAGAGCCACGATTGCTACTATACGATTTAGTTTTAAAATATTCCAAATCAGGGCTACGAAGCGTAATACTGAGCCCTTTCTTGCAATAGAAATTTAAAAGCTCAAACCCAATTTACAAATCAATCACCCCAGAGTGGAAATTTTTCATAATAATATTCAATCGAACTTTAGAAGCTCTCCCCAAATGAAAAAAGATAGATTCTAAGAAGATGCTATTTTATACATCCATAAGGGTAGGGAAGGGGCATATTCCTGCTGCTCTCCACTTGGTTACGCTACTGGTTATACGATATTTATCATCTTTAAAGAAGTAAACACTGATTATATTATGTTTATATTATACATTGCGGTCCAAGCCGCTACTTTAGTGGCATTTAAAGGGTTTTTATGATTTAGTTTTAGATTGGACGGACTTTGTAAATTTTATTTCTTGCGTGACTACTAACGTATTTTATAGGAGCATGTTGTGAAAATTTGATTAACGAACTAAGGCCTCCGAGTAGTATCAGAGTATTGCATCAGCTGTATCTTGCAAGGGTTTAGATATTATTTTTACGGATAGTGCATTATAACGAACACCTGGGTACCCTGACGGCGTTCGCATAATAAGCAAAACAAATATAATCTTATTCAATACGTAGGCTGAAAAGTTTTTGGTCTAACTACTTAAAACACATTTTTTTTTGCAAAATGCGACTATATTCAACAATACAGTCTCCTTCAAGAGCAATACAATCAGTCCAACGCTTTTCTAACATTTCTATACCTTTCTTGTAGAAGGATTTGTCTTTGCCTTCAAAACAGGCCTCAGTTTCAGCGATAACTTCTTCATTGGAGCCAAATCTTTTTGAGGTGTGCGAATAGATAATGGTCGCTGGGGGCCAAGTCTGGAGAATACTGTTGATGAAGAAGCAATTCAAACTTCAGTTCATGCAATTTTGCCATGGTAACCATTGATTTGTGCCACGGTGCATTGTCTTGATGAAAGAGCACTTCTTTCTTGTTCATTTGGGGCCGTTTCTTTGCGATTTCTGCCTTCAAATGCACCAATAACTTTATATAATATTCGCTATTGATGGTTTTTCCTTTGTCAGCATAGTCGATGAAAATTATTCCATTCGCATCCCAAAATACACAGGCCAAAACCTTCTCAGCCGACTGTTGTGTCTTTGGTCGCTTCGGGCAGCTTTCACCTGCTGCTGTCCACTCAGCTGACTGCCGATTGGACGCCGGTGTATAGTTGTGGATCCATGTTTCATCCATTGTCCATTGTTGTTGTTTTTGATCCACTGTGAACATTTCGAACAGAGCTTTTTCATGCCCAAATATTCATGCAAAATATGGCCAACACGTTCTTTTCATATCTCTAGGGTGTCAGCTATCTCACGCAATTTCAGTTTATGGTTATCCAAAACAATTTTGTGGATTTTTTTATGTTTTCCGGTCTAACTACCTCATTTGGACGTTCAGCATCATTTATATGTGTACGACCGCGTTTAAATTCAGCATACCAGCAAATGATGAGTGATTTTCCAGGGGCAGAGTCCTCGTAACACTTATGAAGCCATTGCTTTGCTTGAACGATATTGTTTCCCATCAAGGAACAGTGTTTGATCAACACACGATATTCGATTTTTTCCATTATTTTGAAAATATCTAAAGTAGCTTCGTTTAAACCAATGTAACTTGTAAACTAATCGTTGAAATATCATGAAATCTTGATACGTATCGTTTGAAGGTTTGTACTTCCTAAAAATCATTTTGAATTTGAAAAAATTGCAACTAAAAATGGCAGTATCAACACTTGCGGTTTAATAAATAATTAGCAATTCTTAAAATTAGAAGGTTCCAAAATTTTAAGAAATAGATAAAATTTTGTTCTAATATTACTATTGGGACGCCTTTAGAATTTCTTGCAATATACTGTATAAGAATTTTTTTTATTTATTATTTATTTATTATTATTTTTTTACATTATTTATAGAAAGTTTCTGGCCATAAAAGAAATACAAATGAAATATCTGATGTTTCTGCGTTTTTTAAGTAACCACCATTTTGAAATATGGCTGCTGTAGCGTTGCCGTCGTCATTCCGCGTATGCGCATTGAATATCTGCATATATTTCCTAGCCACAGACGCTATTACAGAATCATTCATCTGAGTTTATTTTTATTGGTGCGTGTTAAAAAATTCCTCAGACTATTGAAAATCCCGCGGCGGATTGTGAAAAAAACGCGTAGTAATTCGTTTCTTAAATGCAAGAGACGTGAAAGCGGTCGAAATTCATGGGCAGATTAGTGAAGTGTATGGCGAAAAAGATATGAGCGCTAAAATGGTAAGAAAATGGGGCGTTTATTGATGGTACAAACGTGCACGATGAGGGACGAAGAGATTGACCGTTTGTCGTTAATAATGACCTGGTGCGGAAAGTTTATGAGAAACTTAGAGAAAACAGGCGCTTTATGATTTTAGTGGTTATCAAACCAGGCAGCAGATTTCTATGAGGATGAGCTATACAAGCTGGTCTTATGATGCAAGTGTCTTAATACAGGTGGAAATTATGGTCGTTCGTACAAAGATAAAATTGTTAAAAAAAATGGCCTTGCATTTTTTTTATTATCGTAAGAGTACTTACTTTAAAAACGAGCCTCGTATATAAAGTGATGGAAAGGTAACATTAATTCAAGACAATAAACAAAAAAAACAAGGTTAAGCTAAACAACCCAGGAAAACAAATTTTTTACTGAGCACGATGGTAAGATACAACGAAGTGTATTAAGTACGCATACCTATTACTTCATCGAAAGCTGACACAGCAGCTTTCGAACCGACAGAGTGGTTGACATAGTCAACGCTTTAAAAGAAGGTAGCGCTTTTTCGAGGGATCCTTTCTCAAGTATATATAATTATTGTAAAGCAACTGAAAATAGACAGAAGTCCATATTCGAGCAGCTTACTAGCTGTTCTCTTGTTTGTCAAATCAATCCTGAGACGCGTTTCGCCGTATCACTTCTGGGATAAATACCACTTGATACCGTTCTCTTGTTTGTCAATCCTAGCCTGACTGACGAGCCGTGATACGGCGAAACGCGTCTCAGGATGAATTTGACAGACAAGAGAACAGCTAGTAAGCTGCTGGAATATGGACTTCTGTCCATTTTCAGTTGCTTTACAATAATTATATATACTTGAGGAAGGATCCCTAGAAAAAGCGCTACCTGCTTATAAAGCGTTGACTTGTCAACCACTCTGTCGGTTCGAAAGCTGCTGTGTCAGCTTTCGATGGAGTAATAGGTATGCGTATTTAATACAATTCGTTATATCTTACCATCGTGCTCCGTAAGTTCTGGGATAAGTACCACTTGATACCGTTCTCTTGTTTGTCAGTCCTAGCCTGACTGACGAGCCGTGATACGGCGAAACGCGTCTCAGGATGGATTTGGCAGACAAGAGAACAGCTAGTAAGCTGCTGGAATATGAACTTCTGTCTATTTTCAGTTGCTTTACAATAATTAAATTTTGGTTTGGTTTGGTACCGGAGATTTTTGTTGTTGAAATTGCAAAAAATACGGTTTTAATGGTACTCTGCTCAATTAAATTCTAGGTTTAAATTAAGGTAAGACACTAAACATTGTACGCAAATTAGAGGTAAAATGTAAAATAACAGGGACCAATTTGAAAAATGAATTACTTATTCCCAATTTCAGAGGCCTTACATATGCTCGGCAGAATGCATCAGCTACTTATTTCCAGAATATCGTCTCATAGTTAACTCATGACATAAGATGCTCAGTATAACGAAAAGTGTTCTAGGTCTTCCGCAGATACTGTATAATATATTTCATTTTTCAGTATCTTTGCATTTGTTGGGGTGTAGTTTCCTGTATTTGGTGAATTGAGAACGTATAAAGATGTGAATGTTTTCTGTGTCTGTATGTGACCATTTTAGGATACCAAATGAATATGTGAGTATAGGTATAGCGAACGTGTTGATGGCTTTAGTGAGATTTTTGGAGTTGAGTTTTGTTTGTCTAAGTTTCATGAGTCTGTTTTTAAGTTCGGCTTTGTTTTGATGTGAGTGTGGTTTATGTTTTTTATTTTTTATTATTATTATTATTCTTAGTTTGGTTTACTATTTATTTACACTGTCCACTGCACTTTACTATTTATTTATACTGTACTTCATTATTTATTTAATTTAGAATCTGTTTAACACTTGAAAATTTATTAACAATTTACAATAGGTTATGTTTAAAATTAAATATAATTTTACCTTGATGAATTGTTCAATTTGTACGATTGTTGCGGACCACTTATTAATCTTATTTAGATGTTTATATTTGTATTTACATCTTATGTACCCTCGAAATAAATTGGTAATCTGTGGTATAATAGTTTATGTTTGAGATAGTCTAGTTGTCTAGTTTGTGTATTACCAAATTTTACACGATGTTTTGGGTATGAGAAAGCTTGCCGCTCGTGAGTGCGGCGTTTGTTCACCATCAACCAAAAACGCATTTCGCAATAGTCTTTAGACTTGTTTAAACATAATTCCGGGGAATTTCTTCCATCTGCAGGAAAAGACATTGCTAAGGTTTTTGTGACGACCCTCATATGTAGTTCAAAATAACTTCATGTTTATTCTCTCTCATATTTTACCTAGTTACATGTTATTAAAATTATACTAAAATTACTTAAGCTGTTTAAAGACCGATTTCAATGTTTAAACTTAGACTTAAAACCTCCTAAAACACTTAATTTTCATAATTAATTAATGCGATGCAATACGCGTCACATCTTAAGCAGCGCAATAGAATTTCATTTACGGTTTTGTGAAAGCCAGTACTATCTAGGTTATTTACTTTACCTGTGTGCCTAAAGCTGGTTTCATACCTCCGTGAAATATTAATGTAATGAGGTTATACGAAATATATTCTTTCTATTTTTTGTCTAATTATTATACTTATTTTTAACACCGGTGGAATCTTTGTACAACCAATAAAAAGTGGTATTCGTGCGACTTTAAATCCATAGTCTCTTCTGTCAATTTTAACTTGGTTTAAAAGTATAGACTACGTAATTCTTAAAATATAGTCTAAAGATATGGAAACAAATGAAACAGACGTCTTATTTACTGACAATGTCTATACGCGTTAGGTTTCGGTGAATTAAAAATTGGTTATCGCAGGTGGGGGCAAGGAGACGAAACAGATCTTCGATTGGCAAGCTACAGCAAAGCTGTAATTTAGTTGGTGAAAGCTTAGAAGCTTTGAATCTGATATCCATCCCCACTGGTACCTAGAAATTTCTTTAAGTTCCCTTATTGCATCTTTATATTCGTATATTCTCCTGTTTGTTTATGTTTTTACCGACTTTAAACCGAGGGTCTCTTCTGCCAGTTTTAACCTCATTCAGAAATATGGTTTACGTAATCCTTAACATACCCTCTAAATACGTAAGAACGAACAAAATAGTAAAATGATGGTGCCGAAGATGGCCTTGTTTACTGAGTAGGTCACTAAGTATGGCGTCAAGTGAATTGTAAATTGCAAATGAATACTCAATTTAGGGGGAACTCCGATAAACAGGTAGCAGCATATACCCTCAGATAGTAGGTTTGATCCACATGAATAACACTAAATCTTTGCTTAACTCTCTGGTAGTTTATGTGTTTGGTGACCCTAAACCAATAGTATTTTCTGTTCATTTTATCTTCATTTAAAAGTATGGTTTAAATAATCTTTACCTTATGGTGCAAAGAACCACAAACAGACGAAACAGTAACATGGTGGCTCCTAGCTTAGGTTTGTTTACTAACGATGTAATAAATGTGGAGTGATTGGTTAGAGCGCAAGGGCTCAATTACCAGCGACACAGAGAAACCTTTTGTAATTTTCTTGGGGTGTGTAGTATCTTATACGAGGGTTGTATAATAAGCACCTGGCCTTAGCCATAGATGGCGCTACTACTATTTAAAAAATTATATTTTTCGTAAACCTTTCACAAGAATCCTGTCAATTTTTCATATCGCTGCGTGATTTAGCTTGCGAGTGGCAGCCATTTAAATAGAACTCTTATTAGAGTTAGCTTCGAGCGGTAGCAGCAAGATCACAGTATCGAGTAGCAGTAGCAGCAAGAGTACTTGAAAATGCTAAACGAGATTTTGACGAAACGTCGTGCAAATTCATTGTTAAACGAACGGATTGAAACCCGGAATTACATTCCACCGTCCGTGAAAACCTCTATAGTAACATCTAACGCAACAATCTTAAAATTAATTTATCTTTTTCTTATGTCAGTTTTAAAGTTTATCGAGTATTTGAACAGTAGGCTATGCATATTTTGTTTCGTTGTTCATGACAGAAATCAAAATAATTCCTTTAGATTTACAGTTTTAAAGAATTTTTTAGAAGATAAACAATTTTCTGTAATAATGCGATAGATTTTCTTTCAAAGTCAGCTTATAAATTGTTCCCTTTTTCAAAGTAATACGTTTTTGTGGTAGACTGTTTTATTTTTAACCCCGAAGAATTAGAAAAATGAATCGAACAAGGAATTTAACTGAACACGAGGTAGTGCGAGCCTCAGTTTTATTGGACGAGGGATATTGTCAGAGTTATGTTGCCAATTTGTTAGGCAAACATCGTTCCACAATAAGTCGTATGGTAAGACGCTTGAATAAAGTAGGAACTTATTCTAGAAGGCTAGGGCAAGGGCGAAAATGATGCACTAGCGTCCTAGATGAACGTTTTATAAGACAATATGCTTTAAGAAACAGGACTGTCACTAGTTCTAGAATAAGAAATGAACTCGAAGCTGTTCGCAATGTCACGATTTCTTCTAAAACAGTTAGAAGACGGTTAAATGAAGCTGAATTAAACAGTAGGAGACCAGCCACTGCGCCCTTGCTTACTAGAGAGAACAGAGTTGCCAGGTTACGTTTTGCTCGAAATCACGAAAACTGGTCTGTGGATGACTGGAAACAAGTTTTCTTCACAAATGAAACTAGGGTTAGTCTAAAACATCCAGATGGTCGTGAGCGAGTATGGCGAAGACCAGGAGAGAGGTTTGCTCCTTGCGATATCTCTGCAAGGATTCCATTCGGCGGTGGCTCTGTTATGTTCTGGGGTGGCATCTGCTTTGATGCTCGCACAGAGTTAGTTCCTGTCCGTACGAGATCCATGAATGCTGACTACTATCTTGAGAATATTGTAATAGAACATGTGATGCCTTTCGGTCATTTTGTGAGGCCCAATTTCCTGTTTATGCAAGACAACGCTCGACCTCACGTGGCTAGGGAGGTACTCGATTATCTTAATCAAGTTGATATACCGATTATGCAAGGGCCACCAAAAAGCCCGGATCTGAATCCGATAGAACATGTATGGGATCACCTTAAGAAAAATGTGAAACGTCATATACCTGCACCTACAAACCTGAGGGAACTTGAAAATTTTTTTTATTTTTTTATTGGTCTGGCACACGTGCTGCAGGGAAGTCCCTAAAGCGCTCCAGGAGCGGCACGAGTGCGGAAAAAAAGCGATTCACGTTGTTCTTGAATCACTGTAAATTGTACTCGGTGGGAAACACAGCGCTGGGCAAATTATTCCAAAGGGATGACGTTCTCCATATAAAAGATTGCTTGAAAAGCGTTGTACGCGGAGTAACAAGCTGAGCCTCATACGGATGCGAAGCACCAGCGCGACGTGTATTTCTTACATGCACCGCTTTGGGAGGAATTAAGCGGGCTACATCCTTCGAACACTTTCCATGAAAATACTTGTAGAACAGACTCAAGTCGCCAACCGTTCTTCGATGTTCCAGCGAATCAAGGCCGCCGGTCAATTCCGGGTCCCCAATCAGACGGACCGCTCTTCTCTGAACAGAATCCAACAAATGCAGTGTATGTTTGGGAGCGGAGCCCCAAACGTGGGAGCAGTATTCCATAGTTGGTCGAATTTGGGCTTTGTAAAGGATTAACAGTTGTTGTGAGGTGTAAAGCTTTCTGGTTCTAAATAATATTCCCAACTTTTGAGAAGCTCTCCTTGCTATGCCTGCAACATGTTCATGCCAAGACATATTTGCTCCCAAACTAACGCCCAACAAATTGAGCGACGATGCTAGGGGAATGGAGTGCCCCGACATAACTATGTCGGGTTCAGCAACGTTAACTTTTTTAGAAAAAACTGCCGCTTGTAGCGTTAAATTCCACTTGGTTACTGTCACCCCAAGATAGAATTTCTTCCAGGTCTTTGTTAAGTTGAGCGATCTGCTGTCTGCGGATATTCGCCTGGGCAGCCGATGTCCGAGCGTTCAAGGTGAATGATGAGACAAGCGTACTGTCATCTGCAAAGCTATAGATTGGATTCCCGGTCTTTTCCAGCAGATCGTTAATGTAAATGAGAAAGAGAGTAGGAGACAGTATGGAGCCCTGGGGCACACCAGCGTTGATAGTGAGGGTGTTGGAAAGAAATCTGTCGACCGCCACTCGTAAAGAACGCTCTCTGAAGAAACATGAGAACCACATGAAAATGCAGTTATCACAGAATGGGAGCAAATTCCTCAAGATTTTATCCAAAATTTAATTAAAAGCATGCCTAGGCGCATAAACGCTATCATCCGAAGTAGAGGAGGCAACACAAGCTACTAGTGTCCCAGTTACACCATTAATTTTGCTACTAGTGTCCCAGTTTTTTTTTTTTCATTATTACATAATTTCAACGATTTTGTTATTAGGTCTTAAGAATAATTTTAATTCGAGTCTTATAGAGAAATTTGGTAGCTAATTCACTTTTAAAGTATCCGAATAATTTTTTTTCTAACTTTTTGTGTAACCAATGTTCATAAAAAATTATTAAACTTAATTCATTATAGAGATTTGTATGATTTAATATATTGTTGCGTTAATTTTGTCCAGGAGTGTATATATATATATATATATATATATATATATATATATATATATATATATATATATATATATATATATATATACATACTACTTAAAACATTATCGATCACTATAGTCTCCTTCAAGAGCGATACAATCAGTCCAAGGCTATTCTAGCATTTCTATAACCTTCTTGTAGAAGGCAAAAATATGCCTCAGTTTCGGCGATAACTTCTCCACTGGAGCCAAATCTCTTTCCCGCGAGCATTTTTTTGAGGTCTGCGAATAGATAATAGTCGGTGGGGCCCAAATCTGGAAAATATGATGGATGTGGAAGCAATTCGAACTTCAGTTCATGCAATTTTTTCCATTGTAACCGCTGACTTGTGAAACAGTGCATTGTCTTGATGAAAGAGCACTTTTTTCTTGTTCATTTGGGGCCGTTTCTTTGCATTTTCTGTCTTCAAACGCACCATTAACTTTATATAATATATACTGTTGATGGTTTTTCTCTTCTCAGCGTAGTCGATGAAAATTATTCCAAGCGCATCCCAAAATACAGAGGCCAAAACCTTCCCAGTCGACTATTGTGTCTTTGGTCGCTTCGGGCGGCATTCACCGGCTGCTGTCCACTCAGCTAACTGCTGATTTGATTCCGGTGTGTAGTGGTGTATCGATGTTTTATCCATTGTCACATATCGCATGAAAAAATTCTTTTTATTGCGCTTAAACAGGTCCAAACAGCGCTCAAAATCATTAACACGTTGTTGTTTTTGGTCCGCTGTGAGCAAACGCGGTATCCATTTCGAACAGAGCTTTCTTATGCTCAAATGTACATGCAAAATATGACCAACACGTTCTTTTAATATCTTCAGGGTGTCAGCTATCGCACGCAATTTTACTTTACGGTCATCCAAAACAACTTTCTGGATTTTTTTATTTTGTGAATTTTTTTATGTTTTCCGGTATAATCATCTCATTTGAGCAATCAAAGCGTTCAGCATCATTTGTATTTGTATGACCGCGTTTAAATTCAGCATACCAGTAAATGATGAGTGATTTTCCAGGGGCAGAGTCTCCGTAATACTCATCAAGCCATTGCTTTGCTTGAACAGTATTTTTTCTCATGAAAAAAGAGTGTTTAATCAACACACGAAATTCGATTTTTTCCTTGTTTTGAAAATATCAAAAGTAGCGTCACTGAAACCACTGTAATTTGTAAACTAATCGTCGAAATGTCATGAAATTTTGACACCTATCATTTGAAGGTTGGTACTTCCTAAAAATCATATGGATTTTTTGAAAAGGGCGATATCTATGTATCAGACGAAAATGTTTTCAACCCAGAACCAACTATCGATGAGTAACTATCGATAATACTAAATGGCACTTTATTAGATCTTTTCCATTGAAAACAACACTGACCAACGGATGTACTCTTGGACTTACTAAAAGCGTTCATGTTTTTCTTTTCCCACAGCGAAATCCGGGAACATTGGCACAGCCATGAAACGTTAAGCAACTACATGCAGCCGAAGCGATGGTATGACACCGGGAGATGTCTGGTGGGATTTGGGCATCTACCATTTGATTTATTCTTTTAATCGCCTTTTACGACAGTGAGAACACACCGGAGGTCGCACTCAGTGCCACACCACAAGAGAAATGCAGCATGTTTATAGTAATTCTACATGCCGACAACAAAAAATCGTGTTTTTATACAAAAAATGGCAATTTTGTATAGTTTCAAGTTTTCATCAAGTTACGAAATTTCAACATTCAAAACTTTTTGAAAGCAGTGGTATCACAATTAGGCTAAAATTTGAATGAGGCATTTTGGTGATGATAATTTGCTCAGCAGTGTCATTTTTATCAAGAGCGCCAATTTAAAACATTTGTGCGATTTTACTTACTAATTTTTGAGAATAATATTTTTTTGCGATAGATACATAATTAAATAGCATTTATTCATCATATATCAGCCCTTAGCGTCCACTGCTGGAGATAGGCCTCCCTTAGTTTTTTTCCAGTTAAACCGGTCTTGGACTTTTTGCTACTTTTCTCAGATCATGTGTCCATCTGGTGGGAGATCTTCCTCTATTTCTACACGCTTTTTGTCTAGGTCGCTATTCCAACATCTTCCTAGTCCATCTGTTATCTTGCATTCTGGGTAGATGACTGGCCCAATTCCATTTCAAAGATAGAACTTTCTCAACTGTATCCATTATTCTCGTTCGGTTCCTAATTTCTTTATTTGGAACCTTATCGCGAAGAGACAAACCCAACATGACCGCTCCATTGCCGCTTGAATGACCCTTATCCTATTTACTGTCTTTGACAAAGTTAGAGTTTCTGCTCTATAAGTAAGCACAGGTAACAGACATTGGTTAAAGATCTTTCTTTTAAGGCAAAGAGATATGCCTGAATTCAGCGTTTTTCGTAGTTTGCCAAATGCGGCCCAAGCTAGAGTGATCCTCCGTTGTAGTTCATGAGTCTGATTATCTCGGCCCAACTTAATTTCATGTTCCAAATATTTATATGGCTTGGTATAAACTAGATTTGTGACAAACTGGGTCTTTAAAAAATTTATCTTTCGGTCAATTTTATGGAACTGTTCTTTTAGGATGTTACGCATGACATTCGCATGATCTGCGGGATCTGTTGACAGGACTATGTCATCGGCGAATCACAAGTTATTCAGCATTTCTCAATTTATATTTATGCCCATGTTGCTCCAATTCAGATTTTTAAACATGTGCTCCGGAAGGATGATAAACAACTTTGGGGAAATAGTGCCACCCTGACGTACACCTCTTTCGACTTGGAATTTGTTTGTTTCCCTATGTAATTTAACTGTTGATGTTGCCTGACAGTAGATATGTCTTAGGATTTCAATGTACCTTGAATCTATACGGCATTCAGCAAGAGATTTAAAAAGTATATCCTGGTTCCGTGAATCGTAGGCCTTCTCATAATCCCCGAAGATTAATATATTCGACACACTTTTCCACAATTAACTTAACAGTCAAAAGGTGATTATTGACACTATAGCCTGCTCGGAATCCAGCTTGATCGGGTATTTGGTAGAAGTCTAGCTTTGAGGTCATACGTCTTGTCAATATTTTTGTGAACATCTTATAAACATGGCAGAGGATACTTATAGGGCGGTAGGTTGATAGGTCTGTTGAATCGCCTTTTTTATAAAGAAGAATGATAACAGCGTTGTTCCACTGTGTTGCTGTTATAGAGTTAGTAAGACATAGGTTAAACAGTATTTTGAGGACCCTGATGACAGTAGGTCCAGCCAGCTTTATCGCTTCAACCACAATACCATCCTCACCTGGAGATTTATTAATTTTCATCTCACTCAAGACTTGTATGATCTCATCTTCTGTTTTTTCGAGAATATCTTCTGAACCTTGATTTAAATATGTGAAATCTCATATGGTGTGTCGTTATTAGTGTTTTTAGAAAGCTGTTTATAAAAACCTTCAACAATATTCATAATTTCGTCCCTATCCGTTATCACTCTTCCATCTTCGTTCTTTAGTTTTTGTATAATTTTTGTTCCCGTTGATAATTTGGATCTCAAAACTTTAAGATTTTTATTCTCCTCGATTACTTTTGTTACTTGTTCGGTGTTAAACTTTCTAATATCTCTTTTTATTGATGTTAATACTGCTTTGTTGAGAGCTCTATAATCTTGTGTATTGCCGCTTGCTATCTTTAATAATTTCTTTGTCGGTTCATTTAGTTTTTCCAATTTTATGGGTTGTTTTGGAGCATTGCTAGTGCATCTTTTACTGCTTTAACAAGAGCATTATTCAGGTGTTCTACAGAATTTGCGTCCAACTGCTGCAGATTTTGTTCTACTGTGTTTGAGAATTCTGCAGGATTTTCATTCTGTTTCCACTTCCTGTTTTTGATATTCTTTCTTGTAAGTTTTTTCTCTTTCCTTTTTTATGTCTAGTCTTATCTTTGACCTTACTAATCGATGGTCGCTTCCAGATGAAAACTTGTTCAAAGCCTCCACATCCTGAATTATCCTTTTCTTATCTGTTAATATGAAATCTTTCTCGTGGTTCCATCTGGGCTTATTCACGTCCACTTTCGATTTTAGTGTTTTTTGAAAAACGTGTTCATGATGAATAGGTTATTTTGGAGTGAAAGGTTTATTAATTTTTCTCCTCGAGGATTTCTTTCCCCAAAGCCATGACTTCCGATGCACCTTTCAGCTTCGTCGTCTCTTTTATCTACTTGGGCATTAAGGTCTCCAACTAAAAATGTGAAGTGGTATTTGGTGTATTCCATAGCCTTAGTAACGTCATCATAGAATGAATCTAAATCCTCTTCAGAACTATCTGCTGTTGGTGCATAAAATTGCATAATCTTCAAGCTGTAGCATTTATTTAATTTAATGGCAAGGATTGCAACTCTTGAACCTATACTTGTGACGTCTGCAATCTTCATCGCGTATTTCCTGTTTATTAGGAAACCAACACTTCCTAGAGAGTTTGTTTCATTTTTTCTGAAGTATAGAACATTTTCCGATTTTAATTTTATTTGGTCTTCACCTCTTCGCCGAATTTCGCTAATTCCAACTATGTCCTATTTGATATATTTAAGCTCCTCCTCCAATTCCTCTAGTTTGTCGGTGGATCCCAATGTTTTATTATTATAGGTACAAATGTAAAGTGGTCGTTGACGTTGACATTTATTTCCTGGATCCAAATCCTACCAAATTTAACACATTGGACAATTTTTTTTTAATAGTTATTTATAATATTTGAAACAAATATTAAAAGTTAAAACATAAACAAGCAAATAAACAATTCATAAATATTAAGAGATAATTAGTTGAGAAAATTCGGTTTAATATTATCAATTAAACTGGTTTGTGCGGCTGTAAAATTATTTACACGAAATACGTAACAAGGGCAATCACCCGGGGAGTTGTGCGCCTTAATCTCGATTCGAAGTGGCTATCCCGCCACTCGCTTCGGTTTGCCAACTGAATTATATACGCCACTTTCCCAGGGAATTTGATCTGTTGCCGATATATATTTCAGAAATTTGATTTAAGAAGGATACTGGAAATAAAATACATGGAATTCCTATGAAAAAATAAACCGTAAGAAATTTTCTTCATTTAATGTAATATAATTGACATCTTTTAAAATTATCGGAAAATCGTAATTAGAACTGACAATATTACCAAAGATTGAGCAAATTTTCTGTGAAAGGGTGTTAATTCTAAAAATTTAAGGATTTAAAACCCGTTTAAAAAGTTATGTTCAGACAAAACAAGTCATAACGAATAATTCTTGTAAAAAAATTTTTGTATGAGCCGATATATGATGCAAAAATATGATTTAACAGAGGAATTAACACGTAGGCTGCAAAGTTTTTGGTCTAGCTATTTAAAACACATTTTTTTTTTTGCAAAAATGAACTTTATTAGTCGTATTTAGTAATTATTACCTAAACCTTTATATTTTTACTGCTGATAGCACAGCCCCACAAAAAAAAAGTGGGGTATACTTTTGATGCGATATATCAGATCCGTAGTATTTTTGCCCGCTGATCACGAATCTGACGTCAGAATATCGCCATCACATCTCAATTTTTTTCTAACCTCAAAAAATAGGTAAAAATTAGTAAAAATTAAGAAAAATATACTCCTAAAAAATTGATTCAAGCTTTTTCATGAATCCAAAGATGTATTAATATGTATTCGGACACGCTAAGCTAATATTCATCGATTGGATTGACTATCAACATTTTATGTATGCAAGCTAAGTTGTCAAAGACATCAATAACATTAGGAGACTCCGCGTCGTCGTACTTTACTGTAAAAAAATGATCTAATTCCAGCATATATAATATATATATATATATATATATATATATATATATATATATATATATATATATATATATATTTGTATATATTTGTATATATATATATATATATATATATATATATATATATATATATATGTATGTATATATATATATATATATATATATATATATATATATATATATATATATATACTTGTATACTAGGGTGGTCACAAGGTATAGGGGGGAAAAAATATTTTCATCGTAATGCCGGTGGGACCCCCCCTAAAATTTGCCATTTGTATGAAAGCAAGATTTGCATAGTTTTAGCTCAACTAGATAACGTTAACCAGTGCCTTATTGAGGTTAAAGCTGTAAAATTCGATATTTTACAAAAAAATCGTGGTTTTTCCCTCATAAAATGAAAACTATTCGTCTTAGAAACCTTACTCTTCTTTCATTTCATAGGAAATGTTGTCTTAACGTTTTACTCCTACCACTTTGTTGTTAAAACTTTTATATTTGAAGACATTAATCATCCAAGACCGGCCATGATTCGAATCCTCAAATTCAACCTGCGACCTGTTTAGAAAACGAAAATGAAAAATGGCAACAAAAATACCTAAATTAAATACGTTTTACCATTTTTTGTTTCCTTTGGGTTATAAACAATTATACAAATACATTATTATACAATATATAATAAGTCATAAAATTGATATTTGTTTCAATTTCATAAATAATTTTAGGAATTGCAAGCTAGTGGGTACCTACTTGATACTTAGCTCTATTCTTTTTGTTCTTGTTACAAAAAAGTATTGCTAAGGACCCTTTTATCAGAGAATTCTACCTGGAGTGTCATAAACCACACCCCTTTCTTTTTGTGCTTTGTCTGGGATGCCCGGGGAGAAGTGAGAGAGTTTTAGTCTACGTTTGCCTTTCAAGCAGTGAACATTTCAAGAACCCTCGTTTAGTGACGGGACAATATCTTCTACAGCATTAACGAGCCATGCTTGTTAGGGTTCGAGTTCAAGGCAGAAAGAGATGGTGTATTTAATCGGCCACATGTCTCTTGAAATCAGTGGCAATAAATTACCATCTAATTGTCAAGTTTTACGCAGTTTATTTTGTAACGGCAAGTGAAACTAAACACCAGAGAAGCTGCAAGACTTACAATACAGGAGGTTTTAATTTTTTGGGAGAAAGCTAAGATACCAACCAGACACCTGAAAGATTGTGTTGCAAAATTAGAAAAACTGTACGAAGAATGGAGAAAACTGTAAAAAAACGCTAAAAGATCTAAAAGCACAGCGCAAAATAAAAAAAGTAGAAGCTTTCAAGTCACAGACATTTCTTTATTTATAATCAATATTTATATAAAAGTGTGGTTCAACACCCCCAAACCCACTTTGGCCCCCAACCAAGACCTATAATTGTTAAAATCTTTTGTGAAATACAGACAGATTGATAAAGAATTTGCAAACAAGGCACTGTGTAAAATGATAAATCGTCTGTGATATTTCAATTCAGAGTTAGTCCAATTTTCATTTTTTGATGAAACTTTAGAAAAAATGTCAAAACAAGCATGGCTGCCAAATGTCTAAAATTAATTTCCGTTGAAGAAAAAAGTTACGATAATACGGATGTAAAAGCAAGGCTCACTCTCGAACCAGTGAATAATTTATTGGACAAAACAATTGATTATTATGTTTCTCATTCAATTCTAAATTTTTTCAAGAGATTTAAAATTGATACAAACTTTTTAAATACTGATCTCGATGAATGGCGTGACAATTCACACAATTTAACTACACTAAGCTAACAAAATAGTAAACCGTTTTAAGGTTGTCAACGACACAGCTAAAAGAGGTGTAAAATTAATTCAAGACTTCAATTCGTGTTTAACGAAAAATGAAGAAAAACGGCAATTTCGGTTACAAGTTGTATCTAAATGTAGGAAATTTTTTCCTGACTCTTCAAAGGCCACTTTATCTAAGCCATTACCACATTGATCTGATAATAAATTGTAAATGTAAATAATAATAATAACTTCTTTCCGTTACTTTGATTCTTTTTTTATAATTAAACTTTAAATAATAAAATACATTATTTCTTCTAATTTTTATACGCTTTTGCTTTTCTTTTCTCCTAAATCCACAATTTTTAATTTGGATTTTGCTCTATTTACTTTTGAAAATAGTTTTAACAACTCTTTTTTTTATGTACATATTGAAAAAATAAATAAAGTTAAATCTAGAGAGCCGATGTAATTAAATCTTGCAATGTTTTTAGACATTTTCATAAAAAGTCAAAACTTCAACCTTGATAAGACACGGGGTTAACGTTATCCAATTGAGTTGAAACTTTACCAGTCTCATTTCTTAGTCAATTGGCAACTTTTAGGAGGATATATATATATATATATATATATATATATATATATATATATATATATGTATATATATATATATATATATATATATATATATATATATATATATATATATGTATATATATATATATATATATATATATATATATATATATATATATATATATATGTATATATATATATATATATATATATATATATATATATATATATATATGTATATATATATATATATATATATATATATATATATATATATATATATATATATATATATATATGTTTAGTATAATGACCTTTAAAACTATAATGTTTCGTATTAAAGTAAGTTAATTTACTTTATTAAATTATCAAAATCCCTGTCTCCCTCTCTTAAGGTTTATTGAACTTTGAAACATGACGAAAACCATCAAAGTAGGCCTAATCGAAGCCTAACAGTAGCGGAAACCCTCCCTTGATACTTATTTAAACCTTTTAGAAGGGTTATTCCTGTGACTATACGGTTATTAATTCCTTTTGTGTAAATTATCAAAGAGGAAAAAATGTATCTTATTAAGATAAGTTAATATAGAATTTTTGTTCATTATTACCTTTAAATTAATTTATTAGTTTTGCCTTCATTAAAAACGTTATTAATTTTTCTTATTATACGGGATATTTGACAAGAAATATGCAATATATTATCCCTTCCGAAAAATATAATCCTCGTATTCTTACGACAATATTAAAAATGAATAAAAAAAAAGCCTGTCAGAAAAATATATTCCCAAATAAGGTGAGTCAATTTCTAAATTTATGTATATATATATATATATATATATATATATATATATATATATATATATATATATATATATATATATATATATATATATATATATGTATAATAATAAAATGTCTTTATTGTAATTAAATGGTAGGATTACAATTGGCTGAGTTGAAGTTACACTTCCTATCTCAACCATGAAATGCGAATACATATTGTATACAGCAACATTTAGAAACTAGTATTGCATATAAAATACAAAATATAATAATCAATACACAATATACTATCACGATAGAAGTTAATATTAATACTTTGGGTGGCTAAGGGTATGGCTACTGCTATATATGTAACATTAGAGAGGCCGATTGCATATAAAATACAAAATATAGTACTATGATAGAAATTAATATAATATTCCACTATGATAGAAGTTAATATTAATACTGTGGGTGGCTAAAGGTATGGCTACTGCTATATATGCAACATTAGAGAGGTCGATTGAGGTGACCATTGTACGAGCTGCCGGAGGAAGGACTCAGTATAAGCTATGAACAATGGTTTTTATTCCTCTTTTAAACCTGTGACATGACGCATCCCTCAGATCAACAAGCACTTTATTGTACAATTTAGCTATTTGGAAATTGAAAGAACGCTCATACAATGAAGTCAAGTGCATGGGCGGAGTCAAGGTGAATTTATGCCTTAGATCCAGGTTATGTGCATCGTATCTAAATTTAATTTTGCTATATAAGTAGCCAGGACACTTATTGCAAATAATCCTATTGTATAGTACCAAACAGTGTAGCACCCGTCTTTCATTCATTCTGAACCACTTTATGTCACGCAATTTTACACTAACACCTCTCTCACGGCCTCGAATACCGCCAATAAAACGCATGCAAGAATTTTGCATAAGTTGGATCCTCTTAGCGTCACAGTCTAAAAGGCAGGGCCCGTACACCACATCACAGTAGTTAAGATACGATAGAACAATAGAGTCACACAACATCTTTCTAAGATTCTCGGTAAGAAGAGCGCGTTGATTGAAAATTAATTTCAAGTTAGCGAATGCTCTTTTAATAGATAAATTTATGTGTCCCGTGAATCTCAGATCGGAATCCATTTCTAGGCCCAAGTTTTTTGGCATCAGTACATGCACTTAGCACTACATTATTCAAGCTAATTTGTAGTCGATTCTGGTGCCAAATACGAGACTGAATCCGTCCAAATAACAGAATCCGTGATTTAGTTGGATTTATTTCCGGGCAGTGTGCACTCGAGGCCTTCATAAGGGCATCCAGATCAAGGGTCAGTTTTTCATTAGCCTCCAGTATTTGGCCTGGTTTAAAAGAAATGTATAATTGCGTGTCATCAGCGTAGAAATGTGCTGAGAAATATTTTAAGTATGAAATAAATTGTGACGTATAAATGGTGAAAAATAGCGGGCCCACAATCGATCCTTGAGGCACACCGCAGGACATTTTCAGAGGGCTCGACAGCGCATCACCAACTCCGAGCATCTGCTTCCTACCAGTAAGTTATGCATCAACAAGACGCCGTGCGCTGTCATCAAAGCCGATATAACTCAGAATGCTCAGAAAAAGATCATGATTTAGCCGGTTAAAGGCCTTTGAATAGTCCAAAAGAACCAGTGCTGTCAATTCGTCACGATCCGCAGCCTCCAGGATATCGTCCATTACCCTCAACAGAGCAGTAGTACAGCTATGAACCTTACGGAAGCCCGATTGTACAGTGGGCAAAATTTTAAAACCGGCGACATACTGTCTGATTTGTCCGTCCATCACTCTTTCAATAATTTTGGAAAGAGTATATATATGTAAAAACAGTATCTAACTTTAAAGAAAAAATATTATTTCTGAATAAGTATTATTCTTTGACTGAAAATACGTAGTTATCTATTCCCAAAAATAAGCACATTTTATTTGAAAAATTTTATCACCTGATGTTCTAGAAAGATTTGTCGCATTGGGCAAACAGGGTGGTAAACCACTTGTAGTATGGTAGGTGTAAATTACATTAAATTTCCAAATTTTTTAACATTATTTCTGGATATTTTTCGGCATTTTCTGATAAGATCTTCCTAGACTTTTTGCATTTTTTTATCATTTCTCGTATTTTGTGATAACCTTATTGCTTGCTTTGAGGGAATTCTTTGGAAAGGCATTTTACAGCTTTTTCTATTGTTTTCTGTTATTTGCTATATAATAAGATTTATCGTACACAGTTTTATGATTTGTAGGTCCCTTGGTGGAAAAAGACCCGAAGGAAGATTACCAACAAGAGGGATAGATTAAATAATACCTATAGTAAAATTATAGATGCAAGAATCTTTACAAGTTACTCAAAATGGAAAAGCCTGGAGGAAACAATAAATGTTACCATATTATACTGCTTCTGGGATAACAAGGGTAAAGGTCAAAGGGACAGAGAAATATTATTGATAAAGGTATTTTAAACAATAGATAAATAATGCGGTTTGGTAACTTATTTGCTTATTATTATTTTATCATCAATTTAGTACTGAAAAAGAAATTTTATTTACTGCATCAACTTTGCAACAACATAAGAAAAAAGCGTTATGTTATTTTCATCGAAAAAAGTAGTATTTAGATTTAAAAGAGTAACAGTGGGAGGTAATTATTAACAAAATGTAGTTTCCTTAAAGTCACAAAGTTATTTGCTTTTTAGAATTTTCATGAACGATCAAAGAGTTGTAAAAATTAAGAGTTTGAACTGTCCGATAAAATTGTGTAATCAAATCAATAGTTGACTTTTTTTTATAAGTTCGAACAAGTACGTTTGTCCCGGTGATACCCTTTATTTACTTTGTTCGAAGAAGAGCTACTACAAAGTATGAATTGCAATTGAAATGATTAATAAAAATCTTCCCATATGCGAACTTTTGGGGCTATACTGTAGAATCTATAAATAGTGACTGCAATGTCCGTTGATGTTTATTTGAAAATTTAATTAAGCTAATAACGTCAAGGCCAAAATCAGCAACCGGCTTGAATAAATAGTTGCATAACGAAGTAAATTTTCCATTTAAACAAAAATCAATTTAATTTCTCTCAATTTTCACCATCGAAACTCGCTTTAGAGTCAATTACTTCAAATCAGGATGCCTTAAATTTTGTTTACTGAAAACTTTTGCATTGCCCTTGGAAATAGGTTTGTGTTTTAAAACAACTTTTCAGTTAGCTTTTTGACAAATTCAGTTTTGTTTTTTCAAGTGCGTTGTTACGAAGCTACCAACTGCAGTGTAAATGAGAGGCGACTGCAGTGTCGTAGTGGAATTTTGTAGTAAATAAAATACCGAGTGGCCCTAAAGTTATTATCAGTACACGCTCATCTATAATATATATAAAATGCAAGGTCTCTCTGTCTGTCTGTCCGTTAGTGCCCTTATCACTCTAGAACCACTTATCCGATTTATGTGTTTTTTTTTTTAATTCATACATATGTTCTCTGACCAGGTTATATAATAATAATAATAACATAGGCCAAAGATGAAACCACTTTTTTAATAATTTTACCTGATTCCTATGTTTTTTGGTGTGTTGAGCCCGAAAATAATAATAAAAAAGTCGTATGTGAAAAGTTTATTTTTTATCATCCGAATGCAATTGCGGTTGGCAATAAAATCAGAATTTTATAAGGTTGGCAGTAAAATCAAATGTTATTAGGTTGGCAGTTACAATAAATGTCACAGCTGTTAATCAACATACGGAACACTAATTGCGCAAGTTCAACTTGTACTTGACCGGTTATTTTTTTTTTCCTGCTAGAATCACTTTTTACAAGTACACGTTTGAACCTTAACCCTAAAACCTAACAAAACTTCTTCCTTTGTCACAGCCGCATCCTTTTTAAAATCTGAATCGGCATCGCTTCTACAACTGAATCTTCAGATTATGTGTACAGTAGAATCACGTATTATACCTCAATTTAAGGCAAAAATATGGTACATTAGGGTGATTACAAAGTAAAAAAAATCTAATTTAAATAGACCGTCTAGTCACCGAAATGTAGCGGCCAGTTAATTTGTATAACTAATAACAGTTTTTAGAACTATAACATAATACTTCATTTTTAATGGTTTATCAATAAAAATAAATGTTAATATAACCTGGCATTGCAGTGTTTAACCCATGTGCTTTAATTCACACCCAAAGTATGGCTAATCGTGGTTGTAAAAACTCCCCCGACACCTTTTGTTATATATGTGGTGAGTTTGTAGTTTAAAAACATCAAAGAAACATTACTTGCATATTTTGGTGTAGAAATCGGTAATCAAGAAAAATGTTGGGCTCCTCACAAAGTATGTTATGTTTGTGTCGAGGATCTTAGGAAATAGTATAAGAAAGGAAATAAAGCTTTTAGATTTGCACTACCCATGGTATGGAGAGAGCAAGAAAATCATTCAAATGATTGTTATTTTTACAGCGTTGATTTCTGGATATAACTCCGAAAATAAGAAAGTAAGTGTCTATCCTAACTTTACTTCAGCTAATCGGCCGGTAGGACAGGGACCGGGACTTCCTGTCCCTGACCCACCTCAGTCTATTGATGACGTTTTACAGTCCAGTCCCGAATTTAATGAAAGTCGACCTGATGATGATGAGTTTCAATGTTTTCTAGAAAATTTAAAACCACAGTTGTTTACACAAGCTGAGTTAAATAATTTAGTGAGAGATTTGGGTTTGACTAAGGAAAAAAGCAGAATTGCTTGATTCTAGGCTGAAAGAAAAACATTTATTGTAATCTGGAACATCTATTTACAATTATAGAACAAGAGATCAACAGTTTGCTCAATTTTTCAAGCAGGAAGAGGTTTGGCTTACTGCCATGATATTGGTAGTCTAATAAACAAATTTGGCATTGAGTACAAGAATGTAGATTGGAGACTTTTTATAGACTCATCAAAAACTAGTTTAAAAGGTGTTCTGTTACACAACGGAAATACTTATGCTTCACTGCCTGTTGCTCATTCAGTCCTTCTGTAAAATCTTAACATGATTTTACAGAAAGTTAACTATCCAGCTCACGATTGGATGCTATGTGGAGATTTAAAAGTTATCTCCATGCTTGGTCAACAAAAGGTATTTACAAAGTTTCCATGTCTTATATGTGAGTGGGACAGCAGAGCAAGGGATCAACATTGGTCCAAAAAACAATGGCCCGTACGAAAAACTTTAACATCTGGCGAGAAGAACATTTTACTTAAAACTTTAGTAGACCCAAAAAAGATTCTTCTACCACCACTACACATCAATTAGGCTTAAAGAAACAATTTGTGAAAGCCTTGCCTAAAGAAGGTAAATGTTTTTAATATTTGTGCAAAAGATTTCCTCATTTATCAGAAGCCAAACTGAAGGAAGGGGTTTTCGTTGGGCCTGATATTCGTAAAATGATGTTCGATTCCAACTTTGAAGCAAGGATGATTACAAAGGAAAAAGAGGCTTGGATATCATTTAAAGAGGTTGTGACTAAGTTTTTGGGCAATGTGAAAGACCCTAACTATAAACTTATCGTAGCTAATATGATAGACAAGTTAAAAAATCTGGGTTGTTTGATGAGCCTTCTTGCACAACTATCTTGACTTTTTTTTCCTAAAAACTTAGGCGATGTGAGTGAAGAGCACGGGGAACGGTTCCATTAGGACATAAAGGAGATGGAGAAACGGTACTAGGAACGGTGGAATATCATCATGATGGGTGATTACTGTTGGTCACTTCATAGAGAACAACAAAATGCATCACACTGGAGAAAAAGCTATACAAGAAATGGAGGAGAGAAAATGGAAAGGAAATACAAAAAAATAAGCACCTAAAATATTCGCATTGAAGTGAAATTTGTTATCGTGAGTAAAAATTGTAGCCTAATCAAACAAAAGTACGGTTTAAGTTTTTATTTTTTATGTATCAAATTTTCCCTGTTTTGAAATTTAATCGATGTCATATTGTGAGAGAACTGTAGGTAATACAAAAAAAACTGATACCAGATACGGTTTCAGTACCAAAAAATACATAACACTTAGATGTATTAGTTTAAAAAGTTTTTACAAATATTTTTTTTGTTGGTCTGTGTAATCTATATAATACATAAAACGCAACGTCTCTCTGTCTGTCTGTCCGTTAGTGTGCTTATCATTCGAGAACCACTTATCCGATTTAGGTGCTTTTTTTTTATTCTTAACTTAATATTTATCAAAAAAATCTATAATATATGTAAAACGCAACGTCTCTCTGTCTGTCTGTCCGTTAGTGCGCTCAGCACTCAAGAATCCCTTATCCGATTTACGTGTTTTTTTATACAATACATATGTTCTCTGGCCAGGTTATATGATATATTTTATTTCGTTCGGTGACCTAAGGAATAAGCAGTGACGATAATAGTGAATCGTTCACGCGAGTGGAGCGGCGGGCATGGCACTTTTTGATAATAAAAAAACAATTGACAGTTACTTTTAGTTTTATGCAAAACCTTACATACTCCCTATTTTTTATAAAGTCCCTACATTTATAAGTTTTTTTTGAAATTCTTGACAGCTTTGATACACATTTACTTTATCAAGCATGAGCAGTTGCTGAAGTAATGTATTATTATCAGCGTATCATAAAAGATATTTTAATAAAGCCAGACACCAAAAAAGCTGCTAGCGCTGACGGAATACCTGCCATAGTACTCAAATAATCGGTCAAGTGCAAGTTGAACTTGCACAATTTGCGTTTCGTACGTTGATTACTTTTAAAATAAAAAATGTTGTTACGGTGGTATAAAATGATCAGTGACTTCACAAAACACACCCTAAATGAGTTTTCAACAAAGTTTGTTTCTAATCTTTACTGAAAACTGTTTACCTTGAAATTTTTTTTTTTTTTTTTTATGTACCAGATAAATTATTAAAGGTAATGCACTCGTGATAATTTTCGTTCAACCTAAACCTCGTGGAGGATATTTCAAAATTTTTTCAAAATTTTTTTGTCAGAATTTTTCGAGATAAGGTGGGGAGACAGCGATTTTTCGCGATTTTTTAAAAATAATACAAAGAATAGTGTGCGCAAGTATTACGTTATATATATATTTTTTACTCATGTTTTCACAAGCTTTCATTTGACATCACATTCGATGACCTACTAAAATTTTTTTTTTCACTTCTGATTTCACCCCCCAAAACTAACCCCTTAAGTCAAAATTTGACTTTCAAAACAACACGGTTCTGATGAAGCCCTCAGTTCCTATATTATTAGCAAATTTCAACTTTCTATGACAAATAGTTTCGGAGAAAATCGGGTGTGACAGACAGACAGACAGACACCGAAGTCATCTTATAAGTGTTCCGTACGGAACACTAAAAATGAGTGAAAGAACTAACACCAGTCCTCTGTAGACTTTTCGACCTATCCTAGAGGAAAGAATTATTTCTTAACTGGTAAAAATGCGCTAAATTTCAGCCGACACCCAAAAAGGAAAGAAGACCTTGTCAAGCAACTACTGACTACTTTCAATAATATCGGAAGTCAAGGTAAAGGCTATCAATCAGCATCTTCTAAAATATATTAAACGATTGAATATTATAAGCGACCATCAATATAGCTTTCGTAAGCAAAAATCAACAGGAGATCTTCTAACTTTCGAGGATCTCGAGCGGTTGCACTTGATATATCCGAGGAATTCGACAGTATTTGGCATGATGCTGGATTGTCTATGCTCTTACTGTATTTTTGAAAAGTTTTATTTATGGTTCTCGTGTTTCCGCAGAGAGCGTTCTTTACGAGCGGTGGTCGACAGGTTTTTTTCTAACACCTTCACTGTCAACGCTGGTGTGCTCCAAGGTTTCAATTACATTAACGATTTGTTGGAAAGGACTAGGAATCCTATCTACAGCTTTGCAGATGACAGTACGCTTATTTCTTCATTCGGTTTAAATGCTCGAGCATTGGCTGCTTATTCAAGTATCTGCAGACAACAGGAAGTCATTTAACTTAATAAAGGCCTGGAAGAAAATCTATCTTGGGGTGACAGTAACCAAATAGAATGTAGAGCTACAGAAACCCAGACAGCAGTTTTTTCTAAGAAAGTTAAAGTTGCTGAACCCGACATAATTATGTCGGGACACTCCATTCCTCTAGTATCGTTACTCAATGTATTAGGCGTTAATTTGGGAACAAATATGTCTTGGCATGAACATGTTGCAAGCATAGCAAGGAAAGTAATATTATTTTGCACTAGAAAGCTTTATACTTCACAACAACTGTTAATTCTGTATAAAGCTGAAATTCGACCAACGATGGAATATTGGTCCTATGTTTGGGGCTCTGCTCCCAAACATATACTGCATTTGTTGGATTTTATTCAGAAGAGAGCTCTTCGCCTAATTGGAGACCCAGAACTGACCTGCAACTTTGATTCCGTGGAACATCGAAGAACGGTTGACGACTTGAGTCTATTCTACAAGTATTTTCATGAAAAGGATTCGATGGATCATCATCATCAGCTTATACTGTCTACTGCTGGACGAAAGACTCCCTCAAGTCTTGCCACTTTTTTCTGTTCTGGGCCGCTGGTACCCAATTTCCACCCACTCTTTTCAAATCATCAATCCACCGACTTGATAGTCTACCTATCTTAGTCGCCATTCTATGATTCTCTTTATCCATCGCCCATCCTTAAACCTAGCAACATGTCCAGTCCAGTTTCTTTTAAGATGTAGATTGAATTTGACTGCGACTTGCACCCCCGTTTTCTTCCTGATAATGTAATTTGTGATGTAATCTCTAAAAGTAACATCTAAAATTGATCTCTCCATTTTTCGTTGCATGAGACATATTTTATTGATGTTTTTCTTAGTCATTGTGAGAGTATCGGCTCCGTACGTAAGAACGGGGAGTATGCATCTGTCAAGTACTATTCTTTTTAAACACATGGGAAAGTTAGATTTGAATACATAGGCCAGCTCAGGAGAGGCCTATTCGCCGCTGAATTTCATGTGTTTGGTTATCTCGTCCTATGCTGTTTTCATGTCCCTGGTATTTATATTGTTGCAATTGTTCTATCTCTACGTTATTCAGTTTTATAGTGTCGCTTAATACAAGATTTATTATAAACTGGGTCTTTGATTGGATTAGACAAACCTTTACTTGAGCTTCCTGAAGCATGTGTGGCATAGTTTGTGCTTCTTGTAGTCTGTCTGTTATTAAGTCAGTGTCGTCGGCGAAACAGAGGTGATTTAACTTTTCACCGTCAATGTTAAGTCCGATTCTTTCCCAGTTTATTCATTCTAGAATATTTTCTAAAGTGTAGAGCGTATCACCCTGCCGCACTCCTCTTTCGACTCGAAATTTGCTGGTGGATTGATTAGTTTCTGTTTTAACATGAGCAGTGGCATTTTCATATATGTATTTAATTACATTCGAATATCGACGATCAATACGACACTCAGCAAGCGCTTCCAAAAGTCTCTGGTGATTTACAGAATCAAAAATCTTTTCGAAGTCCACAAATATAAATACAAGAGCCTCCTATACATTTTTCAATGATGATTTTAACTGTAAATAGATGGTCGTTTATTCCATACCCCGAGCGGAAACCTGCCTGTTCTTTTGAAAGGAAAAACTCGAATTTATTTGCTAGACGTTTGGTAAGTATTTTCATGATTAACTTGTATACATGGGTCGATAGTTTGTAAGGTCTGAGGTATCTCCTTTTTTATGCATGATGACAATAGTTGCATTATTCCATTACGATGGAGTTATTCTTTCCAGGAGGCATTTATTGAATAACATTTTAAGTGATTTGATAATTTGTTGTCCTCCTTGTGTAATTGCCTCTACTACAATATTGTCTTCAGCCGCAGCTGTTATTTTTCATATCCTTTAAGGCTGATGTGATTTCATTTTCTGTGATGTCTAGGATATCTTCCAACCCCTGATTTATGACTTTTGGTATGTTGATTTCTGTTCTTTTATCTTGTAAGGTATATAATTGTTGATAAAATAATTCGATGATCTGTAAGATATCTCTTTTGTTTGTTATTACATTACCATGCATGTCCTTAATCTTGCATATGTCTTTTCTTCCCATTGTATTCTTTCTTCTCAAGAATTTTAAGTTTTTATTCTACTCTACAACGTTTTTAATTTCCTCTGCATTTTTTGTCTTTTATTTTTTTTTTAATATCCCTCGATATCTCTCTGTTTATAGTTCTGTATTCATCTGTAGTCTTGTCTACAATTTCTCTCCTTTGCTTCGTTAGCTGTTTTACTCTTTGATTTAATTTGTGTTCTTTTTATTATTTTGGGCAAGTTTTGTCAATGGCATTTTCTATACTATTTTGGATGTTTCACTGCTGTATCTTCATTGTTTTTCAAGGAGCTTGCGATCTCTCTTCTATAGGAATCCATATCAACCGAGGTTGTCCATTTCTTATGGTTTCTTTCAAGAATCGTGTTGTTTCTTCCTGTCTAATGTTAATAAACACTTTTGCTCTCACAATGCAATAGTCACTTCCAACTGAACATCTATTTAGGACACTTACGTCTTGGATAATGTTTTTCCTGTTACTGATTATGAAATCTACTGCATTTTTTGTTTTACCTTCTGGGCTAGAAAACGTCCATTTCCTGTTTTTGTTCTTTTTGAAGAAGATGTTCATTACATATAAATTATGTTGATGTAGAAAATTTGTTAGAGTCCTCCCTCTTTCGTTTCGACCTCCTAGCCCATGATCAACATCGTAAAATGCGTTTTTTTTTTTTTCCGTCTTGTAGAACAGTGGAAATTTCTTCGTAGTATGTTTCCATTTCGATAGATTTAGCATGTTGATTTCCTCTCAAAATGGTGCATGCTAGGAATACATGTCGCGCTAATATTTCACATCCGTGTAAAATTCTTTCCAAAGAGCCTTTTATATCGAGAACCTCATCCCTTTTCAATGATTTCCCCAGCACTGTGTTTCCCATAAGGTACAATTTACAGCGATTCAAGCCCAATATGATTCGCTTTTTCCGCACATGCATCGCTCCTGTACAGCTTTAGGAATTTCCATGCAGCACTCGTGCTGTGCCCATAAAAGAATAAAATAACAACCAGTTTTTACTTTTATTCGATTTTTCAATACGATATCGGCAAAAGAATTAATATTTCTCATGACAGTTCTAATAAAGTAACCAAAATAATTTCAACAGCTGTTTTCAACTTTCGCGAATTTAAATTGCTGGCAATCCATAACTATTGCATTAAAACAGTTGATTTGCTCACAATCAAAACTTACAATAACTACTGAATTAAAACAGTCTAGTTTACAAAGTCATCAATATACATCTTTTAAGTTAAATATTAACCACCCTTCTTATGGATTACCCAAAATTCATAATCTATTTTGCCTTACTGTAATTTTTATAAGAGTACTATCATAGTAAATATAAACCACAGTACCGACGCTCAAGGAAATTTTTCGGTCCTGTTTTTTTAACACGCATGCGTCCTCTATCATATCAACAACATGGCTGCCAGCACGCTCGCGGGTTTTATTTACATCTGAATTTCAAAGAAAATCTTTTTATAACGTGCTCCGGAATTCATTATTAATAATTTTCCAATAAGTAAATGACACGTTTGACGTTGTAATTGAAAATAATTATAAAAAATAACCGGTCAAGTGCAAGTTGAACTTGCGCAATTAGTGTTCCGTACGTTGATTGCTTTCAAAATAAAATTTTGAGGGACTTCCCAGAACACACCCCCAAATGAGTTTTCAACAAAATTTGTTTCCGATCATTACTGAAAATTTTGTTTTATATAACAGATAAATTACTAAAGGCAATGCACTCGTGATAAGACAGTACTTTTCTAGTACAGTAGTAGACAAAGGGGGGCAACGATTTTTTGCGATTTTTTAAAAATATTACAAAGACAAGTGTGCGCAAGTATTACCTTATATATATTTTTGAACTCGTGTTTTTACAAGCTTTCATTTGACACCCCACTGGATGACCCAGTAAAAAAATTTTTTTTTGTCTTACGATTTCACCCCCCAAAACTAACCGCTTAAGTCAAAATTTAACATTCAAAACTACACGGCCCCGATGAGGTCATCAATTCCTATATTGGTACCAAATTTCAATTTTCTATGTCAAATAGTTTCGGAGAATATCGGGTACGACAGACAAAGGGCGGACGGATAGACACCAAAATGATCTTATAGGTGTTCCGTACGGGACACTAGAAAGAAAGGAATTTTTTTTTTTATGCGGTTAGTGCTTGTAAAAATATATGGGGAAGATCCTAAAAGGTAATTTATTCATAATTTTTATTTCTATTGTGCAATATATTATATAAAGATTATTATAATTGTGTTTTCAAATTTCAGATACATCTAATTTGTAAACAATTGTTGTTTTATTATTGTTAACTATTGGTTTATTTCTTTTTTGTCTTTCTGTATTAGCCAGAACATCGACGATGGACATGGCAAAGCCCATTTGGCATAACGAAATTGATTATGTTCTATCAAATGACAAGAACAAATCGACACGACAGTCCTGAACACAATAAGCATTGGCAGTGACCATCGGATGCTCAGAGCAAAAATAAGAATAAATCTGAAGCAGGAGGGACGTAGATTGATAACGCGTACAAAGATAAAGACATTACCAGAAATAATAAAGCAAAACACAGACGAATATCGACAAGCACTGGAAAATCATATAAATCACATAAACTACCAAACCGAACTTGATGAACTAAACGCACAAATAACCAACAGCCTACTCATGACAAATAGCTACATTGAAAAAAGACAAAACACAAAAATTAAGTAAGGAGACACAAAATCTCATGAAACAGAGAAGACTATTAAGAAATGATCCTACAAATGACAGATTAGAATTGGCAGAAATAGACAAAAAAATAAAGAAAAAAATCAGAGAAGACATCTGAAAGAGAGAAAAAGTTTGAAACACTTAAACAAACAAATAAATGAAGGGTGACATCAAATAATAAAACTTGTAAATAACGATAACTAAGAGATCGTACAAATCAAGGAGATAAAGAAAGCTACAGAAAAATATTATCAAACACTATATGACACATGCATTGTCTTCATGAAAGAGCACTTTTTTTTTGTTCTTTTGGGGCGGTTTCTTTGCGATTTCTGCCTTCAAATGCACCAACAATTTTATATAATATTCGCTATTGATGGTTTTTCCCTTCTCAGCATAGTCAATGAAAATTATTCCGTGCGCATCCCAAAATAGAGAGGCCAAAACCTTTCCAGCCGAATGTTGTGTCTTTGGTCGCTTGGGGCGACTTTCACCGGCTACTTCCTAGTCAGGTGACTGCTGATTTGATTCCTTTGTGTAGTAGTGGATCCATGTTTCATCCATTGTCACATATTTCATGAAAAATTCCTTTTTATTGCCCTTAAACAGGTCCAAACAGCGCTCAGAATAATCAGCACGTTGTTGTTTATGGTTCATGGTGAGCGAACGACGTACCCATTTTGATGAGAGCATTCTCATGCTCAAGTGTTCATGCAAGATATGACCAACCCGTCTAATATCTTTAGGGTATCAGCTACCGCACGCAATTTTACTTTACTGTCATCCAAAACAATTTTGTGGATTTTTTATATTTTCCGGTGTAACCACCTCATTTGAGCGTTCAGAGCGTTCCGCGTACGACCGCGTTTAAATTCAGCATACCAGTAAATGATGACTGATTTTCCAGGGGCAGAGTCCCCGTAACACTTATCAAGGTATTGTTTTGTTTAAACGGTATTTTTGCCCATCAAAAACAGTGTTTAATCAACACACGAAATTCGATGTTTTCCATTGTTTTGAAAATATCAAAAGTAGCGTCACTAAAGCCACTGTAATATGAAAGCAAATGGTCGAAGTCATAAAATTTTGACACGTATCGTTTGAAGGTTGGTACTTCCTAAAAAATCATATGGATTTTTTGAAAAAGGCGACATCTATTTGTCTGACAAAAAACTTTTCAGACTACGTTTATGGTGCTCACAAGAACCAACTTTTAATGTTCCGTACGGAGCCCTTATGGAATTACTTCAGTGTTCGTCTGTCCAACTGTCTGTAACACTCGATTTTCTCCGAAATTATTTAACACAGAAAGTTGAAATATAGGAATTGATAACCCAACCAGAACAGTGTAGTTTTGAAAGTTAAATTTTGACATAAGGGGAGTGACATCGGAAGTGAAGAAAAAATTGCTAGGTAGGGCGACAAATGAAGGATTGTGAAAACATGAGTTCAAAAATATATATGACCGCTATCTCGAAAAGTACTAATCAAAAAAGTTTGAAAAAATTTTGAAATAGTCTTCATAAAGTGTAGATTGAGAGTTATTACGAAAGGATAATGTTTGATAATTTATCAGGTTAAAGAAAAAACTATGAAAACTTGTTCTTTGACAATATGGTGGAGATTTTGTTAATATACTTTTCAGAACGTTACTGCTCTTGTGTCGCTCCTGTACCGAGACAACAGAATTTTATATTATTTGTTTATAATTACAAATATTTAGGTAGTAAATATGTGCTTTACACTTTTATTACTAGATTCTAGGTTGAGCTAGATTGATTTATAGGCTATTAGGTAGCTAAGATGCTATAACATTATTGACTAAGAAATAACGTGAAAATATATACTGGATTTTAGGATTATTCAGGGATCTAGTTAACTTAACATAGGTAAGGATTTTATTTTATTTTAAAATCAATTACCGTACGGAACACTAAATGTACAAGTCCGACTTGCACGCTAATTTTTTTTTAAATTCACATCACATCAAATCGCGTACTTTGTCCCGGAATAATACAATCATAGCTTAATTTTCTTTTTATTTTTATCTTCATAAAAATAAAGAAAACAAAACAGTCTTCGACATTATAAAACAAATAAGTCAGCAAATAGAAATGTTTTTTTTTTTATTTTTCAATTCACGAAGATAGTATTTTTGCTGCAATATAAGTGTTATTTTTCATCTATATCACAAAATAAGTCAATCCTCCAGCGACCAGTTTAATTCGTATTGATTTCTGTATCCGAGTGTTGGTTATTATCTCAAGAGCTTCACTGGAGCGAAAGATCAGACAATATTTTATCTTGCCTAGAGACACGATAACCAATACCGTTAATTAGCTGACGGGGTAGAAATATAACTGATAAAAATTAATTGGTTATTTCTGTCAGCAATAAAATAAAGTTGTAAAAATGTGTTGTGAAGTGCACTTAATTTAGGGCAGAATATTTTTTGTAATTATTTGTCCTCGTTACAAAATTCCAATGTGGATGAGAAAATTTTGCTTAATTCAGACTCGTATTATCTCGGGAATAATTTGATTAAAATCAAACTTTTTGACTCTTGAAAAGGATGGTAACTTTTTTTACCTGATTTTAAATCAGACAACCAAATTAAAGTCTCATTTTTAATTTATACGAGGGTTGTAAGATATGTACCTGGCCTTGACAAGAAAAACCATTTTATGTGTAAAATTTATTTTGTTTTTCAATATAGTCTCCTTTTAGCTCGATACGCTTAGGTCAATGTTTTTCTATCATTTGTATCCCATCTAAAAAAAATTCGATTTCTCCTACCCTTCAAAATAAACGATTGTTTCAGCAATTACCTCATTGTCTGAGCCAAATTTTTTTCCGCCGAGCCATTTTTTCATATTCGGAAAGAGGAAATAATCGATGAGGACTAAATCTGGCGAATATGGTAGATGTGTATGGTATAGAGAATTTTGCAATGGCAATGACACAAGTGTGCACATGTGCATTTTCTTGATAAAAGAAAACTCTTTTCTTCGCACAGTGCGGACCTTTTTCTTTCACTCCATGGTTGAAACGAGCCAATAAGTTGACATAATACTCTCCATTAATTGTTTTTCCCTTTTCAAGATAATCGATCTGGTGTATGCCACTTGCATCCTAAAAACTGCGGCCTTGATTTTATTGGCCGATAAAGTCGCCTTGGCCTACAGCTCTCAATCTTGAAGTAATCGGAAAGATTTTTTTTTAAATTATTTGTTTCTTCGTGACCAATCGATCTGTCAAGCTAGATTTTAGGTTTTATTCCACAGTTTTTTTCCGAAATCTTCAGAAGTAGTATTAATTTTTATGAGAAAACAACGTTTTTCGCGAGAAAATCACGCTATAGATCATAATATTCATTTAATCATAGCACATTTTTTTATGTTTATTTTTCATTGCCAATCGATCGGTCGTATCGGATTTTTGATTTTTCCTCCGTCTTTTTAAAAAAATTGAGAAAAAAATTATATTTGTTCATGTTTCACTGAGATATTCATTATAAGTAATAATTATGGACAACTTTATAAAAAAGAAATAATTATAAATCCCAGAAAAATTTTAGGATATATATATATATATATATATATATATATATATATATATATATATATATATATATATATATTTAAGGTTACTGGAAAAGTACAAACAATGAAGATGAAATTTGATAGAAATGAAGACGTTCTAATTTTCCGAAACTAGCAAAGAACTGCAGCAAATTTTGTGGCATGGGAAATTTGAAAATCTGGATAAAAATTACAAAATATAATATAAAAAATATCTTCTTATCATTTCAAACACTTTAATCAGTAAAACGTAATGGAATTGGAATCCCATAAAAATCAAAAAAAATTTTATAATAATCTTGAGTTAAATTAGTGAGAATTTCAGAGAATTCAAATTCAAATCTCCACAAAATTATATAATATTCATTGAAACAATTCAAATTTTGGTTAGCAAGATTTGTTTAGATTAGTAGCGATTAGCAAATATTCTACCAAATTTACTTAAAATTTACCCAAGTTTAATCTACTTGAATTTGCTCAGTTTTGCGTAAAGTTATTTCTTCGACACAGTAATAATGAAATCATTTAGGTTTAACAGAATTCTTCTGCATCCGAACTGTTTTGCGGAATATTTCTAAATTCATTCAAGATTTATTCCTCGACATCCTGACAATGAATATTGTAGTAAAATTTGAAAAAATTCGTATGCGTTCTTTTAAAGTCTAAAACTAAAAACAGCAGTATTCTTTGTAGGTACTTGAGTTATCGTAGGCAATTCTCACACACACACACACAAACACACTTACACACACAAATACACACACACACACACGCTCATGCATACACACACACACACACACACACACACACACACACACGCACGCACGCACGCACACACGCACGCACGCACGCACGCGCACGCACGCACGCACGCACACACGCACACACGCACACACGCACACACGTATACACGCACACACGCACACACGCACACACGCACACACGCGCACACACGCACACACACACACACTTACGCACATACACATAGACAGACAGACACACACACAAAGGGATACCAGCTGGTACTAACTCCATGTTGTGTATCCTGGGTAAATGTCTGCAATTTTTGAAAAATTTGGGGCAAGAATGATAACCTAAGGTTGATAAATTGATTGTCCATCAAAAGAATTAATTTTTGAGAAAAATCTGTCCTGAATATGAAATAGAAACCATCTCTGAATAGCTATTTGCGGCAAAATCGTATTTCCTTGGAAATTTTTTCTCAAATTTTTTAAAAACACGTGGAAAAAATCAAAAACCCAGCCCGACCGATCGATTGGCAACAAAAAAGCGAACATTTAGAAAAAAATATGTTATGATTAAGTAAAAATTACGATCCACGAAAAACGCCAGTTTTTTCGTAAAAAAAATCTTCCCGATTACTTCAAAATTAAGACCTGTATGGTAATTTAAGTGGCACAGTGGGGCATCATCTTACTGTGCGCCGGTTCGCCACAGAAAACTCATTGTTTAGAATATTCCATGGTCTCTGGTGTGCTGTGATGAATCTATGTTTCATCAACAGTTATGAATTGATATGAAAAATCATTCCGATTGCGCTTTAACATCGCTAAATATTCTTTTGAATTTGACACACGTGTGTGTTTGTTGTCAATTCTGAGCAATCGCGGCACCCATCTTGCGGAAAGCTTTCTCATATCGAAATGAGTTGTTAAAATGTTATGCACCCATTCAGTTAAGGTGCCCATAATATCAACAATCTCAAACACTTTCACTCTCTGATCACTTATCACTACCATATATCGTGAATTTTTGTCAGTCATTTTTGTTTGTGGTGACCTCATTTGGACAACCTGGACGCTCTTCATCAAAAATGCTTGTACAACCGCGTTTGAATTCAGCTGTTCATTATTTTATGAACGACAACGAAGGTGCAGATTCCCGATAAACTTCGCTGAGTTCCGCTTTTATCTCATTATTCGTTTTTTTTTTTAAAAAAAACACATATTTTATTACTGCTCTATATTCAGTTTTTTTCCATTGTTGTAAAAGCACAAAGGTGGTTCTATTTAAATGGCTGCCACTCACAAAATAAATTAAGCAGCGATTTGAAAATTTGACAGGATTCTTGTAAAAGATTATGCCTACAAAAAATATAATTCTTTAAATAGTAGTAACGACTTCCCTAGCTAACGCCAGGTACTTATCACACAGTCCTCGTAAGCAAGAAACTACAAGATAAAATGTCACACCTAATATCGTTTCTGGTATAATCTTTTATTCTTCTTACTTACTTTTTAGAAATAATAAGATTTTTTTACTTCCCTAGTTAAAGAAACTATTTTAATGCCCCTAAGGAACTACAATTTCCAATATCTGTCAATTTCTATGTAACAATAACTCTCATATGAAACTAGATTTCGATTTGAAATTTGATACACATCTAATACTTCAAGTGAGAAATAGGTGTGTATGAAGAAGTCGAAGAACTTGGTGTACTTTAAATAGTATTTAAAGTACACCGTGTGTGGATTTTTGGAGCATAGTTATTTACAGCGAAATTAAGAGATTAAGGTAGTGAAAGAGGGGCAAAGAAGTTATGTTGAATATATAGATATCCTCTTAGAGTCGAGAAATCTGAAAATTATATTATATTTTCCTGACTTCCAATTTTAATATAAAGTAGTACCTAGAGAAAATAATCAGGTTTTAGTTGTAAACATCTCTAAACCATATTCTTAGCTCAACTTCTATGTGATAAATCCTTTACGATCACTGGTACTATATCCATAATTTGATATCTCGAATTGTAGTGACTGTCTTAAGTTATTATTCATATTTACAAACATAAGCCAATAGTTAAAAATTGTTATTTAGAATAGATATTGATCTCAAGGTAATGAGGCAGATAGACAGACTTACACAGAAATCATTACAAATTGTCGAACACCAAGATAGAAGAAGTATCAACATCTCAATGTATAGTAATGTGTGCACACTCTACACGTATAGAGAAAGATCGAGAATTATATTCATTTAAAATATTATTAAAATTACCTTAATAGAAAACAAGTCATGTGATATTTCAAGTTTGAGAGATATAATCTTTACTTTAGATCTGCATGTATGCGCAAGAAGTATTGGGTAGATCACTTTACCCAATACTAATAAGAAAGGGATAATTTTCATCATTTTAACTATATAATTAATAAATAAAATTTTTAGTTGACTAAAATATTTTACGACTTATCATTTTAATATATATATATATATATATATATATATATATATATATATATATATATATATATATATATATATATATATATATATATATATATATATATATATATATATATATAGTAACATTCATTTTTTTTCTAGATTTTAAGACCATGTAATGTTACTGATTTTTCACTTCAAATTGTATTTATTTTCATTTTTGTATCGAACGGTATATTAAACAGAGATTCCAAGACGTTCGGTATATACTGTGCAGTGCGGGTTCCTGACCGAATCTACCGCTACGCCGCGATTGGTGGAAAATGTGTATCCGCAGTTTTGGTTCCGGCGTCGCCATATTACCGGCAGAGTTTGCACGGTTTATTTAAGCGTCCGAGGAACTACTGTCTGGGCTAATTTCCATCCAGCCGCCGAGTAAGCGGAGTACCATCAAGCCGCAGCCAGACTAATTTTCATCGGAGCCGCCAAGTAGGCTTCCTTCGACTGAGCTACAGTAAAGGCTCATAACAAACATCATGCGAGCTAAGTAAAGCACAAGTTTCTTAACGAAAAGCCGTAGTGGGCTCTCTAAGTGTTTACTAGAAAAGTGTGAAATCGGTCGTATTCCATCGAAGCCGGAATAAGAACAGTAAGTTACCAAAACATCCTTCAATAGACCTATCCCTGAGTAGTGCCTTAACAGCAATTTAAACTGACTAAAAAAGTGAAGTGAAAAGCACTATTTTTCGTCTTCGGGGGTAGTCATAGTTTAAAATTTAAATGTAATAACTACTAGTTAGGCTAGAATTTTTTTGTAAAACTGCAAAGGTTAGAACTTTTTATTTTTAAAAAACATGAATAAATTTTCTTTTTGTTGATTAAAGCTAGTGTCTCACTGAATACCTATTTTTCTTTTCGGGATAAGTTGTACTAGACTAATTCTTTTTAGTAATACCCATAAAACCCTTCAGTATTTTTTCATTTTTTTAACTGAAGTTAGATCCTTTCTATTTTAAAATGAATGGTGCCCAAAAAATTTGTACAGCTAAAGCTTTTTAAAAAATAGAAAAAAATTCCAAAAAGACGTACAAAAATTATCTCTTACCCATATCTCTCTACCAAAGAAAACTGAGCTGGTGTGTGTTTAATTTCTTTAGTTCTTTTAAAATCAGGATTCACTCGATTCATTATCAGAAATTAAAGCGGGGCTGCAAGAAAATTGTGCTCAAGCTTGGGGCATCCAATATTCAAACGGTACAAAATTGCGCTCAAGGGTGGGACAAACAACTTCTCACAGGGTACAAAAAAAAGATGCCTCAAACTGAGGACAGTTTAGCAGGTTACAAAATGACACCACAACGTGCGGGCAAGTTCCAATGTTACAAAATAGCGCTGTCAACGCGGGGCTTTTGGAATTTTATTTTTTAAAGGGTTCAGTGTACTAGCTTTCGAACAAAGTAAAAGCTCTAACTTTGCAGATATTTTTATTTCATAATATTTATTAAACGAAACTACACTATAGCAGTAAGACAAAAGCAGGAAATTTGTAGAATTATTTATTTCAATTTATCTGATGGTGGTATAGATATTGAATTTTGTTAATTGACTCTAAGATAAGCGATTCCTACTTTTTTCTTAAAAGCTAGCTTTATAGTTCAGATTAGCAGATGTGCTGGTTTACTTTAATGTTTTGCAGTGTTAGATTTATTTTGCGGTTAACCGAACAAAAAACGTTTTTTTCTCACCTATATTTTGCATGAATATTAAAAATACTTTGCTGATACGAAACGGTATTTGGAGATTTTTTTGTTGAGAAATTCTTAACATATTTGGTAAAAGAATTTTAATAGAAGATAATACTTAGAAATTTTTTTTGAAATTTTTGAAGATTTTTTTAAATGATTGGTAAAGAAGTTTACATATTTTAATTGTTTTTACATGATTTTATTTAGACTATTGGGAGCACAGGAGAAATATTTTTACGATTTTTTAAACAATTCTTTTAAATTTTATACATTTATCATGGAAGCCTTCGATTTTAAAGTCAATCACCTACTGGAATATGAGTTAGACTATGAACTGAAAATCCGTCGTACTTTCTCAGAACGTCCGGTCGCGGATAAAAGAAAAGATTCTAACGAGGATCTTAAGTAAAGAAATATTCCAATAGATCAGGTAGGACTAAATAGTTACAAAAAGTTTCTGATTTTTTTAAGTCTAATAAAAATTCTCCTCAAGTTAAAAGTCCTGCTTCTCCAAATGGTCACATGTCTCCTTTATTCGTGCATAAATATTCAGATAACAGACCGCATATCAAGATAAATCTATTAGGTGCCCATTTCTTGGCTTTATTTGACTCTGGTGCAAATGCCTCCGTTGTAGGTCAGAATGGTATTAAAATTTTAAGTCGTTTAAGTATAAAAATATGCCACGTCAAAAATAGAAGTGTTACCACTGCAGATGGCAGCCGTCTAAAAGTTTTAGGTACGGTTGAGTTGCCGCTAGTCTGCAATGGTCATTGTTTTAGTAATCTCTGCTCTAGTAGTACCTTCTCTATCACATACTTTGGTTTTAGGATGTGATTTTGCACAAAAATTCGGAATTTTTGTAAATTTTAAAGATAATTCGTGGTATCCACAGTCTCTAGAAGTCAATTCTAATACAAGTTTTAAAGATTGTTCAACCAGATTTTTCCCAACAGTTTTATATTTCTAGTGATGTTTCTAATACCGGTTTAGGGGGCGTCCTAACACAGAAAATCAATGGTGAGGAAAGAGTGATAGCGTATGCCAGTAGAACTTTATCAAAGGCTGAACGTAACTATTCGGTTGTTGAAAAAGAATGTTTGGCAGTACTCTTTAACATCGAAAAGTTTCGACCTTACATAGAAGGTGTTCCTTTCACGGTCATAACAGATCATTATAGTTTATTGTGGCTTAATTCAATTAAAAACCCTAGTGGCAAACTAGCGCGTTGGGCGATTAGGCTGAGACAACATACATTTAATTTAATTCATAGAAAAGGAGTCCACAATGTTATTCCTGACGCTTTGTCAAGAATCCCAGATCATACAGCGGATGAAAACAGTCTTAATGCAGAGATTGGCGTAAGAATTGATACAGTAGACATAGATCGTATAGATCCATGGTACGATAATTTACGGCAGCAAATTAAGGAATTTCCTCAAAATTTTCCGCAGTGGAAGGTGGAAAAATGATTTCGTGTACAAGTTTATCCCAAACCAGTTGCCTTTAAAAGTTAATGTACCCGAGTGGAAAATACTAGTTCCTAAACCACAGAGAGAGGAAATTATAGACTTGTGTCACACTCCTCCTACTTCTGGTCATTTTGGTTTTTATAAAACTCTTCACAGGGTTCAGGAACAGTATTATTGGCCAAAAATGCGTTTTGACATCGTAAAGTTTGTGAGGACTTGTGAAGTATGTGGAGCGCAGAAATCTCCAAATGCACTACCTATGGGACTGATGGGAAAAGAGAAAACGGTTAATTACCCTTTTCAAGCCATAGCAGCTGATCTAGTAGGCCCATTCCCACGTTCAAAAAGGGGAAATAAATGACTTTTCGTAATTTCTTGCTGGTTTACAAAGTATACCATGCTATTTCCTTTGAAAAGCTCTAAAGCAGAATATATAGAGAGAATTTTGGAAAATAATGTCTTTCTAATCCACGGTGTTCCATCGCTCTTGATATGCGATTTACCTCTAAGAGTTTTAAGAGCTTAAGTGAGACATATAGTTTTAACATCCGTTTTAATCCCGTGTACACCGCAAGACACGAAGTAACCGGGTTTACACCGTCTTTCTTAGTTTACGGCAGACATATACCTCTATCCGGATCGTATTATAAAAATTTAGATTTGGATGTCAATGTTGACAGCGAAATAATTCCGAGTAACAGGGGTGCGTACGCCGAAAAATTTAAAGGGTTTAAAAGATATTTTCACCGACGTGCGTAGTAGGATACATAAGGCTTATGAACGGAACAGTAAGTCTTACAACCTTAGAAAAAAGGGATTTTGCCTTTAAGATAGGTGATCACGTTTGGCGAAAAAGTAAAATTCTTTCCAGTGCAGCTGATAAATTCACATCTAAGTTGGTACCTAAGTATGTGCATTGCGTGATTAGAGAAAAGATTTCAGATTTAGTTTATGGTTTAGTTAATTTAGATGGGACTAAAATAGGACGATGGCATATTAAAGACTTAAAACCATTCAACGGACCTCACCCTAGTGAAAGTTTGTCAGAAGAAGAATAATTTATATTTACATTATCTTAATTGCTTAAATTTTTTTTGATGTTGCTCTGTAGAGGTGACGACCTCGTTTTTTTTGACTGTTATAAAAGTTGAGCAGAGAATAGCTTACTTTTGTTGTTTAATGCTAAGGTTTTTGGGTACTGATCATATCCAAATTTAGGTTGATTGTAGTTGATGTTTAGCATCGACTCAGCTGTTGCGAGCTTGCGAAAGAGTCACACTCAGGATATATCATAAGACTGGTATGTCGGTGGTCGCGGGATTTAATTTGCTTATGACCCCAAATAATATCCGGTTCTTGACACTTGGAAGCGAAATTTTGATTAGAGGCAATCCAAGGTGATCTTGAGTTAGGACAAGCGCAAGATGGAGCTCGTGTAGTGTGATGTAGAGTCAAAAATTTTTATGAGCAATTTCAAAGTTTGTTACCCGAGTGGGTGTATTTCTATTACCTTAGTGGTATATGTTGGGTGCAATTAAGAGTAAATTGATTTTGGTTTATCCAGTAAGTCTATGACTTGGATTATTTTGATTTAGATCTTCTTCTGAATTGACAAACTGAGGGTATTTTCTATTTTTTTTCAGAGCCGTTTAAACGTTACCTTTGAGTCACTAATTTTTTTAAAATTTTTTTGCATGGACTCATAGGCGTATGTTGAGTTTTTTTCGGTTTACTATCAGATTGACAGGAAATTGAAGTCCTGCAGGAGAACTAAAGGCTGATCATTTACAAGAGATGAGAGCAGAGTAAGACAGTCGTTTCACAAAGAAATGATCAAAATCTGATACCGAGATGAGAACCTTGTCAAGAGAGGCTAAGCGCAGTGAAGGAAGATTCCTAACCGAATTTTTAGATTTCCAAGAGGTAATCTAGAAGTTTGGGCTGACAGAAAACGGTTATGCCTGATACCTGTAGCAGTTTCTTCTAGAGGCTATTGTTTAGGGAGACGATTAACACCATGATCAAATATTTTAGCTGTCAACGATGTTTTCTTCTTGTTTCTGATTAAGCTGGAAAAGCTCTTGTCGTCTTCAACAGTTTTGTGGCGTTGCCACCGAAAATTTGAGAAATTTTTGCTTCATGTAGCTTTTTAAGCTCATTTTCGTTTTTTTAAAAATTTCGTTAGAAGCTTGGTTAAGTCAACCTTGTAAACCTTTTAGGTTGTATCCCATGAGTTATCTGTTTTTACAGGCTGTGATGCACCGGGTGCTAACAGATGCCGTTACGACGTTTGGCAGGGAGTTAGTCTTCCTGAGGAACAGACTGATTGGAAGGGTAGTCTATGGGGGGTGAACGTTTGACCTTTGGGACCTTTAGGGGTTTTGTTACCCAATGGTTATTTCTATTTGAACCAAAGGAGAGCCTAGCTACTGTAGTCGACCTCAGCTCCAATTAGCCTATTAGTGGTGACAGGCTGTTGGCAGTAGTGTGTTTCGGAACACCCTATTGATTAAATTTTTTTGACTTATGGTGGTGTGGTAGACACCGTTTCAGTTTAGTGGATGCTATAATCTACTCCCTTTTGTTGGTGGACACCAGGGTCACCATTTCAGTATTTTATTGTCTCCACCATTCAGTATATCGTGGTGAGGTGTTTGTCTCCTGTTATGTGGGATGGATTGAATGTTTTTCGTTGTTGTTCTAGGGCGAGACCAGTACACGAGGGTTCTTCATGCAACTTGGAGAAGCGCAATGCTGGTTAAGTTTTATATCTCTGTGTAGCCACCCTGAAGAATGACGGAGGGCGTTTTTTTTTTCCGGCTCATGTTTCTAGGCAGATTTGTCACTTTGGTGCGATGTGCCGAAGATTGGATTAGCTTTTGCTAAGAGCTTTCACCAAGCTCAGTATGGAGTTATCATAACCAAGAGTTTAGGATTTGAACTCCTGTATGTATTTCTGTATATATTTCTGTACATATTTCTGTATATATTTCGGTGTATGTTGGTTGCCTGAGGGCATGTGCTCAAAATGCGAGATTTTGAGTCGTTTTGCTTATGGACTCCTATATTTAGGATTATGACTTTAGGGAGGTCCTATTTCGAGACTTGCTGTCTCACATAGTTATGTTAGGAATGTTTCCTTGAATGTTAGTTGCGCGTGGACTAATCATTCTGTTCTTAGTGAACATTGCTTTTTGAAGCAGGATCATTCAGTTTGGTGAATTTTAGCTTTTATAGCTATTCACTGTGTTTAGAGTGAATTTTAGCTTTTATAGCTATTCACTGCGCTTATAGTGATATTGTTAGCTTTTATAGCTGCTCACTATGTTAATGGCGAGATTGTTCTTTTAGAACGCAGACTTTGTGTAGTCGAGGACTATTTACAGAGTGTTTTCTTGGCGAGGAGCCGAGGTTTTTTCTGGCGATATACCAGAGTGTTTTCTTGGCGAGGAGCCGAGGTTTTTTCTGGCGATATACCAGAGTGTTTTCTTGGCGAGGAGCCGAGGTTTTTTCTGGCGATATACCAGAGTGTTTTCTTGGCGAGGAGCCGAGGCTTTTTTCTGGCAATATACCAGAGTGTTTGGTTGGCGATAAGCCGACGTGTTTTCTGGCGATCAACCAGAGCGTTTTCCCTGGCGATTTTAGCATGTCTGGATGTCTTAGGACGTCGACATTGCGTTATAGAGTGCGATTATCTGGCGATCAACCAGAGCGTTTTCCCTAGCGATTTTAGCATGTCTAGATGTCTTAGGACGTCAACATTGCGCGATAGAGTGCGATTATTTTCCGAGTGCGACTAGTAGTGATGCTAGATTTAGAATGTTCTCTTAGCGATGAGCTAGAGCATGGATGGCGATTTTTCCCGAGCGTTTGTCTGGATATTTATCCAGATATTTTTTTTTTTTGGCCTAGTGCTAAATGGTCTGACAAGACTTTTTCTTTTTAGTGTAAGTGTTTGCACTAGAATCATTTTTTTATTTTTTTTTTATTTAAGAATTTTTATAAATTTCTTTTGCTGAAATAAAAAATTTTCAGACAATCCTTAAAATAATTTTAAGGGGGGTGTTCATATTTTGTTTCAGTTCACTTTTTTGATTTAGACAAGAGTCTAGACGAAGATATAATTTTTTGTTTTGGTAACATTAATAGAGCTGATTCTTTTATATAAGAAGACCGCGATTGTTACTTTGAACAGGTATTTCTTATGTTCATGCAAGGATTTTTATTTGCTTTTTGATGTACTTAACCTTAGTGTCTAATTAAGTTAAGTCTAGTTATAAGATTCTTGTGATCATGCAAAGATTTTCATTTGGTTTTCATTGTACTTAATATTAGTGCTTAATTGAATTAAGTCTAGTAGTAAGGTCCGAAGTCTGTACTTTTGTTTTAAGTTCTGACCTTAGTATTACGTGATAGTGTACCACTTTGTACCTTTTCATAAGTAGCCTAAGTTTAATAGACTAGTGTAGTCTATTTCTTTTTGGAAGGGGGTAAATGTAACATTCATTTTTTTCTAGATTTTAAGACCATGTAATGTTACTGATTTTTCACTTCAAATTGTATTTATTTTCATTTTTGTATCGAACGGTATATTAAACAGAGATTCCAAGACGTTCGGTATATACTGTGCAGTGCGGGTTCCTGACCGAATCTACCGCTACGCCGCGATTGGTGGAAAATGTGTATCCGCAGTTTTGGTTCCGGCGTCGCCATATTACCGGCAGAGTTTGCACGGTTTATTTAAGCGTCCGAGGAACTACTGTCTGGGCTAATTTCCATCCAGCCGCCGAGTAAGCGGAGTACCATCAAGCCGCAGCCAGACTAATTTTCATCGGAGCCGCCAAGTAGGCTTCCTTCGACTGAGCTACAGTAAAGGCTCATAACAAACATCATGCGAGCTAAGTAAAGCACAAGTTTTCTTAACGAAAAGCCGTAGTGGGCTCTCTAAGTGTTTACTAGAAAAGTGTGAAATCGGTCGTATTCCATCGAAGCCGGAATAAGAACAGTAAGTTACCAAAACATCCTTCAATAGACCTATCCCTGAGTAGTGCCTTAACAGCAATTTAAACTGACTAAAAAGTGAAGTGAAAAGCACTATTTTTCGTCTTCGGGGGTAGTCATAGTTTAAAATTTAAATGTAATAACTACTAGTTAGGCTAGAATTTTTTTTTGTAAAACTGCAAAGGTTAGAACTTTTTATTTTTAAAAAACATGAATAAATTTTCTTTTTGTTGATTAAAGCTAGTGTCTCACTGAATACCTATTTTTCTTTTCGGGATAAGTTGTACTAGACTAATTCTTTTTAGTAATACCCATAAAACCCTTCAGTATTTTTTCATTTTTTTAACTGAAGTTAGATCCTTTCTATTTTAAAATGAATGGTGCCCAAAAAATTTGTACAGCTAAAGCTTTTTAAAAAAATAGAAAAAAATTCCAAAAAGACGTACAAAAATTATCTCTTACCCATATCTCTCTACCAAAGAAAACTGAGCTGGTGTGTGTTTAATTTCTTTAGTTCTTTTAAAATCAGGATTCACTCGATTCATTATCAGAAATTAAAGCGGGGCTGCAAGAAAATTGTGCTCAAGCTTGGGGCATCCAATATTCAAACGGTACAAAATTGCGCTCAAGGGTGGGACAAACAACTTCTCACAGGGTACAAAAAAAGATGCCTCAAACTGAGGACAGTTTAGCAGGTTACAAAATGACACCACAACGTGCGGGCAAGTTCCAATGTTACAATATATATATATAGACAGGAGAAGTAGTCGTGACGGACTCGTGAAAAAGAGAATTCACAATATTGTGAGGGTAGCGGTCAAAAGATTTTGGCCAAATAAAACTCTTAGTTAATAGTCTAGCTTTCGGAATATATTTTCTTCCTTCATCAGGACACTTTAACATGAGTTATCTTCCAGGATAAGCATTGTTCAATCAAAAACGACTTGTAAAAAAACAATTTTATACTAAAAACTAACGGACTACATATTAAAACTTGTTAAAAAATTTTTACATTTTCTTAATCATTACTAGTGAAACATGTGGTTTCAGGAACCCTGTGTTTTTTACAAGTTGTTTTTGATTGAACAATGCTTATCCTGGAAGATAACTCATGTTAAAGTGTCTTGATGAAGGAAGAAATATATTCCGAAAGCTAGACTATTAACTAAGAGTTTTATTTGGCCAAAATCTTTTGACCGCTACCCTCACAATATTGTGAATTCTCTCTCTCTCTCTCTCTCTCTCTCTCTCTATATATATATATATATATATATATATATATATATATATATATATAGATATATATATATATATATATATATATATATATATATATATATATATATATATATATATATATATATATATATATATATATATATATATATATATATATATATATATATATATATATATATATATACATTTAATTCAGTGCAGGCGCATTGTACGAACAGCAAAAATGTGCCTACGCCTGATCTAGTTTGTACAGGGAAGGGTTGGTTCGATGTTCCAAACAGTCCAGACTTTCGAAAAAATACTGCTAAATTATTGCGTTTGTCAAAAAAATTTTTCAGTTTCTGACTGCTCTAAATTTTCTTTTTTTTCGGATATATACACATATAAAAAAATTGCCAGTAGCGCCATTGTTTCTGAAGGTAGAATATTCATAATTGTTATTAAAAAAGATATAAAATTTTACGGAGAATTTAAAAATAAATAGAATGTTCCATTTAAAAAAACATATGTTATATCGGCCACACTTTTTTGAAGTACTCTATATACTCAAAAATAATTTTAAACTGTGCACCTTAATATTCCCTAAAATTATTGTATTCAACATTTTTTCGTCATTCCCGAAATAAGTGATATAATAAACTTTGCTCTATCGTTGAATCACCCTGTACATTTTGAGTAGTTAAAATCAAATGAATATCCAACTTGAAATATTAAGAATAAGACAATGATTACCAGACAAGATGTGTCAAACTAACTGACCTACAAATTTTGGATTTATTCACTGACTTCAGTTTGATTAATAGTTGATCACAGTTTCATACGAATTCTGATTAACGAAGGTAGTGAATATTTCGCATTTTTATCACATTAAATCCTACTTGTCACCGACGTAGGTTGTATCCTGATAGTAAGCTTCAAATAGTGGATTTAAGGTGAAATAAAACTTCTTGCATCACAACATCCCCACGGTCTTGATTTTAATTTAACCAGACCACAATGCAGGAGACAAATTAAAAAGTTATTTACCCAGCACTTCCCTTACACATACAGGGTAAGTCAACGATAGAGTAAAGTTCATTATCCCATTTGTTTCGAGAATGTCGAAAAAATGTTAAATACAATAGTTTTAGGAATGTTAAGGTGCACAGTTTAAAATTATTTTTGAGTATTCAGGGGACACCAAAAAAGTATGACCGATATAACATATGTTTTTTTAAATGGAACATCCTATTTTCTAATTTATTCTTAAATTCTGCATAAAATTTTATA
>CM032456.1:173738317-173788317 GCA_019049505.1 Pachyrhynchus sulphureomaculatus
AAACCATTGGTCGCTTAATGTATGGTGAGGAATACTAAATTTTCGAATTATTGGTACATATTTTTTTCGCGAACCGCTTAACGAGCCTAGGTATCTAAATTTTTTGCAAAACGAATTACCCCAGCTTCTTGAAAAAGTTGATAACTTCGAAAGGGAACAAAAGTGGATTCAACAAGATGGAGCTCCTGCTCATTACCACCAGGAAGTTCAGGAATTTTTAAACAATCGTTATCCACAAAAATGAATCGGTAGAGATGGATTCATTCAGTCACCCCCTCGATCATGAAACTTAACACCTTTAGACTTCTTTTTGTGGGGGTACATTAAAGATCGTGTTTATATGAATCCCCTTACAACACCACTAGATATGGAAAATAGGATACAGAATGCGTGCAAGACAATAACCCCCTTTATGATAAGGAAAGTGAAGGAAAATATAGTAAAACAACTAAACACGCGTATTCAAGTAAACGGGCATATTTTTGAACATTTATTACGTCATAACAATTAATCATTAATCTATTTTAAAAATATTATTATTTATTTGTTTATGTTTTCACAATAGCGTAAGTGTATTAAAACCAAAGGTAAAAATTTAAAATAAATCGAAAACTATTAGAAATAGGTATATGACATACTTAATAAAAGTTGGATGGTTTTGTAAAATCTATCGGAAAAAATAATAATATACAGGATGTGCCGTTTAAAAAAATTTGAGATTTTTCAATTTATAATAGTCGAAATGCATAAATTTATTTTACCTGTAGCATCTAACTCAAATTTCTTTACGTATATCTTTTTTTTCATCTCTATAGAACGCTCTTACCAGTTATGAATATTCTACCTTCAGAAACAATGGCGCTACTGGCAATTTTTTTTATATGTGTAGTCTGGACTGTTTGGAACATGACGCGAGAGTGGTATAAGCCCAAACTGAGGGTATCAAAAAAACACAGATATTTCTATATGTTAATGCTAGTAAAACAAATGTCAAAAATATTTAATAAATTAATATATTTGTTTTTTTATCCAGAAAGCAGCGTAACCATACCCTAAAATGATTTAATTCAGGTTAGTTCAGTTCCGTACGGAGCACTTATAGGATGACTTCGATATCTGTTTGGCTGTCTGTCTGTCACTCCCGATTTTCCGGGGCTATTTAACATAGAAACTTGAAATCTAGCACAAATATAGGAATCGATGGCCCAATTAGAGCCGTGTAGTTTTAAAAGTTAAACTTTGACTTAAGTGTTTAGTTTTGGGGGGTGTGAAAAAAAAAATTACCAGCTCATCGTGTGGGGTGTCAAATGAAAGCTTGTGAAAATATGAGTTCAAAAATATATATAATGTAATACTGGAGCAAATTTTTCTTCGTAATATTTTTGAAAAACCACCAAAAATCTTACGTTCCCAAACATACTTTATACTCACAAAAACATTCAGTTTAATTATAATATTTAAATTCTTAGTTTAATAATATTTATTTTTTATTTCGGAATATTAACAAAACAAAGTTTTTAAGAGTTTCAAAATGTTGAGTTTGATAGAAATATATCATATCAACTTTTTTTTTTAATTTTAAAGATTTGTAGTACACAAAAAAACGTTATCCTTTACAAGTTATAAATTGAATAAAAGGGCTATACATAGCAAAATTATTAAAAATAGGCTGAAAAGCTCTAATTTCGATTATTTAAATTTTGCGTCTTTTTGAACCGCATCATGGAATATTTTTTTTTCCATTTAATTACTTAACATTCTTAAGTATTTAAATATTAAAAACCAGTCAAGTGCAAGTCGGACTTGTGAAATTAGTATTCCGTGCGTGATTGCTTTTAAAATAAAAAAAAATGTTAAAGAGGTATAACATGATCAATGACTTTACAAAATACACCCCAAATAAGTTTTCAACATAGTTTGGTTCCGATCTTCGTTGAAAACTGATGACCTCAAAATTTTTTTTTTTTATATAGCAGATAAATTATTAAAGGTAATGAACTCGTGATAATTTTTGTTCAATCTACACCCCGTAAAGAATATTCCAGAATTTTTTCAGGAAGCTCTCAATTCAATATTTCCGTATTTATTATTGTTCAGATATTGTAAGATTTATGTATGTTACGACATTCGATATATCAGATTTACGTGCTTTGTATGAAGTCTCTTTTCTCTATGTTTTCATATTCACATACCTTTTTATTTATATTTTGGCAGCATTCCTTGCCCAAGCATATCCATGTTCAGCAAAATTCTTACTCTTTTATTTACTTAATAAATGTCAAGCATATCATCTACTCTTCTTAAATTAAATAAAAAATGAAATGCAAATTAAAAAAAAAAGTTATAATGAAAAGTATAAAATAATATAGTTCATTAATCTTAAAATGTTATTACCTACCTGCTTATTAAAGAAAATATAGTCAACAAAATAAATCTTTACTTTTGCTACCCTAATTAAAAAATCGCTAAATTGAGTTACACAGTATTTCCCTCGAAACACGTTAGTTCTAAAATAAATACCGAGTTCGACTTTTTCGAACCAAAAAATATCTTGGTTAATATACTAAGAGTAGGGAGGTTTAATAACAGGTACTTTATGGAACGATATTATATATATTTTTGAACTCATATTTTCACAAGCTTTAAGTTGACACCTCACACGACAACCTGAATTTTTTTTATCACATCCCCCAAAACTAATCCCTTAAGTCAAAGTTTAACTATTAAAAATGTATGGCTCTAATTGTGCCATTAATTCCTATATTTGGGCCAAATTTCAACTTTTTATGTCAAGTAATCTCGGAGAAAATCGGGGGTGACAGACAGACAGACAGACACCGAAGTGATCCATAAGTGTTCCATACGAACCACTGAAAACACTATATCATTTTAGGATATGGTAACGCTGCTTTCCTGATAAAAAACAAAAATATTGATTTATTAAACATTTTTAACTCTTGTTTTACGAGCATTAACATATAAAAATATCTATGCTTTTTTGATACAGTATCTTGGCGTTGAATTCAACGTCAAGACACCGACCAGTGATCAACGCTTTGAAAAAGATGAGATTCCATCGAAACGTCAGCGAAACCGGCCATCATATATATATATATATATATATATATATATATATATATATATATATATATATATATATAAATATTTAAATTTCAAAATTAGTAGGGTTGGAGTCAGGTTTTGGACCAAATGAAAACTCTTTTGCTTCTTACCAAGCTTTCGAAATACTTTTATTTCTTTGTCAAGGCATCTAAACATTGATCATACGAATTAATTGTAGATCTCATAAAAAATTCAAAATTGGAAATTTGAATTTTTTATGAGATCTACAATTAATTCGTATGATCAATTTTTAGATGCCTTGGCAAAGAAATAAAAGTATTTCGAAAGCTTGGTTATGAGCAAAAGGGTTTTAATTTGGTCCAAAACCTGGCTTCAACCCTAATAGTTTTGAAATTTGTCTCCTTACTATATATATATATATATATATATATATATATATATATATATATATATATATATATATATATATATATATTATTTTACGTGTTCTTGGAATTAGATCATTAAAAGTATTTTTGGATTTGTTATATATTTATTAACGTTTCGACCTTCAGTAGAGGTCTAATGGAAGACTTAGAAACTGATGTCCTATCAAAATTAAACTACAGATATGTTGATATTTGACTGCCATACCTAAAAACCAAATTAATTATACCCTACCAAAATTCAACGGATACCATAAAAATATTCAAATCACATTCGAAACAGAAGACAACAATACGATAAATTTCTTAGATGTAACTACACCACATTAATGAAAATATAAAAATTGAATTATATACTAAAATATCAAGGATATTTAGATATCTTAATTATGAATCACATCACCTGAATTCCCAAAAAAAGTCTTTAATAATAGGTCTAGCAGATAGAGCAATCAACCCTTCTGACATAGAATACAGAAAGAGTACGACAACCAAAGCTAAAGGAGCATTGACACTTAATAAATATCCGATGTATCTTATAAACCAAGTCTTCAAATAACGAATACATAACTTTTACAATAGCATAATAAGTAAAAAATCAACTAATAACAACCATAATACATATATTGCTTTACCTTTTATAAATGGACTATCCCAACTACTAAAAAAACTTTATGAAAACTACAAAATTCATTTATGTCACAAATCATATAATCTGCTCCTATCCAATTTTTCTAGGTATAAAGCCAAGACCCCAAATAATAAAAAAGTAACACAGTCTATGAATTCAAATATAATAACTGCGAAGGAATGTACGTCGGGCAAACAAGCTAATGCTAGAAAATAGACTCAAGGCCACAAATCATCAAATGAATAAAATTCATACCTTTGATTTCTAAAACATCAAAATTATCAAAACCGAAATAAATACCAAAAAAAGAGAAGTACTAGAATCCATTCACATACAAAAAACTACCAATGCAATCAACGAAAAAACAGACATAAACAACCTAAACCGTATCTACACACAATCATATAAAGTCTTTCATGTTATGTGTTTGGTTTGTAGAATGTAAAAATATGTTTCTGACAGTATTTTAAAATGAATATCCTAATACAATGAACTACTTTCCTAGGTAAGGCCTTCATTAATTTATATAATTAAGTGTTTTACATTCAAAACTGCAAAAAACTACAAATGTTTTAACCCTAAAATGCACAACGAACAGATTAATTATTTATCTAAATTTAATTCTTCTAATTTCATCTTTTAGAGCAAACTTTGAAGAAAACCTCTTCTGAAGCTCGAAACGTTAATAAATATATTATAAATCCAAGAATAGTTTTTAATGATCTAATTCCAAAAACACGTAAATAATAATATATATATATATATATATATATATATATATATATATATATATATATATATATATATATGTATTATATACATACATATATATATATATATATATATATATATATATATATATATATATATATATATATATATATATATATATATATATATGTACATATATATATATATATATATAATATATATATATATATATATATATATATATATATATATATAATAATTAAGGTCTTGTTTCACAAACTGTAGCAATAGCAATCAAAACATTTATTTCAACATTTAACCGAACCTTTACGTTTGTGTTCAGCGTCTTTCTAATATGTAAATAATTCTTTATTTAGACAATATTTAATCTAGAGAAGCATTGAGACAAGACAAACATGACTCACCTATGGTCTTCAGGAAGTTGTCCGGATGTGGCTGTTGTTACGTCACGGCTGAAACAATACGGTTTGGGTTAGGTAAACGCCAGTACAAGCTTATGCATGATGTATGAGGTGATTGGCGCATTAATCATTGATGATAGGTTTAGTGGAAAGTGGAACATAAATTATTTATTAATTCAAACTGAAATAACATATATATATATATATATATATATATATATATATATATATATATATATATATATATATATATATATATATATATATGGTATATATATATATATATATATATATATATATATATATATATATATATATATATATATATATATATAGCGTGTTGTGAAACTCGTTTAATATATTAAAATAAGTGACTCGCAGACGTGTACAAGCATATTCAATATTTGGAGGGCAAAACTGGATTTTAGCTACTAAAAAAAAACACACACCTAACATCGGATCAGTGGCTGCCCTTGTTCGAAATAGATCTGACGCAGGCGTGATTTCTGCAGTGTTGCCTACCACATGATTTTCTTTAACAAGATTTTCATATTCTAGGTACAATTTTTCTAATAATAAATCCAAATAATAATAGATAAAGTCTAATAGAAATAATGTTTAAATATAATTAGGAAAATTTCTTATTTATAATTTTAAAAGACATTTCTTGGCAACACGCGGCAGCAAGTGTGGTTATACGCTGAATCATTACCACTTAACAGCTGATGTTGACGTTTCAGTTTACCTTATCTGGTCAAAATAGTACTAAAGTTTGAAAACGGTTCCTCTAATAACATTTTTTAGATTAATATCTAAATATTAACCGATTTTTTTGTTGAGAGTCAACTTTTATCTGATTTTGATAAGCAGAACATTTTCTTATATATTTTTTTGCCTTAAAATTTGACATTTCGAGCGTGTTTTTTAAGTTTTACCTAGCTTGTTTTTTTAGTGCTAAAGTGAAAAAATAATATATTAAAAATGTATTTGTTCATTATTTTCATTAGTGTTCCATATGGAACACTTATAAGATCACATCGGTGTCTGTCCATCTGTCCGTCTATCCGTCTGTCCGTCTATTCATCTGTTCGTCCGTCTATCGTCACACCCGATTTTCTCCGAAACTATTTGACATACAAAGTTGAAATTTGGCGCTAATATAAGAATTGATGGTCTTATCAGAATCGTTTGGTTTTGAAAGTTTAATTTTGACTTAAGGGGTTAGTTTTGGGGAATGAAATCGGAAGTAAAAAAAAATTACTAAGTCACCGAGTAGGATTTTAAGTGAAAGCTTTTATGAACACGAGTTCAAAAATGTGTATGTTATAATACTTATTTTTATTTACCGTCAATCTGGAATTTCTTAGTGTATATAAAATTGTTTCCAGAGTCTTTATATCCTAAAAATTTTCTGGTTTTTTCGCAAATGTGATATCATAGTGACTATTGTTTCTTTGTATACACATAGATGTGTATTATTGCATGATATATTTACTGTTTTCAATATCTTATTAAATTTAGACATATATTTATTATTAAATATATGCTGTATATATTTTTTCTAGACTTTCTAGAAAATAAAGAAATACAACTTTAGGCTTCAAATATTCGAATAAAATTTTATTATTTTCTGGTTTCTAGTGACAATTCATCTTCTGATTAACAAGAAAAATCACAAAAAATTAAAGATCAAATTTGAAAAAAATAACCGGGCATGTGCAAGTTGAACTTGCGCAATTAGTGTTCCTTACGTTGATTGCTTTTAAAATAAAAATTTTTGTTACGGCGGTATTAAATGATCAGTGACTACACCAAATACACCCCAAATGAGCATTCAACAAAGTTTGTTTCCGATATTTATTGAGTACTGATGACCTTGATTTTTTTTTTTTTTTTTTTAATATACCAAATAAATCATTAAAGGTAATGCACTCATGATAATTTCTGATCAATCTACACCCCGTGAAGAATATTTCAAAATTTTTTCAAAATTTTTTGATCAGTACTTCTCGAGATAAGTGGGAGGACAACGATTTTTCGCGTTTTTTTTTAAATAATACAAAGGAAATTGTGCGCAAGTATTACATTATATATATTTTTGAACTCGTGTTTTTACAAGCTTTCATTTCACACCCCACTCGATGACCTAGTAAAAAAAATTTTTTTTTTCACTTTCGATTTCACCCCTCAAAACAGACCCTTGAAGTCAAAATTTAACTTTAAAAACTACACAGACTGATAAGGCCATCAATCCCTGTATTAGTACCAAATTTCAACTTTCTATGTCAAATAGTTTCGGAGAAAATCTGGTGTAATAGACGGACGGACGACCGGACGAACGGATGGACGGGCGGCCGGACGGACAGTTGGACAGATACTGAAGTGATCTTATAATTGTTCCAAATGGAACATTAAAAAACATTATATTTTTATGACTTCTAGTGGACAGCAGTCTACATTTCAGTGATAAGACGGATTTTGTTTTGTAGAAAATAATCTTTGCTACATATGTTACGTCATCAGGGATTTAAGAGATCAAATTAATTTAGCTACAATAAGCTTTTTCTATTTTGCAAGTGCTCAGAGTATCATTTCATACAGTTTTTAGCTCTGGTACTTTTTCTCAACGAGAAACACTAACACAGTCATTGTTGGTCAGAAAAGACTAGTTCAGAACGTTTAACCTATGAAGTACAAAGTGTCTTGAAGTAGATTATTCAACATTATGACGGTACCTTTCTTCTTCTTATATATATGTTGAGTTTTTGTATAAACCAACAAGAGACTTTCCTTAAGAAATAGTGGTATCTCTGATATCACGAAGGTGGGCATAATTTAGCTTAATGACCTGATCACTCCTCCTTATTCTATAAGGGACTTTTAGTTAGTTGTATAAAAGCTTTTAATGCATTTATAGAACATCTGAGAAGTAATAAAAAATGTTTGAATAAAGCTATAGACACCTGGATATACACTACCGTCAGAGAGTATTTGCCCACCTGGAAATTTCAATGCAACTGCCAAAATTTAATACCTAATTAAACCCTTTTATTATATTAGGTAAATTTAATTGTTTTTAACAAGTGTCCTTTATAAAATTGTTTAGATAAGCCTTTTTGGTGAAATCACAAATTAAAAACCAATTAGAACAAATATCCAAGTTTTGCATGATAATCGTTTTGAGGCGATTTCTGAGAATTCCAGTTGAAGTAAGAACTCATTTCAAGTTTCTAGAGATTATGGAAATTCCTAGTGACATTTTACGATAAAAACTATGCTATAAATACCATTGACCTTTTGGAAATTAACCATTCGCAAACAGCACTTTGTCATTGTGAAAATGCCAAAAATGAAAGAAGTTTCCGTTAAAAATCGGGCTCTGATAATTGCGACACATCAAAATGGTTACTCGAGTCGACAAATCGCGAGTGATATGCAGATGCCAAGTAGAACAGTGGACTACATCGTAAAAAATTTTTCTGCGGGACCTGGAATTCTCAACCAAGAACGTTCAGGAAGGCCTCGAAAAACGACTCCCGCTGAACGCAGAGCTATAACAATGTTCAGGTTAGACGTAATCGCCGCCTAACCGCACCAGAAATCACTGCTCAAGTAAACCTGGAGCGGCCCATCCCCATCAGCGTGACAACTGTGAAGAATAGATTAGCAGAAGGTGGACTACATGGGAAAGTTGCAATGAGGAAACCACTTCTTAGGCATACGACGATAAGGCGTATATTGTGGACTAAGTTACATAACAAAAACTTATTCAAGGTCCTCAATCTCAATTATTTCAAATTGTGAACTGAACCGTCGTAGACCTCGAAAATTTATAGGAAAAACACTCCTTACCAAAGGTCAGAAAGATTATTTTCTGAGTGGAACTGAAATAAAAACTCTCAGTAGGCATCAAAAACTTTTGCACATATATCTGTAAGGCTATCGAAACTTCCAGAACTACACTGATCAATATCTGAAACAGACGATTCAACATCGTTAAAGATAAGGGAACACAAAATGCATTATCACCACTACATAGGCCAACAGAATGTACAAATCTGGTTAGCACAGCTTATTCACAGGCGAAATACAAATGTGATCTCTGAAGAAAATATTGACATTGCTACCTTGAACTACCGACTCACGTTAGGACAGATGCTTCTAGAGACGAAAGTACTAGCTATACAGCATCAAGTTATTATAATAAAAAAGTATTTGAAACGCGCTACTTTTCTGTACAGAATCCTCAATATAGGTATGAACGTCATACATTAGAGACAGTGTAATATGAAACCGGAGGTTGCTAGGTATTTTATAAGAATGGACATAATACAGTTACTAAGATGCGTCACCAATAGTTAGGAGCTAATTGACACTTAAGCTATTACTAGGAAACTAGATACTTTATTGTAAATACGTCCTTCAGCCAATCATTAAAAACCAAAATTATAGAATACTGTACCAGCGATATTAAAACATCAAGGTTAAACAAAACGTTGTATTAGTCGGTGAAATTTCAAGGTCAGACTTGTTGTGCTATCCCAAACAATAACCATCCACGAGAGAAATACAATACAAAAATTTTAAAAATATAGGTATTTGAAACCAAAAACATTAAGACAATGAAAATTGCACAGCTTCTAAATTTTCCTGTAACCCTGTCAACAACGGATGTTATATCAAACAATACATTAAGCGTCTAAGCTTTAATGAACATTTATACAAGGCCATACAAAATGCAGCGCTTTTTGTAACTGCACAGACTGCCCGGCAATTTGTAAATAATACAGCAAAACCTGATATTATGGAAACAGCCCTTACATAGCTCATTCTCTATATTTCCCGTAAATAAAGTGTAAGAGCTTTATATGAATCTATTACAAGAAGAAAAATAATAAACTAGTAAAATAGGTATAAAATTATCCAAAAAGGAAACAATAATTATAGAAGTATTAAAGAAAATTTAAGACAATTACAGATAAAACAAATAAACAAAAATCATTACCATTGGTTAGCCTTTTAGGTGAAAAGTTTGAGCCTAGAAGTTTGCTTAAATTCTTTTTAGTGTTCCGTACGAAACACTTATAAGATCACTTCGGTGTCGTCTATCTTCGTCTATCTGTCTGTGTCACATCCGATTTTCTCCGAAACTACTTGACATAGAAAAATGAAATAGGAATTAATGGTCTCATGAATGAAAGCTTGTAACAACAAGTTCAAATATAGTTATATAAATATATATATATATATATATATATATATATATATATATATATATATATATATATATGTGTGTTATGTAACACTTGCGCACACTTTTCTTTGTATTGTTTTCAAATAATTGCGAAAAATCGCTGCCCCCCCTTATCTCGAAAAGTACTGATCCAAAATGAAATATTCTCCACAGGGTGTAGATTGAACTAAAATTATCACGAATGCATTACTTTTAATAATTTATCTGGTATAAAAAAAAAACAAAAATTTCAAGATCATCAATTTTTACTGAAGATCGGGAGAAAACTTTGTTCAAAATTCATTTGAGCTGTGTTTTGTAAAGTCATTGATCATTTTCTACCTGCGTAAGAAATTTTTTTTATTTTAAACGCAATCAGGGTACGGAACACTAGTTGCGCAAGTTAGACTTGGCTGCTTATGAATGTTAAAGTGACAAATTCTATAATATATAAATCACAAAATATTACAATTTTTATGCAAATAAGGTTTGACGATAATTAAGTAATCTGTAATAATAATTTATTTAGGAGCAAATAATCTGTAATTTACAGGAAAATAATAAAATTTGGATATAAATCTGGTGTCAACTCGGCCATATTTAAAACAAATTAGTCAGTTATGCACGCAAATTCTGAATTTATTGCCTGTGGCACTGGAAATTAAAAGATTGTAAAAAAAGAAACGACAATTTAAGCACAAAAACACGTGTTCGTGTTTATGTACATATAAATTAGAAAAAAATTGTTAATCTAAAGCTTTCACCAAAGTCAGAGAAGTCCTATAAATTTAAATGAAAGATTTTTGAGGAGGAGGCATTTTTTAATTTGTTTTTTGCTGATATTTAATAATATTGCCGTTATCCAAAAATAGCTCCTCTAGTATACTTTGAACATTATTTAATTGAGAGATGAACAAAAATAAGCTATAATAGAATTGACATTATTTTCGACTATTTTAGCTCAATGTAATGGTAGGTTTTTAATTCCTATAGAACAAAACTCTGGATTTTTTGACTGTAAAACGTTAGCAACAGTAGTCTTTATTAAATTTGTTAATAAATCTGTTTCCACTAAGAAAGTTCAGTAAGGAACGGAACAAATGATTGTCAGAAGGGACAATATCAGAAGAGTACCAGGGGTGACGAAGAACTTTCTATGACTACCAGTATAATTTTTCTATATTCATTCGCGCCGGACATTGTCCTGATCAAGAATTGCAGTTTTGTCTTAAAACTTGTTAAATCCTCTCCAATTGTTGATAAGAAACCTCACTGGTCGTCATTTTAGTTGATTGGTAGTAGCTTGAAATTTCTTACGCCTTGAAAATACTATTAAACTAACAGCATTACTTTTTTTGAATCTGCCTTTGGTGATAGTTTTGGAGCCTTACTTTTATCTACCTATTGGGATGTACGTTTGAAATTGATGTAAAGGACCCATTTTTCATTTCCTGTTACAATCTTTTCCAAAAACGGTTGCCGTCGCCAGTTTTATCGGCCGTATTGTTACCACTAGAGACCGGATTATATATGCATTTGCATATTTAGACCATTCTCACCGATTATTGCATATTTTACACAAAATCTAGTAATGATACATATTTTCCCCATATTTACAACATTTCTCGGTATTATTAGGCAATTAAATTGCTCAGGATATTGTTAATGTCGCCGTCTTATCGCCGGGACATTACCTGCAATAGTCTCAACATCAATTAGGTTATAATGCCAAGGGTATACCCAAAATTACGACGGTATTTTATTCCTTTGTTTCTTGGTCGGGATATTAAGTGATAAGTAGTTAGTTTCTAAGAATATTTGTTTGAACGTGGATCAAATAAATAATTTTCTCGAAGACGAATTTTTATTTTAAAACAAGATATCAGTTTTAACATTATTGTTGACGCGCTTGCATCAGTGTAGTCTTTTTGCGATTTTTAACGTGTTGTGTTAAGTTTAACGTGTACCATGTCACCCGCAAAAAAAAAGTGTTTCTTCGTGGGTAGCTGATTATCCTGGAACATTTACATACGACAGAAGTGTTTTGTATTGTCGAGTTTGCGATAAAAATGTTTCGTGCACAAAAAAGTTTCAAATTGACCAGCATGTCAAGACAAGTCTTCATATCGCAGGATTGCAAAAAAAAGGCCCACGACAACAACTTATAACAGCAGCAAGTAGCAGTGACTTCTATAGGCAAACAAAAAAAACACTTTAGCATGGATTTATGTGAAACATTGCTTGCAAGTAATATTCCTCTCCACAAACTTACAAATCCTATATTCAAAGATTTTCTGCGAAAATATTGCTTGAATCAAAAAATACCAGACGAATCAACACTGCGTAAAAATTACATACCAACAATTTACCAACATGTTCTGGAAGAAATACGTAATGAACTTAAGGATGACATTATTTGGATTTCAGTTGATGAAACTATTGACAGTTGTGGTCGCTATATTGCAAATTTAATTGTGGGTGCATTAAGATTAGAGCCTTCTTCTTCCTATTTGGTGGCCTGCAAAGAACTTGACAAGACAAATCATTCTACGATCGCCAGATTTGTGAATGAGGGTATTAAAAAAATATTTCCTGAATCTTCTGCAGATGAAAGAGTGTTTATATTTCTCTCAGATGCTGCTCCCTATATGATCAAGGTAGTCAAAGTTCTCCAAGTATTTTATCCAAATTTAATTCATGTGACGTGCTTTGTTCACGGAGTCCATCGACTCGCTGAAGAAGTACGATCCACGTTTGGAAATGTAAATAAACTGATTTCATCAGCAAAGAAAGTGTTTCTTAAGGCACCTGCTCGCTATAACGCCTATAAAGAAAAACTGCCAAATGTGCCTTTACCTCCCGAACCAGTGGTAACTCAATGGGGAACATGGATTGAAGCTGTACTATTTTACAATGAACATTTCGAGGCCATCAAAGGTGTAGTAAATGACTTCGATAGTGCAGAGGCTATGGCAGTTCATCAATCCAAGGAAGCATTTAACGATTCTGATATTAAAAAAAAACATAGCTTTGATTAGCACTCACTTTTCCCATATACCAGCGGGTATTAAAAAGCTTGAAACTCGAGGTTTGGACGTTGACCGAATCAATTCAGTTAATGAATAAAATCCGTCAAATAAACTCCACATTGCCAGATGTATCCCAGTGTAGGGTTAAAAAAAAGTTAGAAAACATTTTGTGCAATAACCCAGGCTTTGAATCTTTGTGTAAAATTGATAGTTTTATTAATGGGACGGGTGAACTTTTGCCAGAAACAATAAGTGCTAACATAGCACCCAAATTCAAATATTGCCCAGTTACCTCAGTGGATGTGGAACGGTCTTTTTCCACTTATAAAAATATTTTAAATGATCGAAGACACAATCTTACTACCTAACATTTGGAACAATACCTTATTGTTTACGTGTACAAAAATACAAATGTTAAATAACTTTAAAAAATGTTAAATAATTTTTAATTAAATTTAAACATCGTCGATAACTTGTTAATTTTATGCTGATTTTGAAATAAAAAACTAAAAATTACTACTTCTATTATTATTTAATATTGCATATTTTGACCCTTTTCATGCATATTTGCATGTGTATTTCAAGATTTTTATGTTAATCCGGTCTCTAGTTATCACCAAATTCTAAAGGGAGAATTATAGTTTTTACACACCATATTCTTTAAATCGTCACGGATCAACTTTACAAAAGCATGATACAAAGGCAAAAATAATTATTTCTACACATAATGGTATTTAATGTGACAGTAGGATAAGAAAGACGAGAGATAATGGTTTTTGATATTAGATTGTGTCAAATTAGAGAAACTTCTCCAACGAATTTGATTGTTTGACATTTTAATATTGTCTTTGCACGGAGGGGTACAAATCAACTATTTGTTACTCGACCGTGTTATGAGGTTATGTTTCATGATAGGATTGATGGGAATTTTTTAATTTTGAATTGGAAGAAAGTGATAAAACTCAAGAAAAAGTAAGGCTATGAAAGATGGTTGGAAGTGAACAGAAACAACAAAGTTGAAAATTGTAAAAAAGGAATTGAAGAATAGAAGATTACTACCAATGTAATATTTGTCAAGAGAAGATTCATGAAGGATGTTCAAAGGATGTAAAAATTTTAATTCAAATAAAATTTCGCCATTAAATGTCTTAAAACTGGGACCACCAAAGGTTAAATTTTATTATCAATATTTTTATTTTTATCCCATAAAACAAAGGTACATTCACATGTTGTGACTTTTATGCAAATAAAAGTCGTAGGCAATTTGTAACAATAATCGTCGGGTGTCACCTAACAATCGCGTGCTGCTCATTCATATACACCAACTATAATTTAAATAAAAAGAAAAAAATAGAATAAAATTACATTATAACTCGAGTGTCAACTGTGCCATATTTTAATCGAATTAGTCAGTACACGCAAATCACGAATTCATAACCCTGCGGCGCCTAAAATGATAGAATTGTAGAACATGGCGTCAATTTGGGGTAGAAAGCAACGAGTTGCTTAGCATTCAAACGGTGTTTGTGTGCCACCTAGAGATTTATCGGTAAAATGCTAAATAAAATAAATTATTGCCATTGTGACTTAAATCCGCTTTTAAAATTTTACATTTTCTACCCATGAAATTGATGTATAAATTTTAAAAATGTCACCTTTTTCATCGACTTTAAAAAATGGAAGACTGTCTGTTCGTTGTGTGTACAATTGTCATTACAAATTCCTATACATGTATAATAAAAGACTGTTTTTAGTCAATTTCCACTATTTATTTAAATTGCGATAACGCGTTTCGCTGTCGATGCAGCTTCTTCAGATCTACATTTTACACTGTCAAGTTAGGTTTAATGTTTACAATTTTATATAATTTCTTAATTATAATATTACACCTAATTAAATTACATTGATAGTATTGGAAAACCCACACAGATTTAGAATTAGGAAAATAAATTCAATAATGGTGAATTGCTTAAATCTACCTGGTCGTTGAGTAAATTACTTGTAGTCCTTAATCGATTTATTTGCATTGTCTCTAAAAGGTTTAGTTTTAAACCTTTTTGTTGGGTGTGTAAAATTTTTTTTTATAAATGTACGTCCAGTTTGTCCTATGTATGTTTTAGGACATGACCCACATGTTAATTGATAAACCCCTGATTTATTGTCTTTATTGATTTGTGGTTTGTATTTTTTAAGATATTTCCCTATAGTATTGTTAGTCTTGTAAGCTATGTTGATATTTTTTTGATTTAAAAATTTCCCCAGTTTTTCCGTTGGTTTGCCGAAATAGGTTAAGCATTTAAATGTGGTATTTCTGTCCTCAAAACGTGGGTATATTTCTGAGATTGCCTTGTTTCTAAGTTTTTTCCTAACGATATTATTGATTAAAGTAACCGAATATCCATTGTTAACGGCTACTTGTTTTATGTAGTTTAATTCTTTAATAAAATTTTCCTCTGATAAGGGGATAGATAGACAGGAAAGTACGAAATTTTAAATAGAGATCCAACAAATATTTTTCAAAAAGAAATAAAACAACAAATTGAACAGGCTAAAAGTATCATTCACCATAAAGATAAATTTAAATTGATAAATATGAATCCCCAATTCCCACAACTACACAGACAATGCAAATAAATCGATTAAGGACTACAGGTACTTTACTCAACGACCAGGTAGATTTAAGCAATTCACCATTATTGAATTTATTTTCCTAATTCCAAATCTGTGTGGGTTTTCCAATACTATTATTGTAATTTAATTAGGTGTAATATTATAATTAAGAAATATATATAAAATTGTGAACATTAAACCTAACTTGACAGTGTAAAATGTAGATCTGAAGAAGCTGCATCGATAGCGAAACGCGTCATCGCAATTTAAATAAACTAGTGGAAATTGACTAAAAACAGTCTTTTATTATATATTTATAATGAATTTCCATCAAGTAGAAGCTACAACCATCCAAAATTTAAATACCTATACGTTTAGATTAGCAATAGGTTACCCTACCGTCTCTGATATTTTATGTCTTTTATGACTTCAACGACATAAATCGTAAAACTATGTATATACGAGGGTGGATTGATAAATGGGGTAAATTTCTACGAAATTTCTGGAAATTTTGTTAAGCGGCATGAATGTTGGTAAGCGTGATTTTTGTAATGGTTGTATTCAAATTTTCAAGCACATGCAATACAGTTGTTTGTTAGCTATCATAAGTGATTTTAAAAAAACAGCCCATAGCTGAAGAAAGTTCCTGGCAGCTATCATAAGTGATCGGTTTTAAAAAGTGGACTTAGAAACTAAACTGAAGGTTCCTGGCAGCTATCATAAGTGATCGGTTTTAAAAAAAGTGGACTGCAGCCCAGATAGAAACTAAACTGAAGAAAGTTCCTGGAGACTCTCCACCAGCACTCAAGACCATTTATTACTTGATAAATTAATTTATACGTGGCCGTATAAACACTGTAGATGCTGTACATTGAGTACGCCCCATTGAGGTTTCTGCTGAAGAAATGGTTTGATAAAATTTATGATATCGTGATAGAAGATCGTCATATTTAACTTCGTAAGATGGCTGAAATGGTAGGCGTCTTATATGAACGGGTACATAATATCCTGCGTGAAGTTCTAAAAATGAGAAAGCTGAATGCACGATAAGTTTTGATATATAATAATAATAATAAGACCAAAGACGCACAAGGAAGGACATTTCCAAATCGTGTTTGAAAAAGTTGTAGCGTAATACGAAAGACTTCTGGTGTCGTTTTATGACTGTAGACCACACTAGGATCCACAATTACACCCCAGAGACAAAACGGCAGACAAAGGAGTGACTTGGCAAAGGTGAAAGTGCATCAAAAAAAAAGTTTTTTCGGCTCGAAAAGTAATGGCAAATGTTTTTCGAGATTTACAGGGTATCGTCATGATTGACTATTTGGAAAAGGGTAAAAAAATAACTCGCTCTTATGACTCAACGTTATTGAACCGTTTGCATAGTAAGTTAAAGGAGAAGCAACCAAGATCAGAGCTCAAAAAGTGCTCCTTCAGCAGGACAATGCATCAGCTCGTACATCGGCCGTTGCAATGGTAAAAGTGCACAAGCCGGACTTCAAAATGGTTCCACACCCATCCTACTCCCCAGACATGGCCCTAAGTGAGCTTTTACTCTATATATATATATATATATATATATATATATATATATATATATATATATATATATATATATATATATATATATATATATATATATATGTATATATATATATATATATATATGTATATATATATATATATATATATATATATATATATATATATATATATATATATATAATTGAAATTAGGAGTTTTCTTTTGGGTTTTAGGTTCATGGAATAATCTAAACAACTTATTTTAACGTTTCGTCACGAATTTGGGCATTTTTCAAAAAAATTTTTATTTATTTTTTGTTCCTAATATATAATATATAATATATATATATATATATATATATATATATATATATATATATATATATATATATATATATAGCTTTACATGATTGAGTGAAGATATAATAAAATTTTTTTATATTACAGTCTAAATTTTGAACACTTATGCACATACAAATTAAAATCGGTCAGAATTAAAGCCTTATTATTTTGTACGTACCTTGAACTTCGGTGGTTTACTTTACTATGCAAAAGGAATCCCGCACAAAGAAAGGCTTACTATCTTGTTAATTTTTTTATTTGGTTGTTTATTTGTGATTTTATCAGTTATTAGGTGAGAGTACTTTTTTCTGTTTAATACATGGTGAGAATAGATATTTTATTTAAGTAAATTGGTGTAAATACGACTGATACCATCTACGTCGGCCCGATTTTTCACCGCGATTTTCTCGTTTTATTTTTATCATTTCTTTTACTGATAATTTACTGTAATTTTTGGTCTCGATTTGTAATACTAGTTTTAATAAATTTGAATGTATGACCTAGTTCTGTCGTCTGTTTGTGTAGAGCTGTTGAGGCGTTTTTGGTTTACTTGTGTCCGTTTAGTCTGTTTTTTTAACAGTTGACTTGTCATACCTATATATCTCTTTGGGCATGGTATCGAATATATTATATTTGATTGATTCATGGTCGGTATTAGGCTTTTCTGTTTAATACATGGTGAGAATAGATATTTTATTTAAGTAAATTGCTGTAAATACGACTGATACCATCTACGTCGGCCCGATCTTTCACCGCGTTTTTCTCTTGTTTTATTTCTATCATTTCTTTCACTGATAATTTACTGTAATTTTGGTCTCGATTTGTAATACTAGTTTTAATAAATTTGAATGTATGACCTAGTTCTGTCGTCTGTTTGTGTAGAGCTGTTGAGGCGTTTTTGATTGGTTTACTTGTGTCCGTTTAGTCTGTTTTTTTAACAGTTGACTTGTCATATCTATATATCTCTTTGGGCATGGTATCGAATATATTATATTTGATTGATTCATGGTCGGTATTAGGCTTTTTAGATTCGTGAATACAGATCTCAATTCGTTATGGGCTTTATGACAGACTGCAATATCATACCTCTTCAGAGCATTTTTTAGTTTTTCTGAGAGTTCGTTTGTATATGGTAAAGGTAGGAAGTTAGTATTATTTCTTTGTTTACTGTTTTGCTGTTGATTATTATAATTGTTATAGAACTTCTTTGTTCTCTTTTTTTATCATTTTTATTATGTCGTTTATTTTAAAGTTATTTTGTTTTGACTTTATCTAGCACTTTTGGTCTTTATTCAGAAGAGGTTAATGATATTGCGCGATCTGTTAGATCAGTCATGACGCTATCTAAATGGGACTTAGCGTGGTTAGAAAAGTAGTCCAAGTAGCGTCCCGACCAGGTGGGTTTAGTGTACCATTCTGTGCAAATTTTTTCACTTTGCCTAGTTAGCGTCAAGTCCAGAAAATTTATTGTTCTGTTTTTTTCTAATTCAATTGTAAATTGTAATTTTGGATGGCAACTGTTAAATTCTTGGAGTATATTTTGTGTTTCTGTCACCCACAAATCTTTTATAAAAAGTAATGTTGAACTTTAATTTTTTAAATACTATTTCTTCCAGAAATTCCATTACTAGTTGTACGATGCTTGACGAAATCGGAGAACCCATAGCGCATCCATCAATTTTTTGATAGAATGTATTTTGATACTGAAAATAATTTGTGGTTAGCGTTTGTTGATTAATGGCTTTAATAAAATTTTCTCTAGATAAGAACGTGTGTGTTCTTGTAGTTGTTCCCATTTATTTTTAATGCACCTAAGTACCAACTCCTTAGGAATATTTGTATAAAAGTTTATATATATATATATATATATATATATATATATATATATATATATATATATACGAGGCATGTTTTTTAAGTAAGTACCGTTTTGCGATTCCGCCGCTGCAGCGATACGGTCGGCGTTCCGCGCATGCGCGCTGGTAACCTACATCTCATGTCTACGCACTGACGCCATTACAGTCTGATTCTTCATTGTATACGTTGTTTACTGAGTGTTTAAGATGCCTCCGACAATCGTGAGTCCCGCCGATTGTGAAGTACGGGCTGTTATACGATTTCTTAGTGCTAAAGGCGTAAAACCGATCGATAATCATCGTGAGATCTGTGAAGTTTACGGACAAAACATTATGAGTGATGGAATGGTAAGGAAATGGGTGAGAGCATTTTTAAAGATGGCCGCACAAATGTGCATGATGAAGAACGGAGTGGGCGTCCTTCGGTCGTTAATGAAGATTTGGTGCAGAAAGTGGACGAAAAGGTGAGAGAAAACAGACGCTTTACAATTTCATCATTGTGCGACTGCTTTCCTCAATATTCTCGTAGTGTTTTATATCGCATTGTGACCGAGAACTTGAATTACCGGAAATTGTGTTCACGTTGGGTTCCAAAAATGTTGACGGATTTGCACAAAACCCAACGTTTAGGCAGTGCATTGACTTTCCTTGAGCGGTACCACAATGAAGGTGAACATTTTTTAGACCAAATTGTTACTGGTGACGAAACATGGGTGGCCTACGTCACACCAGAATCGAAACAACAATCCATGGAATGGCGACATTCATCATCACCCAAAAAAGTGAAGTTTAAGCAAACAATTTCTGCCCGCAAAATCATGTGCACAGTTTTTTGGGACAGAAAAGGAGTATTGCTAGTGGAGTTTCTGCCTCGTAATGAGACAATCAATGCAGCGTCTTATTGTGAGACATTGAACAATCTGCGTCGTACAATCCAGAACAAAAGACGTGGCAAGTTGAGTAAGGGTATCGTTTTGCTGCATGACAATGCCCGTCCACATGTGGCTAATCGGACCAAAGATCTCATCAAATCTTTTAAATGGGAAACTCTAGATCATCCTCCATACAGCCCTGATCTGGCGCCCAGCGACTACCATTTGTTCCTGCACTTGAAGAAGCACCTGGGTGGTCAGCGTCTTCAAGACGATAACGAAGTCAAAACATTTGTGATACAGTGGTTAACAAGTCAGGCGGCAGAATTTTATGAGGAGGGTATTCAAAAACTGGTGCCACGTTATGACAAGTGCCTCAATATTCACGGAAATTATGTAGAAAAGTAGATTAAGGTACAGGCTTTCATGTAAAAATAAAATTATAGCGATATCTTTGCACGTCTTTTTTTAATTCCAAAACGGTACTTAATTAAAAAACATGCCTCGTATATATATATATATATATATATATATATATATATATATATATACATATATATATATATATATATATATATATATATATATATATATATATATATGTATATATATATATATCAAAAAGTTTGAAATTACAAGAATAAATCAACAAAAATTGTCAAAATATAAATGAAAATGTACTCAAAATTTTGCAGAGACTTATTTATAGCTAGAAAACTAAAAATTTTACGTTACTGCGCAAATTCATCGATTCACTAGAACATTGCATAGCGGAAGCATTACAAATATATTGATTTTATATGAATAAGTACGGCCCAGTTATTATCTTTTCTTAAAGTGCCTATTCGGTTCGAGGTCTATAATAAATTTGACAAAATAAAAAAAAAACTATATAAATAAACGTATTGCCAAAAATCGTAAGTGAACATACAGAAAAACCAAAACAAGAACAAAATAAAATTACCTTGATTTTTCAGTTTTGATAGCTACTTTTTTAACAAAATTTATATTATATTATTATTGAATATCTTCCTCTTAAAGTGGCTATTCGGTTCGAATATTGGCAATCATTCTGGCTATTATTACTTTATCGATTGTTGCTCTGAAAAGACCGGTAGTATTTGTTGAGAAACCAATTTCGCAGATTGTTTAACTAAGAAATACGTCTGCGTTCTGGTCCCCTTTTTCCAAATACCTTTCCTTGGAGAATTTGCTGTAGTTTCTATAATTTCCAGTTTCTTGTTCATGCGACATAAGACATCCTCATTGGTAATATGGTCAGTATAAGAAATTTTCAAAATTCTGCGATATAGTCATAATTCAAATGCCTCAAGTTTCTTAGGAGTGGCTTCAGTCAGTGCAGATTTCACACCATAAAGAAGGACACTGAAGACATAACATCTTAGGAGTCTCATTTTTGTGCTCAATTTTATTGCTGAGCTTTTTGTGATATCATTTTGAGGAACACTGCTAGCTTTTTCGATACTCAACGGAACTCCTGCGAATGATCCCATTGTTCGTTTATGATGATACCTAGATATGAATATTGTAGAATTCTTTCTATTTATTGATTGTTAACCATCAACAAGATAACAGGAACCGAATACTTGCTGATTACCATGTACTTTGTTTTGCTAATATTAAGTTCGAGGCCGTATGGATTACTGACTTCGTTTATTTTTGTCATAAGATGTTGTAGACCCTTTAAGTTATCAGCCATAACCACCGTATCGTCAACATAACAAATGTTATTTATTCGCTCCCGATTAAGCAGTATTCCTTCATCAACCTCTTCCAGTGCCTCTATGAAGATTTGCTCAGAGTGTATATTAAACAATAGTGAAGATAAAACACAGCCCTGCCTCACTCTACACTCAATCGATATTGCTTCTGACCGCTTATCTTCTGCTTTAATAAATGCCATCTGGTTCCAGTAGAGGTTGCCAATAATCCACAAATCCTTTCCATCTAGCCTAAGGTCTTTCAGAATTTCGACCATTTTGTGTTGTTGGACTCTATCAAAAGCCTTTTGGTAGTCGATCAGCCACAAATATACGTCCCAATTAACGTCTCTACATCGCTGAATCAAGACCTGCATAGAAAACAAGACCTCTCTGGTTCCCATAGCATCACGAAAAGCGAATTTTGTAGCTGACATGTTTTCTTCACATAACTTATATATTCTTCTGTGAACGATTTTCAGAAATGTTTTTAAAAGATGGCTAATGAGGCTAATTGTTCGATATTCTGGGATTCTGCCTAAGTCATAGATTTTATTGTAGATCACCGTAAGCCACTTAATCCCATCCTCATCTAAGAGCTTAAGAAACTCCCCATGGAATTCATCGGGACCGGTGGCTTTTCCATTTTTTAGTTGATTTATTGCAATGCGCACTTTATCAGTGGTAATACAGGGCCCAAACCATTGTGGCAATATGTGGTGAGCATGGTGGCTGATTTGGTCTTGCATCAGAAAATAACTCTGTAATATAGTCTTGCCATATCTTCAGCTTCTCTTCTTTTTAACAACGTTTCCTTAATGATCTATTAAACGTCCATTTGAATTCGTTCTCCGTTCACCAGTTAAATCTTTAATTTTTGATAAGATATTAAAGCTATCATACTTTCCCTGCAACTCCTCTATCTCTTTACATCTTTCACCAATCTATCTATCTTTAGCTGTTCGAATTTCTTTCTGTATTTATGTGTGTGCTATATTCGCTTTTGTTACTTCTGTTTTTGTGTAACTGTCTTTCCTCCATTAGTCTTAGAATGTCATCTGTAATCCATTCCTTCCTTTTAGGTGTTTGTTCCATAGCTAGAAGATACTTATTCTTTAACCTCCTTATTATTTCATTACGTTTTCTATTTCAGATTCTATGTCTTCGTTTAGATCTGTGTCTCGGAGTTCTTTATTAAGATCTTTTATGTTTTTCTATTTTCTTTTTAACTTTTTTAAGATAATTCTTAGAACCCCTACCAGGGTATTATGATCCGAGTTTATATCAGCACTGAAATATGTTTTGATAGATACAACACTATTTCAAAAACGTTTATTCTCTCGAATATAGTATAGTATAACCCAGTTATTATAGTCTAAACTAAATAAAATACTCAAAAAAACCGGCCTTCGATTTTTATACGAAAAAACATTACCATTTCTAAATAAAATTTTATTTTTTGCGGGGTTTTCCGGTCCAACGGGTGCGGTAGACCAACTATAGTAAAAAAACGGTTAAGCTCATTTTAAAAGCAATAGGTTGTCCGTATTCAAAGATTTATTTGTATATGTCGAATTTAGAATTCCCACAATGGAAAATATTTATCAAAAGGAAATGAATTTTTTGTATTCTATCGTATTTCTCTTTGTTTTTTCTGGCAACCCTTTTTAGTCAAATAGGGAACTTGACATTCCGAATAAATAATATTTAAAGCGTTGGCGCCTGTATCGGTTATGGTCGGATTTGGGCAAAAGTGTATTTCCGTTTTACCTCGTATGAACCATTGAGTAGTAACATTATTGGTAATGAAAATAATACCTAGTTTCAAAGCAGAATTGGACAGATTGCCGACTGGCAGCTATAGCCCAATCAGCCTTCGGGGGGTATGAATATTTTACCAGACAAGCAGTTGGAGATTAAAAACATTAACTCAAGAGACGGAGAAATAAGGACACACGTACCTCAGAGTTTACTGTTGTCGCCCAGGGTATTTAATCTGTTCACAGCCCATATTCCTAATTTTTTTAACACAATCTCAATTCAACTAAAAAATCTGTATTTATTTGCTATCAAAACCACTCAGACTTGTAGTTCGCAAATTACAATAAAATATGAATCAGCTGGAATTATGGATAAGGAATGGTTGATAAAATTAAACTAAAGTAACACAGAAGTGACATACCTTAATCAATCTATTCAAAAAGTCTGCTTTTACCTATAGTCAAGGAATACAAACAGGAGATTGACTAGAAAACTAAAATTAGATATTTAGGATTACATTTTGACAGGTGCATAAATTAGAAAATCAACACAGACAAAATATTTAATAAAATGGTCAAAGAATTACATGCATTTTATCCTGTAATAAATACAAGAAGCAGAATCCATAATTTTTTTATGGGCATAGAACCCTACAGGAAAATCAATTGCTTTGTACAGAATCAACAGTTGTTGTGAAGTGTAAAGCTTTCTAATTCGAAATAAAATGCCCAACTTTTAAGAAGTTCTCTTTGCTATGCTGTAACGAAGATATTTAATTTTTCTGAATGTCGAATCTATCTTCCATATTAGGCATCAGAAAAAGTTCACTCTTACTTTAATAAATAACTATGAACGTTCGGTATTTAGTCCATCCAATCAATATTTCGCTGAAAATGAGGAAAATCAGCGTTTTTAATTTACCAGCCCTGCTTCTGTTCACTATCGCTCATCTACCATGACATCGCGCCGAGCCCCTGTTTATGATACGCTGATACTGCCAGTACGAGCGTAAAATGCCGCGTAGAGGGCTATAATATAACGATACGTAAGCCGGAACAGGGAGTAGCAGTTGAAAATCCTCCGATCTTCCGACCCAAAGCAGACCAGCAGCCCGAGAGGAAAGCAGTTACCACTAAGCAGCAGCCAAGCAGTTAACCTAATCCAACGTTGCCGGATTGTATCCTTTTTTCTATTATTCAACCCCAAAGCCAGCGTTGGGTTAGAGTTGAACCGAAGACCACCTGCTGCAAGTCAAAAGATGCTTGAAGAAGTGAAAACCACCACCGTCTTCAGCACTGCCGCCTACCGACCAACTCTTAGAACTGCTACCAATCCAGAATACCTTGCGTTGCGGGACCGCCCGAAATATAACATTCCGGTGCGATTGGGAATGTCGTTGAGGAAAGCCGGCCTTTATGTATAATATTCGGATGCGACTGGGGAATGCCTGGCGCTGTTTGAAAAAAGGTACTGACCGAATTAAGACATTCTCGCCGTCGTGATCGACAGGAAAGTTTACCTCTGCTCCGATAACGTCACCGGACACACTACTGTCCATCGTACAAATTCCGTTAAGTTTTGTGTGCCATTTTTGCGCATACATGCATACCGTCTCCCTACTCACATCCTGTCTTTACCTAATTTTACTTCTGTCGAACCATTTGTTTTATTTTTTTTTCCCGTCCCCTCTGTTTTTCACGGTGTATCCAAGATGACATTGGCATTGACACCTGGGTTACCGTTTCTCCACGGTAATAAGTTACCAGATACTCCGGTAAGCCCTTTACCACGTCAATTGCACGGTTTAGTTTTATCCTTCACCTCCCCGCCTGAGTAGGGATTTTTATCCTTTTTTTTATCCTAAGGATATCGACGGGGATATTGTAATACCCGTCAATGTTGTCCAAGTGTCGTTGTTGTCAAGTTATTTCTGACAACACCTTTTAAACAATGCAGTAGTGCTGCCACGGACTTTATTGCATTTCTGCAACAACTACTACCCAAGAGCGTACAAAATTTTTTGACCAAAATTTAGGTGGCGCCCAAAATTTGACAGTTAGATAATCCGACCGAGAATCTACCGACCGACGGATAACCCATGCCTCCAATGCATCCAACGTGGTCCTCTAAGACATATTTGCTCCCAAATTAACGCTCAACAATGCTTGAGAAGTGGAGTATCGTGACATAACTATGTCGGATTCCGCAACGTTATTTTTTTTAGAAAAAACTGCCGCGTAGGTTTTTGAATCGTTATATTTCTTTTGGATACTATCACTCCAAGAATTTCTTTCAGATTTTTGGTAAGTTGCTGCTGTCTGCGGATATTTGCATGAGTAGCCGATCGTCCAGCGTTCAAAAACAATGAAAAAATGAGCGTTCTGTCATCTGCAATGCTTGTAGATTCCTAATCATTTTCAGCAGATTGTTTATGTAAATAAGAAAGAGACTAGGAGACAATAAGGAGCCTTGGGACACACCTGCGTTGCTAATGAAGGTTTTGGAGAGAAATCCATCGACTGTCACTCGTAAAAAAACCTCTCTGAGGAAATACAAAAGCCAAAAACAAAATCTTTTTGTTATTTTTTTACAAAGTTATAACATTAAATATGACTTGGCGTCGGATTGGGACTGTTACCTGTCTTCAAATACTGTTTAGAATATTACTCAGTCAATTTTTAACATTTTTTAACTTTTTTTTAATTCTGTAAATAATTAAACATAAATTTTTTGGTCGAAAATTGCATACTAAAGTGTGAAACATCGTTAATTTTTTATTTGTGAAAAAAAGTCTTTTGACAATTTTTAACTACTATATTATTTTACAAGACTAATTTTTATTTTTGCAGATTGGATTATTTTTTGTGAAGTTATCTGCAGACAAGGGGGCGCCATAGTTTTCATCATATTAATTTAAAATACGATAAAAATATATAATATATTCCATAATTTCTATATTCTTAGAAGCGGTGCGACTGGTCGGCTGTTGTTTAGCAAGCTCTTCTTACTTTTTTTGAGTATCGGCTGAATTGTAGCGCATTTTAAGCAGAAAAGAGATATTTATTCACATTGAGAATAAAACACTACATTTTTAGTAACATTTACACTTTTAATAATTTTTGACACGTGTTTCGCTAAAACATTAGCTTTATCAGAAGTATGGTTATAGAATGAAATAAGCATTTTTTTTTTATAAGTAAATATTTACAGGTAGGTTGTAACTAAAGGTTGGTCTTGATCAAGAACAATAAAGATAAAACTTTGAAAAATCATAAATCTGGTGTTTACTAACTTAATTGTGGTTCTTGCAGTAAACTCTCTACAAACAGGTAGAACATTCGAACAAAGAATATGCCAAATATTTAATAGAAGAAAACCATGTATTTGATAATAGTTTCTATATTTTATATGTTCAAAACAAATCGCATAAACTAAATTTATTTGAGACCCTTGAGGTCAATAAAAGAAGGAATATAAACACACTGTTAACTGAACAACTGGATCTCGGAAATTCCTCATTGTTGAATTTATTTAATGAATAGATAATTTTTATAAATATTAAGTTTTGATGTTATCCTTTAGTTACAACCTACCTGTAAATATTTTCTTATAAAACCATTGAAACATGTTTATTTCATTCTATAACCATATGTCTGATAAAGCTAATGTTTTAGCGAAACAGGTGTCAAGCATAAAAATCAATAAAAGGGGAAATTTTACTAAAAATTTAGTGTTTTATTCTTATTGAATTTGAATTTCCATCGAGTAACGACCGAGTCAGTTAATTTATTCTCTTTCAGGAAGATGGGTTGAAAAGTCTACAAAAAACTGATGATTAGTTCACCAGCGTATTTTTTTGTATTATGGCACGTATTCCATCAGAGCCAGAAGCTGCTTTAGAGTCTAGCTTCATTAAAATATGTTTTATGACACACTGTCTGAAGACGATATCGGATGCCTTTAATCATACATTAAAAATAGTGAGTGGTGTTTTTCCTTAGAAATCGACAGTAGAAAATAAAGCAAAGAGTTCAGCTAACAAGTTGGCTTTCTCAACAGGTTTAATAATAGTATGAGAGAGTATAGTATAGTATTTAAAATAGTATAGTATATACCATAGCATAGTATATAAATAATAATTATCGTTACCAGGCATTTAGGTGCATCATTAGCAAAACCGATCTTAAGAGTCAATCAAAATTGAGTCCTAAAGATCATCCTTGGTGTTTCTAAGTTTACAGGGAATAGAATTATTCATAGATAGTTTAACATGGAGACAATATTTTAAAAAAAGCCGACACTTCTACTAACCCACTTATCACATATTCATATATTAACTAAAATACAAGTAGCACTTGTCTCCTACTAAAAGATTAGTTGGATGAGAATTAAAAAAAAAAACAATACAACAGCCTAATCTGAACTTCTCTTCTTATTCTATTTTTTTCCTAATTTTGACCAGGTAACGACAGCACACCTTCGACTTTGAAATTTCAAAGTGAATTTTTTAGTACTACTACTAAATAAATGTTCATAGACGTTGGACAGGCCATGTCGCTCATAATACAGAAATTCGGAGCGCTAAAATTAGAAACTGGATGCACTCGAAACCAACACAGAGGCAAGAAAACCACGACAACGATGGAATGACAACTTAAAAGGACTAGCAGGGTTAAACTAGTGTTCTAGAGCTTGAAATGGATCAATTTAGAAGGGCTTGGAGGATGCCAATATCAGATCAATGAAAAATGGCTAGCTGATGATGATGATGAGGCTTTATAACCTAACTTATAACCATTGACGGTCATTCGGTAATAAATTATAAATTTCATTGTGGCCCAGTATTACCATAAAATTACAATAGTTTTTCACTTTCTATGCCACTGATTATAATATATATTTAATGGCATATTCTAAATGAAACCTATTTATCTTTTCAGTTTTAAATGATAGCTGAATTGGTATAATACTTTAGAAATTTTTATATTATTTAATTTTTTTTTTAAATTTCACTTATTTCATTCCAGTAATAAAATTATTTGGAACATGTTCTAGCCTGTTTTTTTCTTATATTCAATTTATATCGAGAAATTATGGATATATATTTGCAAAATACTAGGTAAATAACCAAATAAATAAATAAGAACGATCGCAATAAAAAAGCAAATATGTTACTAAATTACGACGAAAGTCTAGTTACCTTGGGCTTTGTTCCGTCTGAACCTCCTGGGCAAAATATCCCTCAGATGAAAATGGATGGTAAGCGATGTTGTCTTGAAAATCCCACATTGTGCTTTATTGTTTTTTTTTATAAAAGGGGAGATCATTACACGGAAAATTTTGAAAGGGACAACACAAACACACAACAAAAAATTTGACACTTAACTGACGTACACTGACACAAAGTTAATATGTAAAATAACAAGTAAAAAAATTGGATTTCTAGGAGTGATTTACAGGCATGAGCATATACAGCTGGTTTCATTAATACCTACGAGGTGAGATCGGTTATTTATACTAAAATATAGCATCTTGATCTTTTGTAATTGTAAAGGACTTATGGACTTCATTTTTGTTATAGTATTTTAAGCGATTCAATTGGTTAAATTTTTGCTAGAGCTTTTTGTTTATTTAGCAGTATGAAAAGATTGCAATAATCACTGCAATTATCATAAGTACTAATTCCAAGAAACCAATATCTTGGCAGTAATTAGGTACTGTTACTGTTAGATTGTCAGTGCCAAGGTGCAATAATTCGTTAGTAGTAATGTGTTTCTTTCAGAATATTTAGTAGTAATTTTATGGGGAAATTCTTTAATTTTTTTCTAAATTTAACTCTCCATATATTATTTCAGCTGGGAAAATTTAGGGGCATCTAAGAGAATCTTTACAGATCTATTTTAAATTACTTGATTTTTCGCAAGTTCGGTTTTGCTCGTGGTAAACCAAAAACCTCAAAAGTCAAAACCGATCCTACTATTAGTTTGCATAGCAATTTAACTCTAAAGTTATTAAATTTAAAAAAAATAATAAATAAATTTGTGTTATTTATATTAACTTTCCAGTTGAGCCTTCTGTCAAAATACGCGTATTGTTACAATTAGTTTATACTAGATTGTCAGCACATTTTTTGGTTATTTATGGAAGGCGATGACTGGACCCGCTGCAGTAAATGACTTGTATTTTGTTCAGGATAAGTTTAATCTTCCACATTAGACGGCTATTATTCTAACTGGTTGATATTGTTTTGAAGCCTGGATATTATTGTTGTAGTTTCGAGTATAGCAGTGAGTACTAAGTTATCTTCAAATAAGTATAATTGGTTTAGATTATAATTGAGAATGTCACGTGCGTAAACATTAAATAAGGTGGGGGACTAAGGGGAAACACCCGCCTTTATCTTTCTGGGCGTTGATGTTGGTTTCACTGACGCAGCCAACGTCCTGTCGAATAATAATAAATATTTAAATTAATTAAATGATAATTTTAAGTTACGATGAAAAATATGGCACCGATATGACGTTTTATATTATAACCTTTAATTGTCTTATGGGCTAGCACCGTTGACTACGTGAAAACATAACATACGCATCTAAGTCCAAATTGTTCTGTAGGTGACATACAATAATTTCTAAGAAGCTTAATAAGATATATGGTTATTAATGTTTTACAAACGTAAAACTGCAGACTTGTTCAAAACAAGTTTATCAATAAATTACTTGTTATCAACTATAGATATACTATATATATATATATATATATATATATATATATATATATATATATATATATATATATATATATATATATATATATATATATATATATATATATATATATATATATATATATATATATTGTAACATTCATTTTTTCCTAGATTTTAAGACCATATAATGTTACTGATTTTTCTCTAATAATGTACTTCTTTTCATTTTTGTATCGAGCGGTATATTAATCAGAAATTCTTAGACGCTCGTTATATAGTGTGCTGTGCGGGTTTGCGACCGAATCTATCGATACGCCGGGATTGGTCAAATGTTTGTATCCGGAGTTTTGGTTCCGGCGTCGCCATATTACAGACAGAGTTTGCCCACGGTTTATTTAAGGGTCCGGAGACGCGAATCGAGGTTACTTTCCATCAAGCCGCAGCCAGGCTTAGAACCATCCGCCGCCAGGCAGTACCATCAAGCCGCCGAGAGGCTTAGTACCATCAAGCCGCAGCCAGGCTAATTTTCCACCGAGCCGCAGTAGAGGCTCATACGACAATATCTACGAGAGCCAAGTTAAGCACGAGTTTTTTTTATCATAAAGCCGTAGTGGGCGTTGTGTGTTTTCTAAATAGAGTAGCTAAAGTAGGCTCTTCTCAAAAGTGTGAAATCGGTTTTATGTTGCATTGAAGGCCTAGAAGCCCATAGGAAGACGTAAGTTACCAAACATATTTCAATAAATAGATTCCCCGCAAATATAGTGTTTTAACAGCAATTTGAACTGAAAGATCGCGAAGTGAAAATCACGACTCTTCGATTTCGGGTGTAGTCACGATTTAGAAGTAAAATCTTGATTTAGGGACTCTAATTTATAAAAACTACTTTTAGGCTAGAATTTTTTTTTGTATTCCTTAAAACTGCAAAGGTTGGAACTTTTATTTTTAAATCATGAATAAATTCTCTTTTTTTGTTGATTAAAGCTAGTGTCTCACTGAATACCTATTTTTCTTTTCGGGATAAGAAAAGTTGTACTAGTATAATTCTTTTTAGTAATATCCGTAAAACACTTCAGTATTTTTTCATTTTTTTAACTGAAGTTAGATCCTTTCTATTTTAAAATGAATGGTGCCCAAAAAAAAATTTGTACGACTGAAGTTTTTTTAAAAATAGAAAATAATTCCAAAAAGACGTATAACAATTATCTCTTACCCATATTTCTCTACCAAGGAAAACTGAGCTAGTGTTGTGTTTAATTTCTTTAGTTCTTTTAAAATCATTATTCACTCAATTCATTCTCAGAAATTAAAAAGAGGTTGCAAGAAAATTGTGCCCAAGCGTGGGAAAAACAATTTTCACAGGGTACAAAATGACGCCGCAAAAAGCGACCAATTAATATACACGGTACAAAATAACGCCTCAAAAAGCGGGCAAGTTAACAGAGTACAATATATATATATATATATATATATATATATATATATATATATATATATATATATATATATATATATAAATACATATATATATATATATATATATATATATATATATATATATATATATATATATATATATATATATATATATATCTAATAAGTCTAGTCTAAATAATAATAACTGCCGCGTGTTCTTTGCTAATAATTTTTTTACCGATCTTGAAACTTAAATTAAAATGAAAATTGAAATAATTTTAGTGCTAGAAATATACTATTCAGTATTTCTTCGTCAGAAGATTAAAACGAAGAGATTATTAAGAGACAATAAAGAATCTTTGGACACAGAATCAATTCTTAACTTCTGTCTTAAATTCTGTGAACAATTTAGAATGTGGAGTAAGTGGAACAGCTTAAAAGGATCTTGAACACATACTACTTCTTTCAACTGATCGATTAGATACACTTACAATAAAAATATAGCTGTACATTACTCAGGTCCTGGAGTCCAATACTTCGATAATAAATATACGTATATTGGGTGGGAAAATCAAGTGTATGTAGAAATATTGCGTATGCAGTTATCCGGATCAAATTACTTGTTATTTTTTCAATGGTTTCATGAAGCGGAAATTTCTTTTTGTGTAGGTTTTTTTATACAGCAGGATTTTTTCGTCATTAAGTGTTAAGTTAACTAGTAGAAAATAGATGATCCAACCGAAAACGAAATTGCTTTTGTTAATTCTAATGGAACTACTTCATTAATAGTATGACTGATAGTAGACCAAATTAGGAAATTCATTATACTAATTGGCCTTGAATGGTATACAAATAATTTTATTACTGAAAGTAACACTATTTGCAATATTAAACGAGTGAACAAATTTGACAATGACATTACATTTATTACTAACAATTAGTTTCACAACATGTTTTTTAATTAATATAGAGCGGAAGCATTCGCGATCTTTTTTAGATGGAAAGTCATTCCATTTTATAGTCACTTTCCAAAGTTACTATGAATTGGTATGGACTAATCCCAAGAACAACGAATTCTCATGCTTTTTTATTATTTACCACAAATATTATAAAAGAGTTCTATATGAAAAAATTTGTACTGTTTATACAATTGTTTGTGAAACGCTTATTCCTTAAAACCGGTAATTACAAGCAGATGTTCAGCTATTAAAGGTCTTACGTCATAATAATTAATCATTAGATAAGTTAAACTACATTAAACTTATTATTAACTATATGTTTTCACAATAGCGTAAGTGTATTAAAAATAAGGGTAAAAATTGAAAAATTCAAAATAAATTGAAAACTATTAGAAATAGGTATATGACATACTTAATGAAAGTTGAAGCCTTTCTAAAATTTATCAGAAAAAATAATAATATACAGGGTGTACCATTTAAAAAATTTGAGATTTTTCAATTTAAAATAGTAGAAATGAATAAATTTATTTTGAACGACTATCTAACTCAAATTTCTTTACATATATCTTTTTTTTCGTCTCCTAAACTTTGTCTTAAATATTCTTCGATAGAAATATCTGTGATTTATTTATATACTTTAAAATATAACATATTTGTGCGTAATATGACATCTTTAATAAGTTTGACAAAATAAAAAAAAAATTGTATAAATAAACGTATTGCCAAAAATTGTGAGTGAACATACAGAAAACCCAAAACAAGAACAAAATAAAATTATCTTGATTTTTCAGTTTTGATAGCTCCTTTTTTTTAACAAAATATATATTATATTACTTTGTTACGTCTGCGTCCTGATCCACTTTTTCCAAATATCTTTCCTTGGAGTATTTGCTATAGTAATTCATATCTGTGTAGTATATGTCTTTCTTTCCGGTTTGTGTTTATTTATGGCCCGCCGGATTGTGTTTTGACTGTATCCATTTGAAAGTAAAACGTATCGAAGGAGCTTGATTTCTTGTTGCAAATGTTCCTTGTCTGTTAGGGTTTCTGATCGGTGAGCTAAGGATTTGGCAACGGAGAAGAGTTGGACTGGGTGATGATGTGAGCTGGCATTTAAGTATCTGTTTATATGTGTCGGTTTTCTATATACTGAGTGAGACAAAGAACCATCTGATTTTCTTTGAAGCAAGACATCCAGTAATAGTAGTTGTTCTGCTACTTCTCTTTCCATTGTAAATTTAATGTTTGGATGTATATTGTTAAAGTGTTCCAAGAACGTGTTGTCATCTACGTATCGTACCCATGTTTTCGGTTTATGTGGAGCAGTTCCTAGAGCTAGTGTTTCGAAATGCTCCATGTATAGATTAGCTAGTGCTGGTGACAATGGAGGGTCCATTGGTGCACCTTCTATTTGTTTGTATATATGTATATATATATATATATATATATATATATATATATATATATGTATATATATATATATATATATATATATATATATATATATATATATATATATATATATATATATGTTTATGTATATATATATATATACACACACACATATATATATATATATATATATATATATATATATATATATATATATATATATATATATATATATATATATATATGTATATATATATATATATATATATATATATATATATATAATAAATAAATAAATATATATATATATATATATATATATATATATATATATATATATATATATTTATATAACCAGTGTTTTCACAAGCTTTCATTTGACACCACACTCGATGACCTAGTAAAAAAAAAAATTTTTTCAGTTTCGATTTCACCCCTCAGAACTAACCCCTTAAGTCAAAATTTAACTTTTAAAACTACATGGCTCTGATGAGGCCATCAATTCCTATGTTATTATCAAATTTCAACTTTCTGTGACAAGGAGTTTCGGAGAAAATCGGGTATGACAGACAGACAGGCGGACAGACGGGCAGACACCGAAGTGATCTTATAAGTGTTCCGTACAGAACACTAAAAACAATCAAACGTATAGATATGACGATTTTTTTAAAAAAAACTTCTTCATGTTTTTACAATTTAAAAATTTTCCATTGAAAAAGCCTATTTTTATTGTAAATTTAATTACTGACAATTAATTTAAGTACACTTAATGATCTTCATTCATTTTAGTAAATGAAGCCCTTCTTGTCAACATAAGGACAATACTATTTAATTTTAAAATCCTCTTGATGATTTTATGAAAGGTGAAGATTCTGTTTTAACTGAAGCCTTATTAGTTACTTTTGTCGAAAAAGATATGAAGCTTTCATTAAAGACCCTTCTGAAGCCCTATAATAAAAGTTACAAAGACTTACCTCTAAAACAGCCCTATGATTTTAGAAGTTTTATTACAAAAGCTTAAGGAAAATAGTAAATCAAGAATTTATACAGAATTATTATTTTTGGTCATATCATATGTTAGTAAAGTATGAGACGTAAGAACAAAGCGTGTATTAAGAATATAAATATTATGTTAGTTCAGAGAATGGAAGGGATAAAGGTCATGCCTCTCTTTAGCCGAAGGAAACGGACAGTGTTTCCAGTTTTGTGTAGCCTTAAAGCTTCAATTTTAAAATAATAACCTAAAATTAGATTTGGAATTCTTATGTTTGGATGCTTTGAAATAAGCAATTCTCATTCTTTTTATTACTTCTTGCAGAATTAAACTATCTCAAGTTTATTTAACATGTCTATTATACGTCGCATGGTCGACCAAATTTATTAGTGGTAGATACAGGGTGAGTCAAGGATAGAGTAAAGTTTATTATCTCATTTGTCTCGGGAATGACAAAAAAATCTTAAATAGATTAGTTTTAGGGAATGTTAAGGTGCACAGTTTAAAATTATTTTTGAGTATACATGGTGCTTCAAAAAAGTTTGGCCTATATAAAATAACATTTTTTTAAATGGAACATCCTATTTTCTAATTTATTTTTAAATTCTGCGTAAAATTTTATAACTTCTTTAATAATAATGTTATATACCTGAACCTAGTAGTTTTTCTGATATTTCAATTTAAAAAAAAAAATACTAGTTTTCAGTTTTGTAAAGTAGTAGCGCCATTGTTTCTTAAGGTGGAATACTCATAATTGGTACGAGCGTTCTATAGATACAAAAAAAAGCTATATGTAAAAAAAATCGAGTTAAATGCTATAGGTTCAAAATAAATTTGTGCATTTCGACTATTTTAAATTGAAAAATCTCAATTTTTTTAAATATCACACCTTGTATATTATTACTTTTTCTAATAGATTTTTCAAAACCCCTACCTATTTCTAATAGTTTTAGATTTATTTTGAATTTTTCAATTTTTACCCTTGTTTTTAATACACTTACGCTATTGTGAAAACATATAGTTAATAATAATTTTAATATAGTTTAACTTATCTAATGATTAATTATTTTGACGCAATAAATGTTCAAAAATATGCCCGTCTACTTGAATACACATGTTTGGTCGTTTTACTATATTTTCCTTCACTTTCCTTAGCATAAAGGGCGTCTTTAATGTAACCCCACAAAAAGAAGTCTAAAGGTGTCACATGATCGAGGAGGCAACTGAATGAATCCAACCCTACCGAAAATTCCCGAACTTCCCTGTGGCAATGAACCCAAAATGGATTAACTGCTCCATTACCGCGAAAAGCAGCTTCGTCAGAAAACATTATTTTGCATAAAAAATTTGGATCGGCCTCTATTGCTCCATTCATGGTGATACAAAAGTTTACTCGTCGTTCAAAATCACGATTTTGAAGTTCTTGGTGTAGTTCCATATGAAAGAGATAATACTTGTATTTTCTCGTGGTGCGATTAGCCGTAGATTGGGATGTGTCAGATAACATGAAAGTAAAATCTCCATTTCTTTTTCCTCATTGGTAGCATTTTGATTTACTACTTTCCGTTTCGTATACTCAATGCTACCACTACCATCGAACCGTTCCATTAAGCACTGAAAAGATTTTCTAGATGGTATACGTCTATTAGGATACTTTGCTCCGTAAAGCCTTACTGCCAAAAGACAATTTTTTCCCTCCTCGCCAAGTATATAAACCATATCAATTAATTCATTTTTAGGAAAATCCATAACTATTACCTTTATACGTCACTTACTACAACAAATTAAACTATTTTTACTTGCTTAATAGACATGTCAAAATTTGACAATGCATTTAGGTTTTGTCTTGGCAACTATGATGTTATAGCGTAAGTGTATTAAAAACAAGGGTAAAAATTGAAAAATTCAAAATAAATCGAAAACTATTAGAAATAGGTATATGACCTACTTAATAAAAGTTGGAGGATTTTGTAAAATCTATCAGAAAAAAATAATAATATACAGGGTGTACCGTTTAAAAAATTTGAGATTTTTCAATTTAAAATAGGCGAAATGCATAAATTTATTTTGAACCTGTAGTATCTAACTCAAATTTCTTTACATATATCTTTTTTCTCGTCTCCTAAACTTTGTCTTAAATATTCTTCGGCAGAAATATCTGTGATTTATTTAAATACTTTAAAATATAATATATTTGGGGGTAATATGAGGTCTTTAATAAAAATAAATAAACGTATTGCCAAAAGTCGTTAGTGAACATACAGAAAACCCAAAACAAGAACAAAATAAAATGAATTACCTTGATTTTTCAGTTTCGATAGCTACTTTTTTTTAACAAAATTTATATTATATTTTTACGTTGTTATGTCTGCCTCCTGATCCCTTTTCCAAATACCTTTCCTTGGAGAATTTGCTGTAGTAATTCATATTTGTGGTGAGTTCTCATTATGTGTCCTAAATACTCCAATTTTCCTACTTTAACAGTTTCCATAATTTCCAGTTTCTTATTCATGTGACGTAAAACATCCCTCTAGTAAATACGGTCAGTTTAAGAAATTTTCAAAATTCAGCGATACAGCCATAATTCAAATGCCTCAAGTTTCTTAGAAGTGGCTTCAGTTAGCGTCCAAGATTCCGCACCATAAAGAAGGACACCGAAGACATAACATCTTAGGAGTCTCATTTTCGTGCTCAATTTTATTGCTGAGCTTTTGAAAAGTGATGTCATTTTGAAGAACACTGCTCCAACTTTTTCGATATGGCAACGAATTTCCTGCTAATGATCCCATTGTTAGTTTATCATGGTACCTAGATATGAATATTGTGGAGTTCATTGTATTTGTTGATTGCTAACCATCAACAAGGTAGCAGGAACCGGAGACTTACTGATTACCATGTACTTTGTTTTGCTGATATTAAGTTCGAGGCCGTATCGATTACTGACTCCGTTTATTTTTGTCATAAGATATTGTAAACCCTTTAAGTTATCAGATTCTTTCCGTCTAGCCCAAGGTCTTTCAGAATTTCGACCATTTTGTGATGTTGGACGCTATCAACGCCTTTTGGTAGTCGACCAGGCACAAATAGATATACGTCACAATTGACGTCTCTACATCGCTGAATCAAAACATGCATAGGAAACAATGCCTCTCTGGTTCCCATGCTATCACGAAAACCGAATTGTGTAGCTGAGATGTTTTCTTCACACAACTTGTATCTTTCTCTGTGATTGAGTTTCAGAAATGTTTTTATTGAATATATTCCTAAAAAGTCTTATAAACAATACGTGTATTATATTAGTAGAGTTAAAAGAAATATATTTTGGCAATGATCAAGATTAGGATAGTGTGGGAATGTCTAATGGTCAAAGATCTATGTATGCCCACTGCCACTTTATAATGTTACAGAAAGTTGCAAATATGCTTACTACAGATAATATTAATTTGAAAAAATTTGTCATAATCTGGAATCGTACTAATATCTTTGAAATCAGTTGCAATATGGGTCCGCCCTTTATCAACTAATAAACGATAATCATAAACATTGTGGCTTTCATTTGAGAAAATTCTACAATTTTAGACTACGCTGATTAATATTTCTAAATATTATACTCCATTTTTTGTGACCAGATATAGCGTCTACCAAATCCAACTAGCAGCTGACGAGACTCGCACGATAACCTGAAATAATTAGACAATTTAAAAATCGCTCACACCACGATGGACGCGTATGTATTGTTTTGATTATGTCTCTTCAGTAAGATGCAGTATAATTAATTTCAGAGGGCAAAAAATATTGAAATCTGAAAATTCCAAAATAAACCATGCTTTTAAATAAATAAAATCATTACATGCTTAAATCACACAAATCATTAGGTAAATATAGTTCTGGAGACTTGAATATTAGCTTTAAACACATTGATGTGGGCAACATATGCCAAACTTGACATGTAATACATGTACACCTAGAATTATACCTTCCCTGAATGCACTAGATTACTGTTTTTCTTCGTATTTTAGGCTCGCTATTTCATAAAAATCATATTTTTCGATTTCTGTTGGTTTGTATGCCAATTTATCGTCTGTAAAATCGTGGCAGTGTGTGCATATGAACTTAATATTTTTAAACATCCCAGTAAATCCTAAAATAATTCAGTTAAAAATATTGTTATTTGTGGGCTTCCTAAAACCACTCATAGAAGTAGTAATGCATTTAATTGGTAATAACATAGAGGCCAATGTTGTTTTCATTAAGATCTTGCGCTTACAGTTCGTAATTTCACTCACACCGTATATAATTCGGTCTTGCATTTTACCTTACTAAAATACTATATTTTTATTTTAGTACTGTTTGTCTACTAAATTTAAAAATAACTTTAAAAAATAAATGATAAATATTAGGAAATCAAAACGAATTCCTTAGATTAAACCTAGTTTTTCTAGCTGTGAAATTGCAAATCCTTTGGATTATTTCTACTTCCGTCGACAAAGTGGTTCATATACCGGCAAAGATGGATTACAAAATGGATCGTAAAATATATTATACCTCGTCGGGTTGTATCGCGAGTAGATGGGACGTTCTTGCGCTTATAGTCTTACAGCATATAGGTCTGGGTATTTGTGGTGATCTGTTAAAAAGAGAAATATTTTAGTGTGTACTTCCATTAATTTTGGTAAAAAACAGCAGATTGTAAGCAGGGACGGATCCAGCGAGGGGCGATTGGGTCAACCTAACCTAACCCAATAAAGAATAGTAAAAATATAAATTGTGTATATACTAACCCTAATAACTCTATAAAGTATAAACATAACATAACTTATGGTGCAAGGGTTTAAAAAATAATTTCTAAACCAAATAACTTTATAAAATTAACATAATATAAAAAGTGTCCCAGTATTCCATGTACATAGAGTTACTGTGAATTTCTGAGATGAAAATATGACAATTCAACCCAGCTTACCTTAGTCCAAAAATTCGTAATTTTTGAGATACAGGGTGTCAAAATTATATCTTTATTTTTGTTTCTCCTAAGTAGCTTTCTTAATAATTGCACTATTTGTACAAGATTCGGTGCTAGGGGGTTTTCTGAGATAAGAAATCGCACAGTTTTATTGTAAATTGTAGGTGGTGCCACTTTTATATTCTCATAACTTTTTTATACCATTCTGTATGATATATGATTGACGATTTGGATAAAGGTTAAACAGTGACTGGCTCTTATTACGCAGTGTTATTGGACCATTTGTATAGTGAGCTGCGCTTCCTACTTTTCCGCCTTATTCCCCAGATTTCTCGGCAAGTAACTTTTTTGTTTCCTAACCCCAAAGATTGGCTTGGAATTTCCATGGAATAAAGAGGTTATCTGTGGTGTAAACGAGTATTTTGCACAGTCCGAAATATTTTTTTTCAAAGAATAAAAAAATTGGAATCTCGCTGGACCAAAAGTATTGAGCCAATGTAGATTATGTTGAAAAACAAGTTTTTGTTTTGGTAAGAAATTGTTTCTAACCTTGTTTTTTATAATAACTGAAAGGTAAAGTTAAAAACAAGTTTTCCTGCATTAGTAACAAAAAATATTCAATATAAAGAGATGGAATAGAAGCTTACATAAATTATGTCAAATTGCAGTGACTTTCCGACTTTTAGTCTACAGTTGCATGACATACCATTAAGATCGATGGTCAATCGTTACCCAGTGTAATAATAGATTTTCATCTGTGATATTCGTAACCCACATCTCTACAGTACTAATGATGTCAGGGTAATTATAAATTTCCCTCAACTTTCTATTTATAGAAATTGGAGGCCGAAGTAAGAAATTAGGTTTCTCTTACAATGATTATATCTAATGGAGAGAGTTAATGTTCAGCTGTAGCTAGGCATACCATCACTATAAGAGAAATCCAAAGGACCCCGCACTAACCTTATGAAAAATTACTTTCGGTGGATTTGGACGATACTTTGGGAAAATGTAATTTACGCGATGCTTATCAAATTATCTCATAGCCTTAACTTTAACCTATGAACCGTTTTCATTCTAGGAAGTCTTATAAGTGAAATAAAAAATTGCCGTTCCTCTCTTTGCGCTATCCAGGATCAATGACGTGGACGTGGCAGAGACTAATCCCTGTGTGAGCTATGGATGGATATGATGTGTTATGTTATGGATAGCTTTCAAACTACAAAAAAATGAAATTAAGAACATGAATGTTAACGATGATGCAGACGTAATGGGTTGTTATTGCACTTGCCCGTCTAGCGCTAAACCACCTGGAACATGTGTATATGTGACGGATTTACTGCGGTTTCTGGGATATTCCAGGTATGAACAAAATATAAGATATCCATCGGATGCACTCTTGAAGCATGTATTAGATGCCGGAGATAGACCACCACAACGTAATCCATTGAATTGAATGGACATTCACACACATGGATCAGTCTCCGCCACGTCCACGTCCTTCCTGGATAACGCAAAAAGCGGAACGGAAATTTTTATTTCACTTCCTAGAATGAAAACGGCTCATAAGTTAAAGTTGGAGCCATGAGATATTTTGTTCAGCATCGCGTAAATTACATTTTCCCAAAGTTTCGTCCAAATCCACCGAAAGCCATTTTCCATAAGGTTAGTGCAGAGTCTTTTTTCATTCTGTCTCTAACTTCTATGAATGAAGTCCTTGAGTTGCGCTCCGTTAACACATTTAGAGAGATTTTTGCAGATACCTCGCGCAATCGTAGCCGAAACTTTGAAAAATTTCTCCGATTTGGCACTGTGTAATCATTATTGAATATTATTGAATATATCAAAATGTTACGATATAATAAAAATATAAATCTTTGCTAAAAGTTTATAGTTCTATTTTACGAGTGAAGTTGCTCAAAGAAAAACATAAAGGCTTTTTGGTAAAATAAAATCATTTTTATGGACTTAAGGTAAAGGACGTTTCTTACAAAATGTATTTTTTTATAGCGCCATTAAATAACTCTTCAGCAAACATAAATAAAACCCAAATACGAAGTTATGGAATAGACAAAATATAAGTAGTAATTATTAACCACGTTGCGTATTGATTCTTGAGTTAAGACTGTGTTCCAATGATTTGCCTATGATTGCACGTAACATCGTTAGAGAAAATTAGCTCGGGGACACACAAGCCTAGTAATTAGACACCCACTGTTCCAAAGGAAACTGACATTCTCGAGAACAGGAAGAAATAGTAGCTCAAACTGTTATATTTTCTCAATGTCGTAAACGAAAGATATCTGCTCTTTTATTATATTTATTCCATGAGATGTCTAGTTATAGTGGTAAGAGTAGCAATATGTTTTGACGACCGGTCAAAAAATGAGTTTCTAACAAAAGGATGCGATTAACTTTTAAATTCAAGTTTGTAGCGAGACGTATTAAAGGGATCACTAATAAAAAAATAAAAAAAATCAAATGTCGGTTTTTTTTGCATATTGCTATTGTACACTAAATTCTGAACAGAACTCGGCACTCTACATGTCTCTGCGTGTTTTAGAAGTATTTATATCCTTTGCCAAAGTTGGGAAGGTAGTTATGTACAGACATACAGACATCACGTCACTCACTAGTCCCTCTATGCCGCGTCCTCTCCAAACTACCCTCTCCCCTACTTTTCTCGTTGTATTCAATAATTTTTTTTTTAGTAACATCCTTTATTGGATATGCTTAGTACAATCTTAATTACAAATTAATTTATGACTATGGTTGATTTGTACTTCCAATCAATTACCAAGCAAGGCGAGTGCGGGTTGAACACATCAGCATGCATTCCCAAGATTAAATTAATCTAACTTAATCTAAATTTAACTTTAACACTTTATACAAGTTCGTGTGATTCGGTTCGCTTCAATCTTCTGATGTGTTTTATGGCGAAATCTTGAATAACTTCGTGGATCTATTTGATTTCGAGCTCACTGTGCAGTTCTTCGTTGGTTACGTAGCGATAAGCATTGGTAATCAATCGAAGAAATTTGTTTTGGCAGCGTTGGATTATAAGTCGATTTGATGTCTTAGTGCAACCCCATATTTGCACCCCATAAGTCCATATTGGCTTTATTATGGACTGATAAATCAATCTCTTTAATCTTAGGTCAAGTTGGAAGTATCTTCCGACTAACCAGTATAGTTGTCTAATTTTGAGTCTGATCTGCTCAGCTTTCTGTCTAACATGATGTTTCCAATTTAGTCTACCATCGAGATGGATGCCGAGGTATCTCGCTGACTCTGAGGGATTGGACATCTCCTAGTGATATGATTAGGTTGCTGTCTTTTCGCCGCAACGCAAAGTTGACATGGACAGATTTCGAGCTGTTAAGTTGTATTTTCCAATCCTAGCCCTTTTGTGGATTTTGTTAACTGCAGCTTGTATGTTTTCTATTGCTTTAGGCAGAGATATATGTTTGTCTATAATAACTATGTCGTCAGTAAATGTTCAAAGTACTGTTTCTTTTGTTGTTGAGATATCGGCAGTGTAGAGCAGGTAAAGGAGTGGTCCTAAGACACTACCCTGCGCAACTCCAGCCGAGATTGATTTGAATGTTGAGACATGTGACACTCTAAATTTTCTTTCGGAAAGGTACGAATCTAATAATTGACAATAGTTCCGCGGCAGCAATTTGCTCATCTTGTAGATCAGTCCCATATGCCATACCCTGTCAAATGCTTGTGACACGTCAAGGAATATTGCAGGACAGTATTTTTTTCTTCAAATGCATTTTCAATAACAGCTGTCACTCTATGCACTTAGTCTACTGTTGGGAGACGATTTCGGAATCCAAACTGGACATCTGGTATATTTATAAGTGGTTTAAGACGTTTTAACAGTAGTTTTCAAACAATTTTGATATGGCAGGTAGCAACGAGATAGGCCTATATGACCTGACTTGTTCTGCCGGTTTGTCAGGTTTTTTAAGAATAATTATTTGTGCTGTTTTGAAATATCCCGGAACATGCTTCAGTCGCAAACAGGCATTAAATATGTATGTCAACATGATGATTGTTTTTCGTGGCAGTTCTTTCAATAAGCCAGGTGAAATTTCATCAATTTTAGGAGCTTTTTTAGGGTTGAGGTGGTTGTCAATTTCTATGGCAACTTCCATAGGAGAAACCATCTTTATAGCTTTTTCAGGTTGATAAGCAGACATTGTATCCATTGTAGATTGAATATCATTCGGTTGAAATACATGTATTCAATAAATGAACAAGTTGCTGTATAATTTATTGGTTTTATATACTGTTTGTTAGATAATACAGATATACAAAAAAAAGTGATTTCTTAAGTATTTTTTATGGCGAATCCAAAAAAAATCATTAAAAAAGACATCTACTGTAAGGTTTTTTCAGAAAACACACTTAAAGCTGCCAGGAAACTATTAAATTGGAAAAAATACGTTTTAATAAATAATGTAAAACTGTATAATCATTAAAATTATCCATAAAAATATTATTTCGGACATCTTTAAATGTTCTGAATCTACATCTATAATATATATAAAATGCAACGTCTCTCTGTCTGTCTGTCTGTCCGTTAGTGCGCTTATCACTGGAGAACCACTCATCCGATTTTTACTACTTTTTTTTTTTTAAAACATACATATGTTCTCTGGCCAGGTTATAGGCTATATTTTATTACGATAGGTAGCATAGGGAATGAGCAGTGACGATAATAGTGAATGAAGTCGGAAAAAAGTTTGCCGTTAGCGCGTTGCCTTGCAGTACACAGCCTAAACCATTAAATTTGGAACAATATTATGTAGCAGAGACTATCTATAATCTATAATCTATATATATATAAAATGCAATGTCTCTCTGTCTGTCTGTCTGTCCATTAGTGCGTTTATCAGGCGAGAATCACTTATCCGATTTACGTGTCTTTTTTAAATTCATACATATATTCTTTGGCCAGGTTATATAGTAATAATAATAATCTATATCTATAATATATGTAAAATGCAACGTCTCTCTGTCTGTCCGTTAGTGCGCTTATCCCTCGAGAACCACTTACGTGATTTTTTAAATTCATACATATGTTCTCTGAAGAGGTTATGTAATAATAATAATAATCTGTATAATATATATAAAACGCAACGTCTCTCTGTCTGTCTGTCCGTTAGTGTGCTTATCATTCTAGAACCACTCATCGGATTTACGTGATTTTTTTTTTAATTCTTAATTTAATATATGTCAAAAAAAATCTATAATATATATAAAACGTAACATCTCTTTGCCTGTCTGTCTATCCATTACTGCTCTTAGCACTCAAGAACCACTTATTCGATTTACGTGTTTTTTTTTTTTATAAAATGCGAAAGGAATAAACAGAGACTAAATGCTAATACGTAAGAAAAAAGGTGGAAGTTTACCGGTAAGCTTCGCAGAAAGACTGAATAGATGGGCGGAATACTTTAAAGAAACATTAAATGGAGATGAAAATGAGGAGTTGAATGAGAAATAGGAAGCAAAATTAACTGAAGGGCAGGAGGCGACAAATAAACCCTGCTAAGAAGAAATATGAGAAATACTCAGAACCCAAAAAAAATAAGGCCCGGGTGGAAATTGTAGAACTGATAAAAGCTGGAGGAGCAGCATATGACTCTGTAAATAGAGAAGGACTCTACAAGATAATGGAAGAACTAAAAATTCCAAGTAAATTGATTCGCATGGTGAGAATGACCCTGAATGACACAGAAAATAGAGTGTTGGTTGAGGGCAAAGTATCAGACAAGTTTAAGGTGAAGAGAGGATTAAGACAGGGGGAACCAGTGTCGACATGTCTATTTAATTTGGTACTAGAGAAAATAATCCGGGAGTCAGAAATAAAAACAAATGGAACGATATACCAACAAACCTGCCAATGCTTGGCCTATGCGGATGATGTAGCAGTAATGCATAAGTAGGATAGAAGAAAGGAGAAGGATGAGAGGACTAAAGATAAATGAGGAAAAACAAAATATATGGAAATTACAAAGAAGAATGATATTAAAAACAACAAAAGTTTAGATATAATAAACAACTTAGGAAAAAGATATATGTTTTGAAAAAGTAGACAAATTTAATTATCTGGTAGTAACAATAACATAAAGTGGACAAGAAAGGACGGAGATACAAGAAAGAATAGCGAAAGGACAGAGATGTTTGGGGGCAATGAATCCAATATTGAAATTAAAGAATGTATCAAGAAAAGCAAAAGAAAGAATATATACGACAGTTGTCAGACTCACGGTGACATATAGATGCGAAATGTGGAAACTGAATGCAAGAGAAAATAAGACGTTGGAGGTGTGAGAAAGGAAAGCTTTGAGAAAAATCTACGGAGGAAGGAAAGAAGAGGGACTGTGGAGAAAGAAGAACAAACTACGAATTAAAATGCCTATATACGAAACCCCTTATAAGCCAAATCATAATAAGCCAGCGATTAGGATGGTAGGGACACGTGGCAAGGATGAAGGAAGAAGGACAGGCAAAGCAAGCCCTAATAAGAGGAGTGGTTGGAAGAAGAGGCAAGGGTAGACCTCGATCTACATGGATTCAGGCAGTAAAGCAAGATCCGGAGTTGATGGGAATCCCGCACCGGGAAAAGCTAACAGGAGACAAAAAGAAGTGGAGACAAGTATGCAACCAAGCCATGGGCCTCTAAGGCCCCTTGAGCTATATAATAATATAAACATAACGAATAAGCAGTGACGATAAAGGTGAATCAAGTTCACGCGAGCGGAGGCGCGGGCACGGCTAGTTTATCATAAAAACTTAAAAAATATTAAGTTTTAGTGTTCATGTTTAACAAGAAACACGTATACACCACCTTTAGCTAAGCTACGTAGCAAAATTCCGTTTAAAATAAGTATGTGCAACGGCTAAATTAAACAAAATTTTCTTAATTTCTATTAACATTGAATAAAACTATTATTTCCAGTGTTTTATGAAGTTCTTAATCCTGACTTTACATCAAAAAATATGCTTTTATGATTATGTTCAACAAAAAACTCGCTTTTTTTAACACTCACAAGGGTGCTATGTGGTTGGTAAAATGCTTTTTTTTTTTAAGTAAATAAATGCAATGAAATAATATTTTTTGTTCAATATTAGTAAAAATTAAAAACAATTTTTTAATTTAGCGGTTGCACATATTTATTTTAAACAGCATTTTGCTACGTAGCTTAGTTAAAGGTGGTGTATGCGTGTTTTTTGTTAAAGATGAACACTAAAACCTAATATTTTTAAACTTTTATGATAAATATAAATTCAGAACATTTAAAGATGTCCCAAATAATAGTTTTATTTCATAATTTTAATAATTATACAGTTTTACATTATTTATTAAAATGTTTTTTTTTTTTTAAATTGAATAGTTTTCTAGCAACTTTAAGTATGTTTTCTGAACAAACCTCACGGTGGATGACTTCTTTTATGGATTCAGCATAAAGAAATACTTAAGAAAACACGTGTCTCACTTAAAAGACAGAACTTTTTTTTGTATACCTGTGTAATTATATAGAAGTGAAATATTTATTATTTACATAATCGAATCAGTATGACTAGTAAGCACCAGTCGCATATGATGGAACAGATTCTTCATTGTCCTCAACTCTTTCTCCAACATCCGAGTTTCCTTTTTCTCTTCTCACTCACGGACTTAGAGGCTTCTAGAACATCTTTTTCTAATGTTTTCCGTTTTTATTTCATCTATAAATTTTAGCTGAGTCACACAAAACCTCCCTGGTTGTATTTCCAGCTTTTGTAAAAACCTGCAACGAATAATATTTCCATCATTAAAATATGCAACAGCATCATAAGCCACAAATTTCAACGTATCTAATGCAACAAAAATATTTGTTGGAACTCCACCCCAAATAGGAAAAAATAACGCTTAAAACTAAAAAAAAAATCAAAAGTTTTTAGTTTTATTGCTCTCTTGAATAGTTGACTGATGTCATATAAAGTCCTTCATGTTTAGTGTTTTGTGTATAGAATGTAAAAATATGTTTTTGACAGTATTTTAAAATGAATACCCCAATACAATGAACTACTTTCTAAGAGCAAATTTTGAAGAAAACCTCTTCTGAAGGTCGAAACGTTAATAAATATATAACAAATCCAAGAATAGTTTTAACGATCTAATTCCAGGAACACGTAAAATAAAATATATACATATATATATATATATATATATATATATATATATATATATATATATATATATATATATATATATATATACATATTCATACACATGTCAGAGCCACGTGCGAATTTATTATACCCATATATATCTAAATAGTAATATCCCTAATCTTCCGACTGTTGCTTATGTATCAACCCACATAGAGATAAAAATCCTGTTAAAAATGCTAACTTCAAGATGAGATATCTAATAAACTATGGACTTTTGAGCTTGGTGCCGACGAGAACTTTTGTTCTACTCCTCAAAAACTATATTTTCCCATTTTGAACAAATTTGACCGAGAGCCATTTTCCATAAGGATACTGCGTGATCCTTTCTTAAATTATTGCTTACTTTACTTTGTCCTTTACCCAAAGTAATAACAAAAAGAGAAATTACAGAAACTAACTTGTCTTAATAGTGCCTATTTCTACTTGCTTTAATAGAATTTTTATATTGTCATAATAAATAATTTCTTATCTAGAATTTTCTAAAAGTTCTATTTTACAAAATAAATTGCTTAAATAATATATAGTATAAATGTTGTGTTGGACTTCTATAAGCCAAACTGCCATGTCTAACGAAATATAATTTTTACGGCACCATTAAATGTTTTAGCGTTAAAAAACGTTCCACCTCTATAGCAAACTAAAATAAATTCTAAGTACGAAGTTAGCGAACAGCCACAAAGTATAAATAGTTAATGCCCTTTCTACGCTTTAACTGCTTTAGGGACTTGTTATAATGTTTTTAGTAAAACCGCTTATGCACAAATTCTGCTTCAAAATTCTTAAGAAAATCGTTTTATCCTACAGTTAAGTCAGTTAGAAGTGTCTGGTTTATGAATTTACAGTTATAAGATGAAGTTGTTACATAGTATACATATATAAAAAAAAATCATAAAGAAAATAAAGTTTTTTTTAAGCCATTATATTGTGATTTTATATCCCATTCCTTGAAGTGGCGCGGTTAGTTTTAAATTAATAAACAAATCCTGCTCTAAAGTTTTCCAAAAAATAATTTAATCCCATAAATAAGACAGTTGAAGGTCTCTGGTGAATGATTTAACTTATAAGATGGAGGTGTTACGTTTTATACATACATAGATAAAAAAAATTAGGCA
>CM032456.1:173793317-173803317 GCA_019049505.1 Pachyrhynchus sulphureomaculatus
GGTGATACAGGATGATACCAGTCCATAGATGCCCATTTAGACAGGGGGTCATAATACAGAACTATTGCGTCGGTGCGTGCTTGTGTTAGGCGTGCACACATGTGTGCGCGCGTGTATAGACACGTGTGTATGCGCGTCTGTATGCGCGTGTATCTACGCGTGTACTCATGCGTATGTTTGTGCGCATGTGCGCGCGTACATGTGTTCGTGCGTGTGTAGGTATGTACACGTGTGACACGTGTGTGTGAGCGTGTGTGTATGATCAATTTAAAAAATATCTATTTTTAGTTTATTGGAGGCGCAAGCTTCTTCGTGACACCATAATTATTTAAAAATTATTTATTTTAATGAAATTACTTCTTACTTTTTAATGTAGACAACATTTTGCGACAAATGAACCTTGTTTATGAACTCTTTATTACCAAAGTTAAGCATAAGTAGTCCTCATGGGGATAATATAGTTTCATGGGGAAAACTTTAGAGTGAAAATGTACTAAGTAGCAGGGAAAATTTTTAGCCGAATAAAGGAAAATTGGCATTTTTATGAGGTTGGGGGAATCGTAAAAACTTTTACTAGAATAATTTTATTAATCTGAGTCAATAAAGCTAAAATTTTTTTACGGTAATAATATGCAGTATATTAACTTCACTAATGAAGTGAAAACATTTTTAAAAGGTTCTTACAAAATTTGTTATAGATGATTAATAAAAATAATAAAAAGTGGGGAAATATTTAAGACATGCGGTAATCAGTTAGTCGTGACGACTTTTTAATATTATAACCTCTAGAAACGGGGCCATTTTTATAGCCTCACGTTGGAGAGCTATTTTGTATAACTCCAACTTTCTTTATTTTTAATAAACATTTTATTTATCAAATAGAAGCCGTTATTTGCCCCTTATGTATATCTTAATTTTAGAAATGGATTGAGTGGATATTAATACTGATAAAGCAAAAATTTAGATATAAGCTAGCTGATTTTGTTTGGAGAGATTATGGATAAGAGATAATTTTTGTACGTCTTTTGAAGATAGTCTCTATAGTTGTTAAAAAATTTGGTTGTACAGATTTGGGCACCATTCATTTTAGAATAAAAAGATTTTAAGTTCAGCTCTAAAAATGAAAAAATACTCAAGATTTAATTAGTTGTTGAAATAAAATTGAATTGAGTAAAACTGTTTCGTCCTGAAAGATAAAGCGGGTAGTTCAGTGAAACGCTAAATTTAAATATAGAAGGGTATATATATTAACAAAATAAAAATTCCTACCTTTACTATACTTTTAAAATTACCTCTACTAAATAAAAATCCATTATGCTAGAAGAATGTACAATATTGCCTAGAGTCTTTAAATTGGAATTATTAAGTTTTTTTTAATAAAAGGTTTTATAAAACACGATATTAAAAGTTTGTGAAATTAACTCCGTAGTTTACACGCGTTGAATAGTCGTTGGAAACAGACTTGTAGACAGGAGGTAAGATATTTAAACTGGTGTACTACTGACTTACTGATTGGCTTCTCCTCGTGGGTTTTCCATAAACTACTTAGCCTCTCCTGGTGAGATTCTCATAAAAATATTGTCTAAGCCACTACCATATTAGCCTCATTTGGGCAGCTAAACACTTTTTGACCCGATATGCCTGAGGATGAGTAGGATATTTAAAGAACGGAGAAAGGTCTTAAATTTAAGAGCTAGAAACGACTGCACTACTGCATCACTGAGAAAAACCACTCTGGCGTGCTGGAGAAAAAAAAAAGCCACTACGGCCTACTGGCGGAAAAGGCCTACTACGGCATGGCCACGGGAAAAAGCCACTACTGCTTCATGGTGGAAAAAAGCCTTTAAAAATTCCATCTGGCTATCTTTTGCCCTTTTTCAAAGTGACGTCTTTAAAAATGGCTCACTTCCGGGATGCAAAATCAATGCAAACTAAATAAGATATGTCAGCAACACGTTATACACGGTTGAGTTACACTGTTCAAAAATTGAAATCACTATTTTAAGTTACACTGCTCAAAAATTTAAATTACTGCCTAATCAAATATAAAAATGTAATAAAAAAGAAATTATAGAAAGAAAAACAGTGTCGTAACATGATCTTAAAATCTAGAAAAAAAATGAATGTTACAATATTATTAAATGGAACGAAATGATGAGTGCAACTTGGTTTCAATAATTTTTGTAATATTTATGCAATTTTTAAGTATTTCTGGTATTAGTTCTCGCCTTTTCGTCAAGGTATTAATATTTCTCTTAATTTCCGCCTTTATTTATTTTCATTTCTTGATTTTAAATTTAAAGTATTATATATATATATATATATATATATATATATATATATATATATATATATATATATAAAATTGTATTTAAATGGATAAAGCCTTGAATGAATTAGAGCCACACCTAATATTTATTTTTAACAATCTTTTATGGTAGAGAGTTTCTAAATTGATTGGACAACATAGTTTAAAAAATTATATAAAAACAACACTATGTTTTAATTTCCAATATATTTAAAGTCACTTGACAATTGTTTCACCATACAATGGCTTCTTCAGAAGTAAATAAGAAAGAAAAATATTTGGTGGTTAAATAAACTATCCTTAATTGCCTAAGATTATGCTAATCATTTTATTATATTATTTACAGACAGAATTATTTTAAGAATGCAAATCTATGGTACTATTTCCGAGAACTAATAAGGATTAAGTAAGGGTGAATGGTTTAAGTCTACCTGTTCGTTTAATAATTGATTGGAGTTTTTTCCGTTTGTTAATTTCAAGACATTCAAGCAAATTTAATTTTTTAGATTTATTTTCTACATGTAGGTTTTTTAAAGTATCATCAAAATTATGAGACTCGTTTATTATATGAGTTGGGTAATGTGAATTGTTCTTATTTTTTTAAATAACTATGTTTATGTTCTTTAATGCGAGTTTCAAAAGATCTACCAGTTTGTCCTACGTAGGTTTTAGTACAAGATCCACAATTTAATAAGTAAACTCCTGATTTTTAAGGAATTCTTAGATTTGGTTTTGTTATTCAAAATTATACTCCCTAAGGAATTACTGGTTTTGAATGCTATTTTATTGTTCTTTTTTATTAAATGTTTGGAAATTGTTCTAGTTATTTTCCCTGTGTATGTGAGTGTACTAAATTTTCCTTTTTTGTCATTCATTGTGGGATAAATTAGAGAGATTGCTTGTTTAAAGGATTTTTTATTCAAGATATTATCTATAATGTTGGGGTCATATCCATTATTAATTGCTATTTGTTTGATTATGTTGAATTCTTTGTTAAAATTAGTTTTAGTCATAGGGATATGTAACAATCTATGTATGAAAGAGTTAAAAGCTGCCATTTTGTGAGGATACGGGTGGGATGAGCTATTGTGTATGACTGTGTCAGTATGTGAAGGTTTGTGAAAAATCGAGAAATCGTGTTTATTGTTAACTTTTGATATAGATATGTCTAAGAAATTTATAGAGTTATTGGTTTCTAATTCTATGGTAAATTTAATATTAGGATGCAAATTATTTAGAAAGTTAAGGAAGATTGTTAGTTGTCTATCTGTTCCCGTGAAAACAGGAAATGATATCGTCAACATATCTATACCAGTAAACCATATTTTTGCTTATCGCGTTTTGATGAATTTTTAGTTCTAAGTGATCCATAAAAATTTCCGCTAGTAACGGACTTAAAGGATTACCCATTATTAGACCTTCTTTAGATGTATAAAAGTTGTCGTTGAATTCGAAATAGTTTTGATCCAAGCACGTCGTAAGTAAATCTAAAATATCCCGTTTAATAATTTCGTTTACTTTATTTTTGATTAAGAGCTTATCTACTAATTCTATGACTTCATATGGTGGGATACTAGGAAATAAGTTTTGTACGTCAAATGAGATAATTCTAGAATTTTCCGGTAAGTTAATATTTTTGATTTTATCGATTAGTTCATAGGTATTGGCTATACTATATTTCGGTTTAAATTTGCAATGTTGTCGTAGTAAAGGGATGAGTTTTTGTGATAGTTTGATAGATGGTGCAATAAAAAACGATACAACTGGTCTAATAGGGAAATCCTTTTTATGTAATTTAATTAGGGAATATAATTTTGGAGCCTGTGGGTTCATTATTGTTAAAGTACTTTTTTCAAAATCATTGAAAATTGTGAGATCTTTTAAAGTAGATTTTATTAATTTTTGGTAGACTTTTGTTGGGTCATTATTTAATACTTGAAATTTGTCTGTGTTCAGAAAAGAAAGAGTTTTAAATATATATTGTTCTCTAGAAATAGCTACCACAGACTTACCCTTATCAGCTCTAGTGAATATTATGTTGTTTTCTTTGGCTTTGGTTTTGATGGATACTGCTGTTTTCTGTTCTTTGGCTTGTCTTGGTTGTGGTTGTTCAAATAATTCTTTTTTAATCTTGTTGGCTGTCATGTATTTAAAATGTGGGTCTTCATTAGATAACGCTAATTCACATTCAACTCCGAGGATTTCTCTTGATTTTTGGGTATCCTTAGGTTTTAAATTGTACTGTAATCCTTTTTCAAGTAGTCCTGATTCCTCTTCGGTGAATGTTGAGTTAGTAAGATTAACAAATCTCTTGTGAAATGTATGGTCCGTAAAGTGTTTGGTTTCTGGCTCTATTGTCGGGATTTTTCGTTTGTTGGTTGTTCTGAGAGTTTGAAGTTTTTTGTTTTGTGTAGTGAATTTTTTGGCAATTATAGAATTTACTTGTTCTCTGACTTTCCTATCGAAGATATCAAATTCAATATTTGTTGATCTGTGAGCAATTTCAGTATGTATTACTTTGAGATATATGTTGTAGTTATCCTTTTACTGTATTGTTTTTTCATATCTTCAAGTATCCATCTCTTAAGTCCAGTTTGTTGTGCAATTTTAGCGGCTTTAGATTGATTATTTGTTTTAAGGCACATATATTTAGGATACACTCTGAACTGTGTACACTGTTTTAAAAACCAAATATTCTGTGTGCAGATTCTAGTTTTCAGTAGTAGTTTAAAATACCATAAGGCTAAAAAGCTCGTTGAAGCTTCAATAACATCTTTGATTGTGTTAGCCGATACTTGTTGGAAATTCATGATAAAATTATATAAAAACAACACTATGTTTTAATTTCCAATATATTTAAAGTCACTTGACAATTGTTTCACCATACAATGGCTTCTTCAGAAGTAAATAAGAAAGAAAAATATTTGGTGGTTAAATAAACTATCCTTAATTGCCTAAGATTATGCTAATCATTTTATTATATTATTTACAGACAGAATTATTTTAAGAATGCAAATCTATGGTACTATTTCCGAGAACTAATAAAGATTAAGTAAGGGTGAATGGTTTAAGTCTACCTGTTCGTTTAATAATTGATTGGAGTTTTTCCGTTTGTTAATTTCAAGACATTCAAGCAAATTTAATTTTTTAGATTTATTTTCTACATGTAGGATTTTTAAAGTATCATCAAAATTATGAGACTCGTTTATTATATGAGTTGCGTAATGTGAATTGTTCTTATTTTTAAATAACTATGTTTATGTTCTTTAATGCGAGTTTCAAAAGATCTACCAGTTTGTCCTACGTAGGTTTTAGTACAAGATCCACAATTTAATAAGTAAACTCCTGATTTTAAGGAATTCTTAGATTTGGTTTTGTTATTCAAAATTATACTCCCTAAGGAATTACTGGTTTTGAATGCTATTTTATTGTTCTTTTTTATTAAATGTTTGGAAATTGTTCTAGTTATTTTCCCTGTGTATGTGAGTGTACTAAATTTTCCTTTTTTGTCATTCATTGTGGGATAAATTAGAGAGATTGCTTGTTTAAAGGATTTTTTATTCAAGATATTATCTATAATGTTGGGGTCATATCCATTATTAATTGCTATTTGTTTGATTATGTTGAATTCTTTGTTAAAATTAGTTTTAGTCATAGGGATATGTAACAATCTATGTATGAAAGAGTTAAAAGCTGCCATTTTGTGAGGATACGGGTGGGATGAGCTATTGTGTATGACTGTGTCAGTTCACTTAGAACTAAAAATTCATCAAAACGCGATAAGCAAAAATATGGTTTACTGGTATAGATATGTTGACGATATCATTTCCTGTTTCACGGGAACAGATAGACAACTAACAATCTTCCTTAACTTTCTAAATAATTTGCATCCTAATATTAAATTTACCATAGAATTAGAAACCAATAACTCTATAAATTTCTTAGACATATCTATATCAAAAGTTAACAATAAACACGATTTCTCGATTTTTCACAAACCTTCACATACTGACACAGTCATACACAATAGCTCATCCCACCCGTATCCTCACAAAATGGCAGCTTTTAACTCTTTCATACATAGATTGTTACATATCCCTATGACTAAAACTAATTTTAACAAAGAATTCAACATAATCAAACAAATAGCAATTAATAATGGATATGACCCCAACATTATAGATAATATCTTGAATAAAAAAATCCTTTAAACAAGCAATCTCTCTAATTTATCCCACAATGAATGACAAAAAAGGAAAATTTAGTACACTCACATACACAGGGAAAATAACTAGAACAATTTCCAAACATTTAATAAAAAAGAACAATAAAATAGCATTCAAAACCAGTAATTCCTTAGGGAGTATAATTTTGAATAACAAAACCAAATCTAAGAATTCCTTAAAATCAGGAGTTTACTTATTAAATTGTGGATCTTGTACTAAAACCTACGTAGGACAAACTGGTAGATCTTTTGAAACTCGCATTAAAGAACATAAACATAGTTATTTAAAAAATAAGAACAATTCACATTACGCAACTCATATAATAAACGAGTCTCATAATTTTGATGATACTTTAAAAATCCTACATGTAGAAAATAAATCTAAAAAATTAAATTTGCTTGAATGTCTTGAAATTAACAAACGGAAAAACTCCAATCAATTATTAAACGAACAGGTAGACTTAAACCATTCACCCTTACTTAATCTTTATTAGTTCTCGGAAATAGTACCATAGATTTGCATTCTTAAAATAATTCTGTCTGTAAATAATATAATAAAATGATTAGCATAATCTTAGGCAATTAAGGATAGTTTATTTAACCACCAAATATTTTTTCTTTCTTATTTACTTCTGAAGAAGCCATTGTATGGTGAAACAATTGTCAAGTGACTTTAAATATATTGGAAATTAAAACATAGTGTTGTTTTTATATAATTTTATCATGAATTTCCAACAAGTATCGGCTAACACAATCAAAGATGTTATTGAAGCTTCAACGAGCTTTTTAGCCTTATGGTATTTTAAACTACTACTGAAAACTAGAATCTGCACACAGAATATTTGGTTTTTAAAACAGTGTACACAGTTCAGAGTGTATCCTAAATATATGTGCCTTAAAACAAATAATCAATCTAAAGCCGCTAAAATTGCACAACAAACTGGACTTAAGAGATGGATACTTGAAGATATGAAAAAACAATACAGTAAAAGGGATAACTACAACATATATCTCAAAGTAATAGATAGTTTAAAAAAGTATATCGAGGCCATTGACATTGACACTGAGCATAGATGAATGAGAGACCGGGAGTTTTTCAGGTAATTAAAAGAAGAGATGTTTAACCATCACCTGCTATTAAAGACGTAACCTCTTGTTCACCTCGTAAAATTTCTGCAAGAAAAAAGTGTTTTAGTGATGTTACAAAAGTTTAGAGACAAATATTTTTTATTGCTTATATATATATATATATATATATATATATATATATATACACATATACATACATACATACATACATTTCACAAGGTACCATCCTCATGTAAGCTGTGACCATTTCAGGCAACTTTCATCTCGTACCTAAATTACTCAAGGACGATAATTTGTAGAAAAAAATATCCAGTAAAAAAAATTTTAAGGGAAAAATAAAATTTAAATGTTTGTCGTTTAGCTGTCCAAAATTGACAACAAAAACATGCAAAAAAAAATACAAAGATATCTTTGTTGCTTAAACAAATTGAATAAAACCGACCACAACAAGAGTACGAAAATGTAAAAGTTGCAAAAGAACAATAAAGTCGGAAAAATCAACGGATAACAAAAATTGACATGGTCGAGTTTTCCAAGCTTTCCTAAAGTTAAGCTTTATGTATTCACACTTGCAAAGAAAGTTTTCCAAGTTCAGCGTATCCCACGAACGACGTCGCTCTAAAGTCGCTGAACGAATGTATAAAGGGAATTTTCTTTAGAAGTTTCAATTTAACTTTGAGCAATGCAAGGTTGTTGCAAGTTTTTATGGACTGTATAATTTCTTTGACAGACAATTTGAATAAAACTAAAAAAAAATTGTATAAATATTACTTAAGCAAAAATTACTTTAGCGAAAAAAAGTTTATTTTGTTAGGTGTTAATACATCACACTTTATTAAAATTCTATCAGAAAAATAGAAAAAATTTTATGTGAAGACACAGCTTGTGTAATAAAGTTTGTTCAGTATAACATGTACATATTTGATGTCATAAAAGTACAATTTTATATATTTTTGAACATCACGTATAATATTTTTTGTAGATCCATATAAATTAATGTCAAAAATAATATTAATCAAAGCCCTGAAAGTTAGTAGTAAGTAGTTTGTAATAAATAGCAACTGCTTAATCTCTGAGAATAGTTTGTGAAAATTCAATATAAAGTGTTTCAGTTAGCGACTGGCTCTATAGCAGAACTAACCAAGTTAAAATTAAAAAAAAAAAACTGATAGCTTTCGATCCATTGTAACTCTTAATTCTAGAAACAGCAATATATATATATATATATATATATATATATATATATATATATATATATATATATATATATATATATATATACCGGATGACACAGCCAATATGTAACACCCTGTAATTTTTTTATTTTGAAAGTTACATATTTGTATTTTTAGATACCAGAATGGGACATTATTAAGCTTTTTTATCACTTAAGAAATATTTTTAACTACCTCCGGTTTGACCGAAAGCGACTGCAACATTCTTATTTTTAATGAAACCCCGTATATTTTTTTATCAATTTCAATTTGCTTTGAATTTCTCTTTCCAACGATGTATCACAAGTTGACATTTGTTTCACAGGTAACCGGTAAAAACTGATTTAAACTCTTCGACTTAGGCGGCCATGGCGGATATACTAGCAATTGTTTTGGTCCGTTTTATCTCACCTTGGAAAGAATTTAAGAATATCCATTTATAGTGTCATTTTCGCGAGTCTAAGTGGCTCCTATAATATTTTATGTTTACATTCATTTACAGAATTTTCTCTTTAAATAATAATCAATATCACCGAAATTAAGATAGAAACACATATTTTTTATTTAACCTAGTCACACATTTCTGGTTTTTTTTGCCAAAATACATCTAACAAAACTATCTAACGCCAGTTGGATTTATTATTATTTTCAAAAAATAAGAAACCTATTTATTAAATAAATAGCTACCCGAAGAATGGCCAATACATTGATTTCTGACTCTTTATCACCAATAAATACATCAACAGATTCAATCAGTTGCCTTCTAAACTGCTGCTCCACCCTTAAAGAATAATTGTTGGGTGGGTGCTTCCTATCGAGATATCTTGCCATGTACAACTCGACGGCTTGTCGGCTATTCTTTCTGCACTCTCCATAAATTAATAATATGTCTACTTTTTCATCCGTTGAACACATTTTTGTTAACGAAAAATTATTTTACGTAAAGTAAAACAATAATAATGGCCATTTTGGTAACACGCAGCAACCAGGACTTTCGGTTCGCCTGTTTTATCACAGCCTACTAAGTCCGTAATGGAACTTGTTGATATCACTAAGTCCGTAATGGAACTTGTTGATATCATAATAAAACAATTCCTTTTCTGAAAATAATATTAAATAAAATTGGCATTAAATAGTTCTGTTAGATGTATGTTGGCAAAAAAC
>CM032456.1:173805817-173915817 GCA_019049505.1 Pachyrhynchus sulphureomaculatus
GTTGGCACGATAACTCTCGAACAAAATAAAAAATATGAAATTTGATACACCCATAAAACTGAAGAGAACGGGGTGCAATCAAAGGGGGTCGATTTATTTTGTATGATTTCATTAACTTTGTGAGAAATATTTTTCCTGGTGCGATTAAAGGACTGGTAGCTAATTGAAAATTCCTTATACAACTTTGATTGCACATACTTATGTGGCGAAGCACCCCGAAGTGAGTTTAAATTAGTAGTCGTTAGGTAAAGAGGCTTGTGTGACTTTGATTTGTCCATTTCGATTATGTAAATCGTGTAACTGACGTGGACGAAGCTGCGGGTATGCCAGAATATTTATAAAATATATATCGTGTAACGAAGGATTCCACAACATTGCGCTTCTAACTGATTGACACCAAAGGATGCAGTTTTTAATACAAATTTTTAACTTTTCTATACTATACATTCTTCATTTCTTCGCAACCGGAGGTAATATTATAAACCCTTTTTAGTTTTAACATTATTTCGCCTCTCCAAAATACAACAATATCAGTTTACACGCCTCGAGAGTTATGTCAGTGACTTTGGTTCGTTTCCTTATCTGCTGGTTATGAATTCTATCTCGAAGGGGGATACCAAGTATGCTTCTCACTATAGCTCTCTGTGAAGTCACGAGCTTTTTGACAAATTCTTAAGTGAGACACATCGTTTCGAGTCCATATGTGCAGACAGCTAACATAGAACATAGGAATTGTAGTCTTTAGTTTTTAGGTTTATGGGTATTACAGTACTACCTCGCAGATACTGAATATTATTTACCTAAAGTAAATAAAGCCCTGACTTTTTAACATGTTAAACGATTGATTAAAAAGTGTGAATAAACTAGTTCGACTTTCAATTAATTTAGAGCAGGGTAACCATCCTTGGTGGAGTGTGTAAGTTAGCACAAATCCTGGCTTACAATTCATTCTTCGTGCAGATTTACATCATTGACAAGATATAGCTGCTGCCTGTTTTAGAGTCAACTGACACTCCTCGACGGCTCAATTTCGTTAATTAAATCCTTCGATGCTTTTTGAAACATCTTATATTTCGACAAACATCACTTCTACATTCACTTTCACGTCATGACCAGACTTCTCCTTAGAGTTTGTCAAGTAAGAATGTGTCCGCGATAATTTATTTTTGGTAGATGCGATTCTAGCAATTCAACAAAAAATCGGTAGAGAGAACCTTTGTCTACGACGCACTTTAGTAAAAATCACGTAAAATCCAAAAAGAGTCACTTGTTGCACGTCGATTGGAGGCAGTCTTTCTTCGTTTCTTTCCAAAGGGTCCTAAAATTACAGATTCCGCGGCCGCTACATATATTAAAAAATCGATATCGTTTGTGAAGAAGTGGGTAAATCATTTTAACGAGACGAAAAATGTCGACGACTTGCCAAAACGTGGCTCGGTAGGCAAAGTCACTTCGAAAGTCGAAAGACGAATCGTGTCTTTGTTTTTACGGGACGGGACCCGCAAATTAAGAAAAACGGGTTTGAATGTGTCCCATAAGATTATTCGACAACATGTTCGTGCTCATGATGTCAAATTCCGAAGCACGTTGAGGAAACCTTTGCTGGGCGAAAATCATGTCGCAGAGCGGTTGGTTCGGGCCCATGATAAGATACTAGAGTAGCCTTCACAATCGCCGGACGCTCACCCTATTGAAAACATTTAGCCGTTTGTAAAGAGAAAGCTTACAGAAAAGACTCTGAGGACTTTGACTCAGTTATTTCGTGAGATTCGAAAAATTTGGAGATCATTGCCCGAGTATGCAGAAAATCTCGTCGACAGCATATCTCGAAGATTATTGATGCAGGAGGAGATTGGATAACTTACTAAGGCAATTCCGCCGTTGTTAGTACACCAAAGAATAAATTGATGCCAAAAAATGCCATTTTTTCAAGAATACTAGCGGTCCCGTTCTTACTTGACAGACTGTATGTTCAAAACAAAAGCGTCTAGAGCATTTCTCTAAAATAACGACATGTCGGTCCGTATTTCTTTGAGAATTAAAGAGGTACAGTAAACGTTATTATAGGACGATATTAGGGATAATTGAGAATCTCTTTAAATAATCTTATTTGTTACGACCATAGAACCAGCTCTCTCAGTCATTCAGAAAATATTTCCAGCAAACTGATTTACAGAGGAGGTTACATAAATAAAAATTCGTTATATTACATCGTGTTCGCGCCGTCTCTGTTTTTGCCGTGCCCTCAGGGATGCTTTTACTGCCCACTCACTATTTTTGGTTAACTACAATTTCCATGGAGTTGCGTTGTCTGACGGGAATATTTTTTTTTTTCATCTATGACTGTTTAGTCAGTATTCTTACACCCTGGAACAATTAAAAGCAAATATCTGTCAAGGAATAGCAGCAATCTCAAAATCGACATGCCCACTAGTGGTCAATAATCTAATTGCTTGCTGAGAATAATACCGGGAGTGCAACATTTTACATTTGAGTGACGTTATTATTAAAAAACTAATTTTTCATGGGCTGTCGTTTCATATATAGTATGTCTAATAAGAAAGTAGCTGGCCTATCTGAAAGAACAATGTACTTATTAGCTTTGAATTTATTTTGTTTATAGTCCATAAACTTTTGGCTAAAATGCATTTATATTAATAAGCAGTCCAGTCGCAACCTGCGTCAATAATAGACTTGTATCTCCAAGGTATACTTTTCATTAAAGGAATAGCATAGCTTTGGTGTTGTCAGTAAGGAGATGAAGTCGTTCAAATCCTTGTTCTGAGAAACAATCCCAAACATGCACCTTTACCACATATTTAATAGTACATCAGGATCGTTTCGTTACATAGTATGCCTAAAAAGAAGATCCGTCCGTAAAAATAACATTACTCCAGTAACGATCTTTATTTTAACGTGCACAAGCTAACCGCACTCTGACGAGTTTTTTTTTGATAACAAGGATTTTTCGATTATATTGCGCTATCGTATATCATGAGTATAGAGATAACGTTGAACTGTTTCACACTACGTTTTTAAACCTAATTTTGCCTATCGTTGACGCAGATACAACGTTTTGAAATAGGCGAACGACTGTTTGTCCGTCCTTGTTTGTATAGATCCACACCGCGCCACATTCTGGAAAATTATTAATGGCCTTCGTCTCCATATAATATTGACACCACTTCTAGATGAACGATCTTGATTTTTCTATATATTTGGAAGTAGTAGGTTAGATCATTTTTGGTCCCTTTTGATCAGAACATAAGAACACGGCTTCGAAGCGAGACGGGTATACAACACTCATTTTGAAAATGATTATTCTGACACGATTCATACAGAATCTGACACTTTAGTTTTATCGTATGAAGCACAAAGGTGACACCTATCGGCGAACACAAAAATTCGAAGTATATCCTTTACCGACTGTGGGTAAGCCCTGCTATGCTCTTACTACGCAGGCTGTACAATTAAGGGGTTACGTATCTTGAAATTTTCAAAAAATCGACTTTTTTTTGTTAGATTTATAATTTACACTTTTAAAAATATTTCAAGCTTTACAAAATAGAATCACAGGTTGAAAGTAATATAAAAATATTATAGACTTTTAAGGCACGGAGGCTTTTTTCTTTTGCGTTTTTCTCGAAACTACTTTTTTTGAACTGGTGGACCAAATATCTTGAGAGCGACTGGACCGATTTTGATAAAATTTATACCACATATTCTTTATAATATTATCTTAAACTTGACGTACGGTTCTTTCGATTGAATGCCCGTTCATTTTTGATTAATTTTTAAATCAGAAAATTTTTGTGAAAAATCTGAATTTACTTTCGAACGCTGTGACTTCTACCAAAAAAAATTTTAAAATTTTTTCCATATTTGGCGACTTAGCTATGTCCTTTCTTAACGAAATGATTTATTTAGTTTTTGGACTATTCTTGACTCATGAAAAAATTCCACCGGTGGAGGATTTTTAAAAGAGGGTCCTACAAGATGGTTCATATCTCCCCTATTTTTTAACTTTTTTTTTAATAATTTCTTTTTAATTTGTTGTTGAAGCTATAATATATTTGTGAAAATAAAAAATTATATTATATAAACTCCTGGACAAAATTAAAACAACAATCTGAAAATTAATTTATCTCTTTCTTATGTCAATTTTAAAGTTTATCGAATATTTGAATAGTAGGCTATGCATATTTTGTTTCGTTGTTCATGACAGAAATCAAAACAATTCGTTTAGATTTACAGTTTTAAAGAATTTTTTAGAAGATAAACAATTTCCTGTAATAATGCGATAGATTTTCTTTAAAAGTAAGCTTATAAATTGTTCCCTTTTTCAAAGTAATACGTTTTTGTGGTAGACTGTTTTATTTTTGACCCCAAAGAATTAGAAAAATAGTGCGAGCCTCAGTTTTATTGGACGAGGGATATTGTCAGAGTTATGTTGCCAATTTGTTAGGCAAACATCGTTCCACAATAAGTCGTATGGTAAGACGCTTGAATGAAGTAGGAACTTATTCTAGAAGGCTATGGCAAGGGCGGAAACGATGCACTAGCGACCTAGATGAACGTTTTATAAGACAATATGCTTTAAGAAACAGGACTGTCACTAGTTCTATAATAAGAAACGAACTCGAAGCTGTTCGCAATGTCACAATTTTTTCTAAAACAGTTAGAAGACGGTTAAATGAAGCTGGATTAAACAGTAGGAGACCAGCTACTGCGCCCTTGCTTACTAGAGAGAACAGAGTTGCCAGGTTACGTTTTCCTTGAAATCACGAAAACTGGTCTGTGGATGATTGGAAATAAGTTTTCTTCACAGATGAAACTAGGGTTAGTCTAAAACATCCAGATGGCCGTGAGCGAGTATGACGAAGACCAGGAGAGAGGTTTGCTTCTTACAATATCTCTGCAAGGATTCCATTCGGCGGTGGCTCTGTTATGTTCTGGGGTGGTATCTGCTTTGATGCTCGCACAGAGTTCCTGTCCGTACCAGATCCATGAATGCTGACTACTATCTTGAGAATATTGTAATAGAACATGTGATGCCTTTCGGTCATTTTGTGGGGCCCAATTGCCTGTTTATGCAAGACAATGCTCGACCTCACGTGGCTAGGGAAGTACTCGATTATCTTAATCAAGTTGATATACCGATTATACAATGGCCACCAAAAAGCCCGGATCTGAATCCGATAGAACATGTATGGGATCACCTTAAGAAAAATGTGAAACGTCATATACCTACACCTAGAAACCTGAGGGAACTTGAAAATGCAGAGAATGGGAGCAAATTCCTCAAGATTTTATCCAAAATTTAATTAGAAGCATGCCTAGGCGCATAAACGCTGTCATCCGAAGTAGAGGAAGCAACACACGCTACTAGTGTCCCAGTTACACTATTAATTTTGCTACTAGTGTCCCAGTTTATTTTTTTCATTATTACATAATTTCAACGATTTTGTTATTAGGTCTTAAGAATAATTTTAATTCGAATCTTATAGAGAAATTTGGTAGCTAATTCCTTTTAAAGTATCCGAAAAAGTTTTTTTCTAACTTATAAAAAATTATTAAAATTAATTCATTATAGAGATTTGTATGATTTAATATATTGTTGCGTTAATTTTGTCCAGGAGTGTATATAGAATAGTCGCATCAATTTTTTTTTTTATTTTATGTCTATTTTTCGAAACGCCAATGTGGCGTAACCTCTTGAGGCTTTTTCATTTGTCAATTTATCCTTTAGAATAAATATTTTAAATTTAAACTTGTACAAAAATTTGAATTCAAGTTAATTTTTAGATGCAATTTATTAAAAAATACTTTACTGCAACTCTAATTAAATCAATGGTTTGCCCTAATGTTTATGTAAAATTGTAACCCGTTTGACTAATGTTCTAAAGAACGATATAATTTTTTAAGTTTTTACTGATCAAATAAAAATTTCCTTATATTCTGCTATCCTTTGGCCATCCCTAGAAACAAAAGATTGATATTAGGTGAGAAAATGCAAGGAAAAGTAAAGTTTCATTGAATTAATTCACAACTTCTAAGTCCTAATCTAATAAGTCCACACGTTTCTTAATCCATACTAAGCGTCGGTTAACTTTAAGCTGCCTTTGCTGTAAATACGATATCCTAAATGCTGCCTTGGGGACTCTCACGAAATCCAACTAATCTTATTTCGCTGAATTATTACGAAAGGGACAATAACGCCAAGCGTTGCCTGGCAACGCCATCTATGCAAACAGCACCTGGGTCTTTGAAACTCAGCACACCTGGGGATTTCAAAACCAAATTTTACTGGAGGTTTTTTTTATTATTTTTAGGGACATTTAATAAAATAAATGGCGGTTGTCGCTATTGTGAAGTCAATTTGGTTTTGGCTCTCAAGTAAATTGACGATTAATTAGAATATTAGCACTTTCAAATTATCCTTTTAGTCCTACGATATTTTGTAAGGTATGCAATTCTTAAAATTATTCTATACACATAAAAATAACCGGTCAAGTGCAAGTTGACCTTGCAATTAGTGTTCCGTACGTTGATGGCTTTTAAAATAAAAAATTTTATTACGGAGGTATCAAATGATCAGTGACTTCACAAAACACATCCTAAATGAATTTTCAAAAAAATTTGTTTCCAATCTCTACTGAAAAGTGAAATTTTTTTTTTATATACCAGATAAATTATTAAAGGTAATGCACTCGTGATAATTTTCGTTCAATCTACACCCCGTGGAGAATTCTCAAAAAATTTCAAAATTTTTTGAGAAGTACTTTTCGAGATAAGGCGGGTGGAGAGCGATTTTTCGCGATGTTTTAAAAATAAATAATACAAAGAAAATTGCACGCAAGTATTACATTATGCATATATATATATATATATATATATATATATATATATATATATATATATATATATATATATATATATATATATATATATATAGTATATATATATATATATATATATATATATATATATATATACTATTACTCGTGTTTTCACATGTTTTCATTTGACACCACACTCGATGACCTATTAAAAATTTTTTTTTTTCATTTCCGATTTCACCCCCCAAAACTAACCCCTTAAGTCAAAATTTAACTCTGCTCTGATGAGGCCTTCAATTCCTATATTATTACCAAATTTCAACTTTTTATGACAAATAGTTTCGGAGAAAATCAGGTGTGACAGACGGACAGACAGATAGACGGACAGACACCGAGTCATCTTATAAGTGTTCCATACGGAATACTAAAAACCTATAACATATTTTCATACAGACTCATTTTTATACAGGCTACATTTTTTCAACATAAAGGACTTTTTCCACGTCGGTTGAAGGCATACCATTGTCTAATAAAAGATATTATTCACTCCGTTGTTGGAAAGTATTGGAGTAAGTTTAAAAATAAAATGTAGGGAGGTCTTTATTTTATGTTTATATGTTAATAAATACAAACCACTACATCTTGTGTAGAGTGCTTACTTTTTGTCCTTGAATATTTATACCAAACGTTTATTTCTTCGCATTGCTAACGTAAGAAGCTTAGGTGATAAGAACTTTCTGTTCTTTATTTCACTTTAATTTTACTTTTTTTGGGCTACTCAATCTAATATCATTGTATCGTTTTCTGCGTGATATATGTTAGGAGTTCGATATTTCTTGAATCTACACAATTGCCCATAAACCTCAATTGAATCAAGGACCATGTTACAGTCTATAAATTCTAAGCATAATTTTTTTTATGGGTATAGCACACGTGCTGCAGGGAGGTCCCTAAAGCGCTACAGGGGCGACACGTGTGCGGAAAAAGCGATTCACGTTGTTCTTGAATCGCTGTAAATTGTACTCGGTGAGAAACACGGTCCTGGGCAAATTATTCCAAAGGGATGATGTTCTCCATATAAAAGACTGCTTGAAAAGCGTTGTACGAGGAGTAACAAGCTGAACCTCATACGGATGTGAAGTATCAGCGCGACGTGTATTTCTAACATGCACCGCTCTGGGAGGAATTAAACGGGCCACATCCTCCAAACACTTTCCATGAAAATACTTGTAGAATATGGTCAAGTCGCCAATCGTTCTTCGATGTTCCAGCGAATCAAGGCCGCCGGTCAGTTGCGGGTCTCCAATCAGACGAATAGCTCTTCTCTGAATAGAATCCAACAAATGCTGTGTATGTTTAAGAGAGGAGCCCCAAACATGGGAGCAGTATTCCATATTTGATCGAATTTGAGCTTTGTAAAGAATTAACGGTTGTTGTGGAGCGTAAAGCTTTCTGGTTCGAAATAATATTCCCAACTTTTGAGAAGCTCTCCTTGCTATGCCCGCAACATTCTCATGCCAGGACATATTTGCTCCCAAATTAACGCCCAACAAATTGAGTGACGATGATATAGAAGAATGGAGTGCCCCGCCATAACCATGTCGGTTCAGCAACGTTAACTTTTTTACAAAAAACTGCCGGCTGAGTTTTTCTAGCGTTAAATTGCACTTGGTTACTGTCACCCCAAGATAGAATTTCTTCTAGGTCTTTGTTAAGTTGAACAACTTCCCGCTGTCTGCGGACACTCGCCTGATCAGCCGATGTCCGAGCGTTCAAAGTGAATGAAGAGATAAGCGTACTGTCATCTGCAAAGCTGTAGATTAGATTTCCGGTCTTTTCCAGCGGATCGTTAATGTAAATGAGAAAGAGAGTAGGAAATAGTATGAAGCCTTGGAGCACACCGGCGTTGATAGTGAAGGTGTTAGAAAGAAATCCGTCGACCGCCACTCGTAAAGAACGCTCACTGAGGAAACATGAGAGCCACAAACAGAACTTTTCAGACATACCATAAGAGCGTAGCTTAGCCAGCAGTTCATCGTGCCAGACACGGTCGAATGCCTTGGATATGTCAAGAGCAACCACTCGAGATTCTCCAAAGTGTTCAATGGCGCTGTTCCAAACATGTGTAACCTATGTCAGAAGATCTGTTGATCCGTGTTTACGAAAACCATATTGGTGATCGCTAATAATGTTGAATTCTTCAAGATATTTTAGAAGATGTTGATTTATAGCCTTTTCCAAGACTTTCGATATTATTGAAAGCAGTGCGACTGGTCGGTAGTTATTTGGCAAGGTCTTCTTGCCTTTTTTAGGTATCGGTTGAACTGTGGCACATTTCCAGCAGGAAGGAAATATTCCCTTTCTGTGTAGGTTGAAAAGTCTACAGAAAACTGGTGTGAGTTTTTGAGAACTATGGCAGGTATTTCGTCAGCGCAAGAAGCTTTTTTGGTGTCTAGCTTCATTAAAATACGTTTTATGATATGCTGTCTGAAGACAACATCGGACAACCTTGATTGCACTATGGGAATAGTAGAAGAGTTCAGCCAACAAGTTCCCTTTTTTAACAGGTGTCGTTGCGATAGAAATATCTGGCCGCGTGAGTGGTGGTATGGTGGATTTGGTGAAATTTTGGCTAACAGCCTTCGCGACTGACCAAAAGAACCTGCACACACAATTCAACAATTCTTGTTATTAATCATTATTTTAATAAAACTTAAATTCGTGGATTAGTATAGCAGTTATTATTTTCAAAAGTCATTTATATATTTGACTCATAAGAAGTATATAATTTCCCAGCTCTGAATAATCTCATTTCCCCTCATTCTTATGCAATAATACAAGTAAAGCATTACTCTCATCTAGCGGTACTTGCATTCTTTATAATCAAAAAATATAATTCTTTTTAGGATTAGCTGGTTAGAAATTTTTCCGTCATCGCCTAGAGCACACATACACACACATTCACATATATATATATATATATATATATATATATATATATATATATATATATATATATATATATATATATATATATATATATATATATATATATATATATATATATATATATATATATATATGTTATATATATATATATATATATATATATATATATATATATATATATATATATATATACATATATATATTTATATATATATATATATATATATATATATATATATATATATATATATATATATATATATATATATATATATATATATATATATATATATATATATATATATATATATATATATATATATATATATATATATATATATATATATATATATATATATATATATATATATATATATATATATATATATATATATATATATATATATATATATATATATATATACATATATACAGAAGAGGAAGGTCAGTAAAAGGACTTACTGGTAAGAGGATTTTTTTTCACTTAGGGATAGCCCTTAGGATTACAGAGTGAACAAAAAGATCTTAGAGTTCTTCGTAACTGTAGTTTTATTCTAAAATCGACCTTTCTATGCCAATTCGTACATCTTCTCCATGAGACACAGAAAAAATCCTCATCAGGCAAAGAGCCAATTGAAAGAATATATCATATTTCAGCAAGAAAAACTGAAGGGGCCCTATCATACTTTATGATATTTATAAAAATAGAGTTATTGAATTAGAAGAGTTACTTACTGAATAATCACAGTTGGCCCTCTGTCAAAAGAGAAAACAATCTATGCCATCGAGGGAAATTGAGATGTTGACACATGATTTTTTTTTTAAAAACGATAACACCACCGAACTTATTTTTCTACAGATAAATTCACAACAATTAACATAAGTTTGTCAATTAAAATTATTTTTAAATTAGATAAAACTCATAGTTAGGAAATAAGAGAATTTTTAAAAAATTTTTTTTTTATTTTTTAAAATTTAAAAGTTACAACAATACTTCTTGTGCCAGCTGACACGTGCTCGGCAATTTTGAAATAGTCTAGTAATTTTAATTTGTAAAGTTGTCAACGCTGCCGGAAGCTAAAACTTGCGTGTTGAAAAATTATTAACAAAAAGTCAAATTAAGATCGTTTCAACAGATGAAAAATAAAGGAAAATTAGAAAATTATTAAAATTTAAATAAACTTTGGTGTAGAAATCATGAGTTTTAATTTTTTTATTAAGTTCCTGGGACAATAAATATGTGTAGATGGAACTTAAGCCTTCGACGTCTTTTTTATGGTCTAGGCTATTCTGGCAGTTTTTCATATAGAACATTTCCAGAAAATTCCGTCTGAACATGTTTCTTCCAATGTCCAAAATGAAAGTTTCGTTGTAATGGACTTTATAATCGTATTTATTGACATGTTGACTGAGACTGATAGAATCTGGTTTGTGCTTACAATCGCTTTTATGTAGAGCGACTCTCTTTGATAATTTTTGTGAAGTCACATTTAATCCCATATACTACACCTGACTTTTACCAAAGATCAATTTTATCAGTAATAACACCTAAGCTTCTTCAAATTATACTGGGCTGTTTTAACATTGGTGTCTTAAAAAAGTGAAATAATTGATTCAATGTGCTGTAACTTTCCAAATTTTATATCATTTGATAGTGTATTGTTTAAAAAATTTCTTTGTCTAGGTCTATTCATAGGTATTTTTTTTATAATAGATTTAGAATACTTGTTAGCAATTAGTATGTTTTCTAGTAATTCGAAATTTTTTTCTTTAAATGTAGTATGACAAATTCTGTCAATTCTGTTCTTTAGTGCTGTTATGATTTTTAATTTTTGTTTCAAGGAATGATAGGAGTGTGTGTTCTCTAGGCGTGTTCATCTCTTATCATCCGTCCTTGCGACATTCCCCACCCAATTCCATCTTAATATACATATTTCCACTAGTAATCTAATTGTTTGAAGATGGTCCAAAGTTCTGTATCCCCGTCCCGCTTGTTCACGTGTTTGATAACTGTCTAATTTGTCCGTTAATCTATATGTTATGATTCTAGTGAGGATTTTGTATAGTCTCAATAACAGGCTGATGGGTCTGTAATTATTCAATTTAAATTTGTTCCCCTTTTTAAAAATAAGCACAATCAAGGGGTTTACCCAAGGTGTTCGTATTTTACTTTCTATTAGGCACCTGTTAAATAGAGCTTGAAGAGATTGTATTTCCGATGCTCCTCCATACTTTATCATTTCTACAGTTATTTTGTCATCTCCTGGTTCTTTGTTTTTATGCATATGTTGTACGGCGTTTATTATTTCATCCGTTGTTACATCAGGAATTTCTTCAGATCCCACATTTCTTACTCTCCCGGGCGGTGGCGATATTTTCATCTCATATAATTTTTGTTAATATTTCTCTGTAGCTTCGTGTATCTCTTTAGGTTATATATATATATATATATATATATATATATATATATATATATATATATATATATATATATATATATATATACGAGGCTGGTTTGAAAAGTTCGTGCAAAAATAAAAACTACTTATGTGTTTGGGGTAAACCTTTTTTATTTTTCGACATAGTCTCCTTTTAGGCTTATACACTTCATCCAACGATGTTCTAGTTTGTTGATCCCTTCCGAATAATAGGATTTGTCCAAGTCTGCAAAATATCCATTAGTGTCTGCAATCACCTCCTCGTTTGAATAAAATCTTAGTCCCGCCAGCCATTTCTTCAAATTGGAGAACAAATGTAGTCCGAGGGAGCCAAGTCTGGAGAATAGGGGGATGTGAAACGAGTTGGAATCCTATTTCCATTCATTTTGCGACCACAACTGCTGAGGTGTGTGCTGGTGCGTTGTCGTGATGGAAAAGGACTTTCTTGTGGGCCAATCGCGGGCGTTTTTCTTGCAGCTCGGTTTTCAAACGGTCCAATAACGATGAATATATTCACCTGTAATAGTTTTACCCTTTTCCAGATAGTCGATGAGGATTATTCCTTGCGAATCCCAAAAAACAGTCGCCATAACCTTTCCGGCCGAAGGAACGGTCTTCGCCTTTTTTGGTGCAGATTCCCCCTTGGTAACCCATTGTTTAGATTGTTGTTTGGTCTCAGGAGTATAGTAATGTATCCATGTTGCATCCACAGTGACGAAACGACGCTTAAAGTCCTCCGGATTCTTCTAGAACAGCTGCAAACCATCCTTGCAACACTTCACACGATTCCGTTTTTGGTCAAGCGTGAGCAATCGCGGCACCCATCTTGCGGATAGCTTTCTCATGTCCAAATGTTTATGCAAAATATTATGTACCCGTTCAGTCGAGATGCCCACAGCACTAGCAATCTCACGACCTTAACTCTTCTGTCATCCATCACCATATCATGAATTTGATCAATGATTTCTGGAGTCGTAACCTCCACAGGCCGTCCAGAACGTTCAGCGTCACTTGTGCCCATATGGCCAGTCCGAAAATTTTGAAACCACTTATAAACTGTTCTAATCGAAGGTGCAGAGTCACCATAATGTTTATCAAGCTTCTCTTTAGTCTCCTGAGACGTTTTGCCTTTCATAAAGTAATGTTTCATCACCACACGAAATTCCTTTTCGTCCATTTCTTGAAAATCACTCGACTTCCTTGATTCACACGAATGCCAAACACAAAGAAATAGACCAATATGGCTGAAACTTGGTGTGCGTTCATTCAAGAGATGCTACTAACTAAACATGACCTCGATACGCGCCGGTGGTGCTATCTCTCGGACTTTGCACGGACTTTTCAAACCAGCCTCGTATATATATATATATATATATATATATATATATATATATATATATATATATATATATATATATATATACAGTGACAATGATGCAGTCGCTATAAGAAAAGACTAACTGGTGTCAGTGCCTCTTTATTTATTTGGAAAAAACAACTTATTGAAATTAAATTAGTAAAGAGTCTTCTAAAAAAGTATGAATTACTTTTTGTCTTAAATATGCCTTACTTAATTAACAATAAATAATTAAGTAAATTATATGCGATTTTAACGTCACAGCTTAAATGATGCAAAATTCAATATACCAAAATTATTAGAGCAAACAAACTGTAGAATTTGAAATAAGCCTGCTAATATTTGGTCGGGCCTCCCTCATTATCAATAACAGCTTGTAATATTCTGGACATTGATTCAACTAACTTTCTAGTATACTCCGGGGAAATAGTGTTCCATGCTTCAGTAATTTTTACTTTTAATTCAGTTTTATTTGATATTGGGGCACTATTTACTTTATTTTTTAATGTCAGCCACAAATTTTCAATTACATTTAAGTCTGGTGACTGGGCTGGTGTTTTAATAACATTTGGACAGTTATAAAGCAACCAACTGCGGACTCGAAATCACATGTGCTTCGGATCATTGTCGTGATAGAACCGATAATTGTTTTCAATATCTAATTTTTGGGCACTAGCGACGAGATGCTGCCTTAGTATATCCAATTGGTAGCTTTCATATTATTCAATTTTAATTCTTTGTTAGGCTTTCACCACACTGATATTTTTCCATCGGACCCAAATAAGTTTATTTTGGTCTCATCAGCAAATATTACTGAATTCCAGAAGTTCAAGTCTTTATTGATATGCTCTCTGGCAAATTCCAATCTCACGCCTCTATTTCTTTGGCTAATGAAAGGCTTATTTCTAGCAGTTCGACCATGTAAATTATTATTTCGCAAGATCCGTCGAACTGTTTCGGGGTTACACCTTTTTTCAAACTGTCTTTCCACCTCGGCGCGCAACTTTGGCGCACTTTTTTTTTGATTATTTGATACCTCTCTTAAAATCCATCTTTCTTCACGTTCATTGAAGATCTTATTTGGAGCCAACCTTGACTTATTCTCGACTCTATTTTCATTCCGGTAACGTTCAATGATATGCTGAACAGTTGACGGACATTTATTTACCTATGTCTCTTTGGCTGTATCCATTCCTGTAATGAGTAATAATTAAATTTCTCTCAGAAATTGTAGTTCGACGACCCATTCTTAAACAATTTCGTTTTATTGAATGAAAAAATGTCAAACTAAACAAAAAACAATTGCACTAAGAAATCAAAGCAACGCCGCCTTCGTAAATTTCAAAATGCGATAAGTTTTGACCCCTGTTGTTATTTTGCATCATTTAAGCTGTGATGTTAAAATTGAATATGATTTGATTAATTATTTATTGTTAATTAAGTAAGGCATATTTAAGACAAAAAGTAATTCATACCTTTTTAGAAGACTCTTTACTAATTTAATTTCAATAAGTTGTTTTTTCCAAATAAATAAAGAGGCACTGAGACCAGTTAGTCATTTCTTATAGCGACTGCATCATTTAAGCTGTGAGTCACTGTATATATATTATATATATATATATATATATATATATATATATATATATATATATAATTAATAATTCAGTCATTATCAACTCTGGAAGTTATAATCCAAAGGCTAATTAATAAATTAGTTAAGTACATAATTTATTTTGTGCAGCCAATTATAAATATTACTAATTCCACTAATAGCTTTCAATATATATTTATTATTTGTTTTCTAGAATTAAATTGAAATGTGCAATTAACAGGAATTGTTTGTTTTAAAAGAGTTTTGGTACCTTTATTTAGTTTACTGCTACATCCAACTTAAATTACAGTTAAAATTATTATTAATGTGTACATAAATTTTGTAATAGCTTGCACTAGAAAAACTGTTAATAGTTTATTTAGTTATCACAAATAAAAGATTTACTATATCAGAATGAGAAGTAATGTGTTCAATATTTCACAGCCTGAACCGGCTTAGATAAAAATAATCGGCCAAGTGCAAGACGGACTTGCGTAATTAATGTTCCGTACGTTGAATGCTTTTAAAATAAAAATGTTTGTAACTAAGGTATAAAATGATCAATGACTTCAAAAAACACACCCCAAATGAGTTTTCAATATAGTTGTTTTCCGATCTTTACTAAAAACTGATGACCTTGAAATTTCTGTTATTTTTATACCAGATAAATTATTAATGTAATGTAATGCCCTCGTGATAATTTTCATTCAGTCTTCACCCTGTGGAGAATATTCCAGAATTTCTTGATCAGAACTTTTCGTGATAGGGGGGGGGGGCAGCAATTTCTAGCAATTTTTTAAAAATCATACAAATAAAAGTGTGTTTTTGAACTGGTGCTTTTACGCTCTTTCATTTAACACCCCACTCGATGACTTGGTAATTTTTTTTTTACTTCCGATTTCACCCCCCAAAATTTAAGTCAAAATTTAACTTTCAAAGCACGCGGCTCTAATAAGGCCATCAATTCCTATATTAGTGCTAAATTTCAACTTTCTATATCAAATAGTGTCGAAGAAAATCGGGTGTAAAAGGCGGACAGACAGACAGACGGACAGACACCGAAATGATCTTATAAATGTTCCATACGGAACACTAAAAAGTGGAAATAACTTATTTTTTTCAAACTTATTAACAAAAGATGAAGAGTATCCAAGTAAAAGCTATACATTTGTTGATAATTTTTTTATTCCTTTTTAATCTAAATCTTCATCGATACATAAGTTACTCCAAAGTTGACTTCCGCCACACACCTGGGATAATTTTCATATTCTGATGATTTCATCTGAAAGTTTGTCTTAATTTTATCAGTGTGATCTAACTAATTTTTTCTACAACTTAGTTCCTCAAAGTGTATATTTTTAAACTCTTTTTCAAAATTACTATTATTATTTTTAGTGAATTATTAAGCACATAATTTACATTAAATGTTATTTTTTCGAAAATCAGGGGAATTACTATAAATTTAGCCAAGATAGCGAGAGATACTTTCTGTGAATAAAATTTAGAAGTTTAAATTTATAATGAGAACAATTTTCAGCTATCACCATACATGGTGAACACTTAAATTTGAATATGCAAGTATTTTGCTTGTACACTTTCGGCGCTAGTCGTTTATTCCGTTCAAACTACCGACGTACCTATACAAGCGACTGCGTCGCTTTATGCCGATGGAATGTAATACATTAAATTCCGGGTTTCAATCCGTTCGTCTAACAACGAATTTGCACGACGTTTCGCCAAAATCTCATTTGGTATTTTCAACTGCTCCCGCTGCTGCTACTACTCGATACTGTGATCTTGCTGCCGCCGCCGCTTGAAGCTAACTTAGCTATCAACTATTTGTTTACGTTTTCACAACAGCGTAAGTGTATTAAAAACAAGGGTAAAAATTGAAAAATTCAAAATAAATCGAAAACTATTAGAAATAGGTATATGACATACTTAATAAAAGTTAGAGGGTTTTGTAAAATCTATCAGAAAAAATAAAAATATACAGAGTGTGCCTTTTAAAAAAATTGAGATTTTTCAATTTAAAATAGTCGAAATGTATAAATTTATTTTGAACACCCTGTAGCATCTAACTCAAATTTCTTTACATATGTATCTTCTTTTATCTCTGTAGAACACTCGTACCAATTATGAGTATTCTACCTTCAGAAACAATGGCGATTTTTTACAAAACTGAAAACTAGTATTTTTTTAAAAAAATTGAAATATTAGAAAAACTATAGGCTTAGGTACATAACATTATCAATAAAAAAAGTTATAAAATTTTATGCAGAATTTAAAAATAAAATAGAAAATAGGATGTTCGATTTAAAAAAAACACTTTATATCGGCCACACTTTTTTGAAGTATACTCAAAAATAATTTAAAACTATGCACCTTAATATTCTCTAAAACTATTGTATTTAACATTCTTTCGTCATTCCCGAAACAAATGAGATAATGAACTTTACTCTATCGTTGCCTCACTCTGTGCAATGGCTGCTGAAAAATTATCTTTTCAAAAAAATTCAAATAATTTTGATATTTGACGATAAATATCGGTTTTCGAAATGATGTTAGAATATTTAATGAACGAAATTCTGGTACAAATATCCATCATTCGAAAGGGGCATGGCTTTTAAATATCTTTAAAGAACATGATTTTCTATATAGCCGATACAAAATCCGTCATCATAGACCTGTTACTAACGTCTGTCGAAAATACTCTAATGGTGCCTTCTGAAAGACGTGAACAAATTGGAATGTCAGAGTGGTCGATCAGGCGAGTTTTAGTTCAAAATAAATTCTGTTCTCATAAACCAAAATTTATTCACGCTTTACAAAAAAAGAATTATGATGCTCGACTAGATCCTTGTTCTTGGCTACAAGAAAAGAAGGATCATGACATATCTTTTTATAGAAACATCTTTTTTACTGATAAGACTACCTTTTCTTTTAATGGAGTGGTTAGCTCACAGATGGTGGACAGACGAAAATCCAAATCTTGTACTAGTAACTAAAAATCAGTACTTTAAGGTGAACGTGTGGTGTTGGATATAGAACACTCAAATTCTTGGCCCTTTCTTTTTCTGAAAGTATTTAACTTCGGAAAGCTACCTGCAATTCTTGAACACAGAAAGATTTAATTTTTTACATGATCTTCCACTTCAGCAGGGCAGGGCTTCAACAAGATTCACATGAACGATGAATGATTTGAAGACCAGTGTATTGGACGTTATTCTGTTAATCCTTGGACAGCGAAATCTCCGGGCACCATAGAGCTACTGCAAGAAAATTTGAATATTTGGAAACTACAATAAAGCAGTTCGCAAATTGCGTTACTCCGCATATGTTAAGATATGTTTTAAAGAAATGATATTCGTGAGCAATTAGGTGCATAGAATTGGGCGATGGACACATTAACGCAAATAGTTTTTTTTTATGTTTATGGTTTTTTGTTTATTTATATTTTATTTTTTTTATTATTATTTATATTTTTACTTATAGAACATAACGGGCAACAGGGCGGTTGACTGTATTATTACTTTGAAATTGGCAGTTTTCTAGTTTTGGTTTTTGGGTAGTTATTTGCCTCTTCAAGGGTGCAAATGGGGACGCTAAGCGCAGTGAAGGGTTGATTCCTATACTAACAGAAACCGATTATACCCGATAATCTGTAGCAGTCTTTTGGCAGGTCACAAGCAGGATGGTGTAATGGCAAATTAGCCAAATGTTATAGTAAGGGAGATATAGTTTCGATGATTTAAATTTGGTTGTTTTAGAAGTTCTCAGCACAGAATTATTATTATTATTACATTATTACCATTAGTAGTACTGTTTTTTATATCTCATTATGTGCTATTACTAATTTTATCCAGATATATCAGTAAATTAAATAAAGAAACAATCAGGATATTTCTAAAGAGCAAATCCTGTTAAGTGACCATTTTAATTTATTTCTGGAAAACAAATAATAAATATTTATTTAAATTTATTAGTGGAATTGGCAATATTTATAATTGGTTCCACAGAATAATTCAATTACTCAACTGGTTTATTGATTAGCAATTGGATTATAACTCGACACAACTATATAATCTTATGAATATTATATACAGGTATATTAATTGATAATATACATGCTTTTTCTGACAGTCATCTGCAATTATGTCAGAGTCTTCATTTGTTGCAATTTTAGGCATATTAATTAAATCAGATATAATAACCCAAATTTTCAATGTAGTCCCTTTGACGCAACAATTAAGGTGGGTGACAAGCAACAAGATCTCGACATATTAATAAAAAATGTAGACAGTACCTAGAGGCAAAATAATCACAGCTCAGAAAAAGAACATCTTCTCTCATTCTTCCAATGATTCTCTGCCACACTCTAGCCACAAGTAGGGAGTTATTTGACTAAGTGGACTGTTTTAAGGTAGGTCACTCGTGACAATCGGAGCCAAAAATATAGTCCGATAATAAATACAAAAAGTTTAAAATACTTAATGTAAGAGTATTTTATTTTGTCGGAGACTGCATTCGATACATGCAAACTTTCATATGCAGACACACATTTTTAATGAAAATAAATGTGGCAACGCTGCCAATGGGTATGCCGAATGTCTATAGAATGACGTTTATATAGGTTATTTAGTTTATTTATTATACTTTGTGTATGTCTACTGTTTAGACCGTATTACTAATATTCAAAATAAAACTGCGACATAAAGGTAAATTTGCAAAGAAAAAGATCATCAATAAACGCAAAAAAAGTATTTCGGCAATGAATGACGCGGAAAAAATAAAAACTGAAGACAGCATTGGTGTAACAACTAAAGACGAAACGAAAAGAATTGCATTTTTAGAAGTTACCAATACCAGCAGTATAAGCATCTATTTGTTATAAAAACTGAAGAGCCTAACCTGTGTAGCAGTCAACGGATCATTGAGTTAGATAAGTTCGGAAAAAATCTAAAATATTGTCAGTGTAAAAAAATCCTTTCACTAGAAAAAATAACTCATGAGAAATGTTTAGGTCATAATTACAAATTACGTATCGTATAAGAATGCGTCAGGAGAAAACTAATAGAACATCTTTAATGCCTTTCAAAAGTGTTAGTTCAGATTGATTAAATTGTATCAGAATGAACTTTGTAAGATCTAAAAAGTGCTTATCATAAATTGGGTTCTACAGGAATAATGCAATTATTATCTAGTCGAAAAGAGAATAGCAAACTACATGTAACCAAAGATACGCAAGTATTAAATAAAATAATTAATTACTTTACAAATAGTTTATAATACTATATTCATTTACTATTAGTATCATTAATTATTTATTTAATTTTACGGAGAATATTTATAAAACCGTTATTTTTTTGTATATTTTTGTTAAATATAAATCTTTTAAATATTAAAGAAAATAACCGGTCAAGTGCAAGTTGAACTTGCGAAATTAGTGTTCCGTATGTTGATTGCTTTTAAAATAAAAAATATTGTAACGGAAGTATAAAATGATCAGTGACTTCACAAAACACACCCCAAATGAGTTTTCAACAAAGTTTATTTCCAATCTTTACTGAAAATTAATGGCCTTGAAATTTCTGTTTTTTTTTTATATACCAGATAAATTATTACAGGTAATGCACTCGTAATAATTTTCGTTCAATCTACACCCCGTGAAGAATATTCCAGAATTTTTTAACAAAATTTTTTGATAAGTACTTTTCGAGATAAGACGGGTGGACAGCGATTTTTTAAAAATAATACAAAGAAAAGTGCGCGCAAGTATTACATATATATATATATATATATATATATATATATATATATATATATATATATATATATATTATATATATATATATTATATATATATATATATATATATATATATATATATATATATATATATATATATTTTACTCGTGTTTTTACAAATTTTTATTTGACACCACATTCGATTACCTAGCGAAAATTTTTTTTTTTCACTTCCGATTTCACCCCCCAAAACTAACCCCTTAAGTCAAAATTTAACTTTCGAAGCTACATGGCTCTGATGAGGCCATCAATTCCTATATTATTACCAAATTTCAACTTTCTGTGACAAATAGTTTCGGAGAAAATCGGGTGTGACAGACGGACAGATAGACACCGAAGTGATCTTATAAGTGTTCCGTACGGAACACTAAAAATAATAAATGTCAAAATGCAAATTCAAATTTTTAATTAATACATTTAATATTTTTATTTGGTGTTTATAGATAAAGCTGATAAATATATTGTGTCTTTTCAATAAATTATTTAACCTACAAATGAATTTCTGTTTAAAAGTTAACCACCTTAAATGCTGTTTGAATGTTGGTGCCTAAAATATGACGATATACAACGTTGTCAAACTGTGATATTTGTCCCTCACTACGCGGTTATTCTTTTAAACAAATATCAACTTTAGATATTTATAGCTTTGCAACAAATCAATAAAAAAAAATATATTTAAAATTTTTCTAATTTTTTTTTTACTAAATATTAGTTTTTTAAAAAATTTGTAAGAAAAGTTCTTAAGATATACACGAAACTATGCCTTTTTTATTCTTAATTGGCCTATTGCATGTTAATTATGGGCATTTTAATTATGAATATCTCGCTCGCACAATCGGCCACATTTTTTTTTTTTAATTAAATGGAAGGCATTTATATTAACATCGTATTTCAATTTCAGCAAATTCTTAAGAAAAGTAGATTTACGAGTGATCTACCTTAAGATTTAAAAACTAAAGAATATGTTTTTTTTTTTTTTTATGTACGTTTCTTTACACAGCTATATTTAATTATAACTTTTTGTTAAAAATATATTTATACAATTGAAGAATATTTTATACCACGCACATTTTAGTTGACCAAGTAAGTTTTCATAATTTTATTTTTAATTGTAGCCTTTATAGCATCTTTAGCGATTCAAAACATAATTGTCATATTGAATATTTATTGAAGAAAAGTTTTGGCTCAAAACCATATAATGGAAAAGAAAACATTATTAAAAGTGAAAGATCAATACCTAAATTAAATTTAAATACTTCAAAAAAAAATTGTTCGACACTTTCACGATAAAATTTATGAAGGAATAAAATGGTTTTGTGCATGAATAAAAATGCAAAAATTGTTTTGTTAACCCTGCCTACAATTTTTAAATGAAATTAATGTGTAGAATAAGAATGCCTTTCATGATTTTTATGATTTAAGTAAACTTTAAACCATGAAGCGAATTCACACATTCGCAAAGAACACTCAGTAGTCACTAGCATTGCTTTCAATAGAAAAAGGCTTTAAAACTTTGATGGAATCAACGACAGGTAATTAACGACTTCGTGGAAAAATTTGCCGAATAGAGTTAGTTTATAAAAATAATAAAAGCAAGTTTTTATCTCTCTCTTTCATGCCAACGTATCTGTTTTAGAATTAAAATAAATAAACTGTTTATTTTTGACATTTTCAGTATTTGTTTATAATTATTATGACAATTCAGCTTCCCTATCATCAAATGTCACCGCACGCTAGTGATATATATCAAAGGTTTGGGGACCGATGAAGCTTCTAATACAAAAACGCTACGATCACGCGGGGTCCGACAGGGGTGCATTCTATCTCCAATACTATTTAATATATATGTTGAGAAAATATTTCAGTTAGGACTAGAGGACGAAATTAGAAGTATAAAAGACAATGGAAAGCCCATTAATAACATAAGATATGCAGATGACACTGCAATCGTAGCTAATAATCTGGAAGATCTACAATATATCTTTGACAGGAAAAACTGGTCTGGAGAACAGTTTGGTCTAAGAATAAACATTAGGAAAACAAAGGTGATGATAGTCAGCAGACAACAACATGCTAACGACTCACTCACGATAAATAATGATTTAATCGAATGAGTTTCCAAATTTAAATATCTTGGTTCAGTCTTGTACGAAAAATGGGACTGTGACGAGGAGATCAAAACACGAATAGGCATTGCAAAAACCACCTTTCACAGGATCAAAAATGTACTATGCCAACAACGTATGCCACTCGATCTGCGTCTCCGGGTCATTAAATGTTACGTTTGGCCTGTTTTGTTGTATGGAGCCGAAACTTGGTCATTGAAGATAAGGTCACTGAACTGCATTGAAACTTCTGAGATATGGACTCTTCGAAGGTTGCTGCTTATACCCTGGACTGATAGCCTCTCTAATGATCGGAATTATTGAACCTCGTTAAAAGAAGAAAGGTCTCGTATCTGGGTCACATACTCAGAGTACCCCGATATTACAGCCCTAAATTAATTCTTCAAGGAAAAATTGAGGGTAGGCATGGGCCTGGAAGAAAACAGCACTCTTGGCCCCCGAAAATTAGAGACTGGTGGGGAATACGGGATGTGGTCACGATCTTCCGGCAAGCACAGGAAAATGAGCTCTTAATATTATAGAGGAGAATGTGTGCACATGGGACTGAAAGAATATATATATATATATATATATATATATATATATATATATATATATATATATATATATATATATATATATATATATATATATATATATATATATATATATATATATATACTGACTAGTTAAGAAAAATATATTCTCGATTTAGTGAAACAACCTTTTTTGTTAGTCGAGCTTTCGAAATTATATTTATATATATATATATATATATATATATATATATATATATATATATATATATATATATATATGTAAAATTCACAAACAGAAAAATATTACGCAAATAATTATATTTTTTATATTATATATATATATCTATATATATATATATATATATCTATACATATTATATATATATATATATATATGTTATATATCTTATATTTTGATTTACAACTATCCAGCGCACCCTGAAGTTGATCTGCAGCAAATAAAATTAGTTTTTTATGCCTCCAAACACAAGTGCAAAACTTCAGTCTATGGATCAAGGTGTGATACATTCTTTAAAATGTCATTATAGAATGATTTTACTTATAAAAATGTTAGAGACGATCGATAAAGGTAACATTTTCTCTGTTAATCTCTTGGACGCTATAAACTTTATCCATATGACTTGGCAAGGAATCAGTAGAGAAACCATTGCAAACTGTTTTAAGCATGGCGCATTTGTAAGGAAGGAATGTTGATATGACTCAGATGATGAGTTGCCGTTGACTCAGTGGATTGAAAAACATCGAGATTGTCTAGAATTTGTCTACAATGCTGACATTCAACAAACTGCAGTGCAAATCGAGATTAAAAAAAAGTTTAATCACTTTAATTTTGAAAAATATGTACGTGCTGAGAACGAATTAATGACGAGAGAAATATTAACCGATGATCAAATTGTGACATCAGTGACTCCTGGAAAGATTTTTAAGCGATAATGACGACGAAGACGAGCTTGGAGAAGGAGATAATATTTATGTTCTATCTGTTTCAGAAATAATTAAGAAAATGACTGAAACTAGCAATTTTTTGGAATCTCGTGAAGTTGAGTAGTTTTTGTAACCTTCACAATTATATAAACACCATTTCTTTTTCAAGTAAAATTGTACAAACAAAAATTACTGATTTTATTATATAAACTACGTATTTTAATGTTTTCGTTTATACTCGTATATGTACCAACATACATAATAATAACTTTAGCGTGACTTGTTTTATTGTCCTTTAAACGTTTTCTTTTAATTTAATAATTATTATTATTTATTTTTCTTAGCATCAGCGCCTAATCTAAATAAAAAAAATTGTGAAAAATGATATTAGATTTTGTTTATTGTTTGGTAACGAACTTCGGATATAGCGAACCATTTTTAGTGATTTTTGGAGTTTGTTATAAACGGACAACGGACTTCATTATGTATATATATGTATATATATATATATATATATATATATATATATATATATATATATATATATATATATGTATATGTATATATATATATATATATATATATATATATATATATATATATATATATATATATATATATATATATATATAGTATCATTCATTTTTTATCACATTTTTATATTTGATTTGGCAGTGATTTCAATTTTGAGCAATGTTACTTAAAACAGTGATTTAAATTTTTGAACAGCATAACAACCGTGTATAACGTGTTGCTGACCTAAGTTATTTAGTTTGCATTGATTTTGCATCCCAGAAGTGAACCATTTTAAAGACTTCACTTTGAAGAAGGGGCAATAGATATATACACTGCCGTATGGAATTTTTAAGAGCTTTTTCCTCGGCCGTGCCGTAGGAGCTTTTTCCGCCAGTATGCCGTAGTGACTTTTTCCGCCAGTATGCCGAAGTGGCTTTTTCCTTAGTCAGGCCGTAGTAGGCTTTTTTTCCGTGATGCCGTAGTGCAGTAACGGCTTTTTTTATCACCAAGTGGGTGTTGTTTATAGATCTTAAGTTCGATGCCTTTTTCCAATCTTAAAGTATTCTGCTCATCCTAAGGCATTTCGGGTCAGAAAGTGATTAGCTATCCAAAAAAAGAATAAGAGAGCAGTGGCTGAGACATTATTTTCGATGAGAATCTCACCAGGAGATGCCAAGCAGCTTATGTAAAACCCACGAGGAGAAGACAAACAGTCAGTCATAAGCACACCAGTTTAAATATCTCACTTCCTGTCTACAAAGTGTGTTTCCAACAACTACGTAACACGTATAATCCGCGAAGACGATTTTTCAAACTTTTATTTTGTTAATATACCCTTTTTTGTTTAAATGTGTAGTGTGTCACTAAACTCCTGCTCTTTCTTTCAGGACGCAACGGTTGTACCCAATTAAATTTTATTTCAACAACTAAATAACTCTTCAGTATTTTTTCGTTTTTTGGGCTGAACTTAGATTCTTTTTGTTCCAAAATGAATGGTGCCCAAAAACAGTACAACCAAATTTTAAACAACTATAGAGACTATTTTCAAAAGGCGTACAAAGATTACCTCGATGTCCATGTACTCTACCAGTAAAAAAAACGAGCTAGCTTATATCTAGTTTTTGCTCTATCAGTATTAATATCTACTCAATCCATTCTCAAAAATTAAGATACACATAGGGGGCAAATAACGGCTTCTATTTAATAAATAAAATATTTATTAAAAATATAGAAACCTGGGGCTATACAAAATAGCGCCGCAAACGTGAGGCTATTAAAATAGCCGCAAAAGAGATTAATACAAATTAATATCAGAACACCAATATGGTTTTGTCAAGGGTAAAGGAACTAAAGATGCTTTAAGTTTCTTGTGAATACAATTTATAATAATTTATACCTAAATATTCCAATAATTGTAACATTTTTGGACTTAGCTAAAGCTTTTCGACACAGTGAACCATGAAATTCTTTAAAAAAAAAACTATATCATTACGGTATTAGAGGTATGGCTCATAACTTAATTAAAAGTTATTTAAATAATAGGATACAAACTGTCAAAGTAGCAAGTACTGTTAGTGCCCCTAAACAAATTACATGTGGAGTCCCACAAGGAACAATCCTTGGACCTCTATTATTTATTTTATACATAAATGACATGCTTCAAATTTTGGAAAAGCAGTCTTTGATGTCATATGCGGATGATACAGCCATTATAAGCACTGAAGAAACTTGGGATAAAACTCAAAATAAAATGTATGATCTTTTAAAAACAGTAAGCACATGGTTAGCATTAAATCAGTTATCTTTGAATATTTCAAAAACAGTCTTCATGACCTTTGGTGTGTATCGTGATACATTCCGAATAATGTAACTATTAATATAAATCATAGTAGAGTAAAAAGGGTTGAATTCTGTAAATATTTGGGCATTGTATTTGACTGCCATATGAGATGGGATAAGCATATTGAGAATGTAGTGAAAAAAACGAAATATCTGCTATTTATATTTGCTAAATTATCAAGAATTATGTCGACGGGGACTCTATTAACGATTTATTATGCTCTTTTCCATAGCATTTGCTCTTATGGAGTGATTGCGTGGGGTGGAGCATATGATAATGTTAGGATTCTGTTGCAGAATTTGCAAAGTAGGATCTTAAAGATAATCTTGAAAAAACAAACTAATTATTCTGTCCCATTAAATATCTTACAGATGTTTACAATGAAATCATTATTGCTTTATTATGCAGATATGCGAAAGGAACACGCAGAATCTCATAGTTAAACTAGAAACAAAAACCTTTTATTGCCAAAGATAAATAAAAGAATAAAATTTAAGAGCAGTAAGATTACTGCTATGAAGGCGTTTAACAAACTGCCCGGAGAACTGAAGAATCTAGAATTGAGAGGTAACACTCTAAAAAAGAAGTTTAAAGATTGGATTCGATTATCGGATATAAGCGTGGCCACAATATAATTAATGGAAAGTACTAAATTAAAGACTTTAAAATTTTCCGGTCTGTTTAAGGTAGCTGGAGTTATTTTGCCGTCCATGCTGGTGGAACAACAGTAAATTGATAATAAACTTTAGAAGTTGTGTGAAATTAACTATGACAACTAGCTGTTTGCATACGATATTTATTCCGAGTTGAAAATGACCATACATTAAGTTTTGCTTAGCTCTTTCCAAATTTCGTTTCAAATATCAATAACCCATTTTATCAAAAGTCCTTCCTCGAGATATTATTGCATTTTAAATATATCCTTACCAGAAATTGCCCTTAAGTCTTATATTTGAAGATATATTACTAAAAACAAATTTATTTCCAGGAGCCATTAGCGTCAAAGTAAGCTTAGTCAGGTGTATACAGTATATTTCAATTTAATGACGGAAATGAATAGCAAATATTAATTTAAACCTTAATAAATATTATCCGGAATTTATAGCATAAATTTAATTAAATGTGCTTTGCTTTTGAGCAACAAAACATTTAATTACACCACGGAATGGAATAAACAATGAATATAATCACTGCAGGTGCTATGGTGCAAAATTTTCAGGCATAAATCGTCGCAATCAACTTGTACCTTTTTTTAGTTTGTTCAAGTTGATGACTTTTTTACGTGTAAAATTGTATGGATTATTAATGGTTATGTGGCTATTTTATTGCCGTTAATGTTGTTGCAAACATATTTGTTTGAATAGCATGGTTTTTGGTTATAGGGAATATTATACCCTCTCACAATGACCAGAAATTTAACTTTTCGTTCAAAATTGCCCTCAATTACATAGGCCAACGATGAAAAAACTTTTTTATTAATTTTACCTGATTCCTATGTTTTTTGGTGTGCTGAGTCCGAAAATAATAATAAAAAAGTCGTATCACCCACCAATTTTTCACATTTTAATATTCAAAATATGAAAAGTTTATTTTTATCATTCAAATGTTATTAGGTTGGCAATAAAATCAGAATTTTATATGGTTGGCAGTAAAATCAAATGTTATTAGGTTGGCAGTTCCGATAAATGTCACAGCTGTTTTCTTCCAGTTAATATAACCTCGCATTACAATGTTTAACGCATTCATCCTCAAAGTATGGCTAATCGTGGTTGTAAAAATTCTCCCAACACTTTTTATTATATATATGGTGAGCTTTTAGTTAAAAAAACATCAAAGAAACATTACTGACTTAAAAAAAGTACGCTTGGCATATTTTGGTGTAGAAATCGGTAATCAAGAGGAATGTTGGGCTCCTCACAAACTATGTTAGGTTTGTGTAGAGGATCTTAGAAAACGGTATAAGAAGGAAAAGAAAGCTTTGAATTGTTGTGGCTGTTACTTGATGGAAATTCATAACGAATGTAATGAAAGACTGATTTTGTCAATATTCAGATTGGATTTCCTAGCAATATTCATTAGCATATACAGTCCCTGGCCAAATTATTAGACGCACTGTATTTTTTTAGTAATTTTATGTTTCTTAAGAGTTTTTTATGCAATAATGGTATATTTAAACTACAATATTATTGATTTTTATTTAAAAGAATTGTTGTAGACTACATATTTGTATTTATTTTTAACATATGGCGACACTGTGTTGACAAAGTGATACATGAACGTAAATAAGTACAAACCTGTATCAGTCGCGATCGGAATCGAGTCAGGTACGGACGTGTTTCTGTGGCTTTATGGACTGTGATTGTTTGTTTAACAGTTTTATACTACTCAGTTATTAGTTTATTTTGTATGCAGTGTTTTAAAAAAGTAATTGGACTATTTTCATTATGGGTAGAAAAGGCGATCTTTCACCACGTAAAAAAGCTGAAGTGAAGGCCCTTGTGATTGCGAAAACATTTACAAACCGAGAAATATCACGAAGATTGGAGGTTTCTGAAGCTAGTGTACGACGCATAAAAAAGAAAATTGAGTCAGGGAAGGAATTAAGCCCGAAAAGAAAGAAAAGATGCGGTAGAAAACCAATTTTCACTCCACGGTCAGAGAGATGTTTGAAGAAAATTTGTGTAGAAAACAGATTTGCTACCACAAAGGTAATAAAATCACAACTCCAGAATGCTAGCGTAAATGCTTCTGAGCGCACTGTTCGAAGAAAATTGAAAGAATTAGATTTTAAGGCCTGTCGCCCCGCCAGGAAGCCCAAGTTAACAGCTGCAATGAAAGGAAAGCGCCTGAAGTGGGCCAAACAATGGCAAGACAAAGATGTGGACTTCTGGAGATCGGTAAGATACAGCAATTTAATCAATAATTGATACATTATTATCATTTTCAGTTAAATAAAGCAAATAAACATGGAAGTTTATATATTTTTCCTATTTTTGACAGGTCTGCTTCAGTGACGAAAGCACATTCGAAATTTTGCAGAATAAAGCTCAGTATGTGCGTCGTCGTCATGGAGAAAAGTTTCATCCTGATTGTGTCGTCCCGACGGTTAAACATCCCACCAAAGTGATGATTTGGTCAGTCATCAGCGGCAAGGGCACTGGACGTCTGTACGTCGTCAAAGGAATAATGAGGCAAGATCAGTACAAAGAAGTATTACAAAATCGGTTGATTCCGCAGCTCAGAGAATGGTTTCCAAATGGGGAACCATTCACTTTCATGCAAGATGGAGCTCCCTGCCACACTGCTCGGTCTGTTAAAGCTTTTTTTGGCGGAAAAAAATATCCCTCTGTTGGATTGGCCCTGATATGAACCCCATTGAAAATGTGTGGGAGCTGATGAAAAGAGAAGTGGCTAAAGATGTGATTACCAACAAAACCCAGCTCCTAGAAAAGATTATTCATGTGTGGAATCATCATCCTCAAATGCAGGACACAGTACAATCTTGCATTGATAGCATGCCGCGCAGAATTAAAGCTTTGATAGCGGCTAAAGGTGGCTCAACTAAATATTGACTTTTACTAACATTAATTTCACTTTTCTTTAAAACTTAATAAACTTATGCTTTTCTAAATTAATGCTGTTTTATTTATGTCAAATAAATAGGTAATTGATTGGATAATATAAAAATAAAAAACAAATCAATTTAAAATAATAAAACGGTACAATATCACTCGGTAATTAATATTTTACATGAAATCTTGCAGTGCGTCTAATAATTTGGCCAGGGACTGTAGTATCAATTTTATTACCTATCTACCTTAGGGTATTCGTATAAATGTAACAACACTAATATTCAAATATCATTTTGTATCAGAAGAAGCTATAGTATAGGGAAACGCGTCATACAGTTTCAGTGAAACTAAATAGAGTGGAAATTTGACAAAATTAGTCTTTCATTACATTCGTTATGAATTTCCCTAAAGTAACAGCCACAACAATTCAAAGTTTAAAAGAGGCAAATACATGCCTGTTGGCTAAATGGTATTTCAAGTTGTTATTAAAGTGTGCAATTACAACACAGAACATTTGGTTCTTCAATCTGTGCATTAAAAATGCTGTAGTACCACGTTATATAAAACTCCAGACTAAAAACACTAGTGTTGCAGCCTCGAAAGCCGCCAACATAGGACATAAAAAATGGATTATTGAAGAAAGAAGGATCCAGTACAGCAAACGAGACATCTATAATGTTTATGTTAAGGTAACCCATTCTGAATTAACGTTTCGATTACACTCATTAGAATTTTTTGATCTAGATCAAAAAACGAGGGATAAAATCTGAACTATAATAAATAAAAAATACATTAACTAAAAAAGAAAACTTGATTTTCTTATAAGGGAAAAAAACAAATATCAACCACAGCCTATCACAAAAAAAGGGTTTTCAGATTATAAATTCTTTGACAGATTTATAAATTTATCAGCAACAAATTTTTCTAATCAAGAAACAGCCCTCTTAAACAAAGGTTTTAAACATAATATAAATAATAAGTTTGATTTAAAAGAATCTGAAATCTTGGTTGTCGAAACAGAAATAGCTTTAAGTACAATTCAACACGCCAAAAAAATACATTTACGCAGATATTATAAAAAAGGAATTTCTTAGCAACAAACCAAATTTAGATAATGAAATAAATGTAGCTAGATCAATACAAAACAAGGCTAAAAATAATAATATTATTTTCACAAAAGCAGATAAGGGTAACACAATAGTCGCTATAGATCAACAGCAATATATAGACAAAACATTAGAATTTATTAAGAAAGGAAATTTCAAAATATTACTAAAAGATCCGACAGAAAAATTCAAGAAAGATATTAGAACAGCGTTAGGTAAAGCTTCTAGCATCATATAAGACAACCAAATCTCAAAATTAACAGTCATGAATCATTAGCCCCCCCTACTTTATTCATTAGTCAAATTATATACCCCCGGATGAAACCCTAAAAATCATAAAAACATTCCTAATCAAAATTAAAGTTAATATCGTTATACAACAAGACATACTAAATTTATTAAACACGAGCCTCAATCAAAATTATTTTTATTTTAATAATACGTTTTATAATAGTTCTAAGGGTCTCATAATGGGTAGTCCACTTAGCCCGCTTTTAGCAGAAATATTCATGGATAACTTAGAAAAACAAATACATCGACAAGAATTTAGCAAATCATTTTTGTATTGGTACCGATATGTAGACGACATCTTTGCTTGTTTTAATGGTACAGAGCGTCAACTTGACAATGTTTTTAAATATATAAACTCAATTCATAAAAATATTAAATTCACTATGGAACTAGAAGTCGACAATAAAATTAATTTTCTTGACTTAACGATAACCAAATATTACAACAAATACTAATTCTTTATTTTTTACAAACCCTCACATACAGATACTACAATAAACATAAAATCAGCTCACCCCCTACAACACAAATTGGCAGCTTACCACAGTATGTTGCATAGACTTGTAAGTGTCCCCTTATCTGTAGATGATTTTAATAAAGAATTAAATCTAATAAAACAAATTGCTGTTAACAACGGATATTCTCCACCATAGACTCAATTCTAAACAAAAAATAAAACATAAAGATATTTCTTCCCCAAGAACGAAAACACAGGGAAAAAATATAATGTTTTAACCTACTTTGGTAACACGTCAGAGAAAATTAAAAACCACTTAAACAAATATAATATCAACATAGCTTTTAGAACAAACAACTCGTTAAGAAAATTCATTAAAAAAGGGAAAACAAAATAGATCAAAAAAATCTGGAGTGTATCAGTTAAATTGTGGTTCTTGTCATAAAAGTTACATAGGTCAGACAGGTCGCTCATTCGAAACTCGGATTTCAGAACATAAAAGAAGCTATTTAAAAAACAAAACTGACTCAGCGTACAGCAATCATTTAACAGAATCAAATCATCTTTTTGACGATAAATTTAAAATTCTACACATACAAAAGAAAGGCGTAAAATTAAACCTATTAGAAAATTTAGAAATAAATAGAATTAAAAATTCAGACATCATCTTAAACGAACAAAAAGATACCTGTCTGGCCAATGGCAACTCCCCATTACTCAATTTATACAATTAATATTCAGAATGGATTTCCTAGCAATATTCGTTAGCATATAGTATCAATTTTATTATCTATCTACCTTAGGGTATTTGTATAAATGTAACAACACTAATATTCAAATATCATTTTGTATCAGAAGAAGCTATAGTATAGCGAAACGCGTCATACAGTTTCAGTGAAACTAAATAAAGTGGAAATTTGACAAAATCAGTCTTTCTTTACATTAGAAAAGAAAGCTTTTAAATTTGCAGTACCCATGGTATGGAGAGAGCAAGAAAATCATTCAGATGATTATTATTTCTGCAGCCTTATTGTTTCTGGATATAATTCCAAAAATAAGAAAGTAATTGTCTATTATAACTTTACTTTAGCTAATCGACCGGTAGGACATGGACCGGGACTTCCTGTCCCTGAGCCACCTCAGACTATTGATGATGTTTTACAGTGCAGTCCCGAACTTAATGAAAGTCGACCGGATGATGATGAGTTTCAATGTTCTCTAGAAAATTTAAAACCACAGTTGTTTACACAAGCTGAGTTAAAGGATTTAGTGGGAGATTTGGGTTTGACTATGGAAAAAAAAAAACAGAATTGCTTGGTTCTAAGCTGAAAGAAAAACGTTTATTGGAATCTGGAACATCTATTTACCATTAAAGAACCAGAGATCAACAGGTTGTATCGAATTTTATGTATCAAATACTCCCTATTTTGAACTTTAATCGATGTCATATTATGAGAGAACTGTGGGTGATACAAAAAACTGATACCAGATACGGTTTCAGCATCCAAAAATACATAACACTTATTGATTTAAAAATTTTTACAAATATTTTTTTTGTTGGCCTGTGTTATTAACGAAATCATACATTTTTCTTTAAATACTGGTAAGCGAATTCCGGACAAACGTAAAGAAGCGAATTTTCAAAACATAACCTCAAAATTTTTTAAAATTGCAAAATGCCGCACGAAATGGGGGGAGGTGAAATTTCAAAGTTCACGTGATTTCGAGTTTACGCGTTTAAAACTGGTTTGAAAACTAGATTCAGCGACCTCAGAAACACTAGAGGAACCAGTTTTGAACGCAAAACTCTAGTTCAGGTGACTATTGTAATTTCTCCCCCTTCAACCCCCATTTTTACCCCTCAAGAGGGACCATATGATCAAAGTGACCTCGAAAATGGATTCAGCAACCCCAGAAACTCCCGAGGAAGCAGTTGAACGTGAAACTCTAATTCAGATGAATATCGTAATTTCCCCCCCTCGAAGCCCCATTTTTACCCGTCAAAGAGTGCATATGATCAAAATGACCCCGAAAATAGAATCAGCGAGCCCAGAAACCCCCGAGGAACCAGTTTTCAACGCGTAAATTTGAAATCATTTGACCTCCGAAATTTCACCCTTCAATTCCGTAGTGCTTTTTCCAATTTTAACAGATTTTGAGGTTATGTTTTGAAAATCGACTTCCTTAAGTTATAAAAACGTATTTAAAAAAAATGTCTCATTTCGTTAATAATTGAGGATTCTAGACAATTTTGAATGAAAAATCAGATTCCTGGTCCAAAGTGCCTCTGTCCAAAAAGGCAACCGGAATTAGTTTTGTGATAACTGTTTTATAACATTTGTTTCATAAGATGTCTAGTTGTAGGGGTACGTGTGAGAGTGTATTTCAAACAAAAATTTCCTCTTAGCTTTTGTAGGTGAATACTTATTCCTTCCTAAAATATGTCAGGGGCTGAAGCAATTCTGGAGTGGTATTGATCAAGAATTTTAAGGCGATAATTTTACCGATATCATTCCAGTAAACTACGGCTAAATCTAAATATTAGTAAAGCATTAAATGTAATTAATTTAAAAGTAAAGTAACAGATTTGTATTTTTAAACAATTAACCACAGAAAAAGTAACAAAAAGGGTTATAATCACGTGTCACATGAACTCGAAAACCAAATTCACTCTCCAATTTGTCAAAACTTCACACATCCATTTTCGCAAACATTCGAAACGGTGATCGTTTTAGTACAACCTCAACATCTTCTTAAGGGATAGGAGGCTTACTACTCTAGTGAAACATGTTACCGAGTACCGAGATTTGCCAACCCTATGTATGCTGTATAAAATCATGAAAGAAGGATATTTCTTACTTTCTTAACTGTTATTCGTAAAATTACCTATAGCTTAAAATTTAAGAATAATCTAAGGCTTTCAAATTTTATGGATGTATTTATGCTTATTTGTGCCCCTAAATTACATTATTTATGTTTTTAAATATTATTCTTGTTAAAAGAGGAGTTCTAATCATCATTTTCTGACTGGGTTTCAAAAGAAATAGATATAGGAACTAAAGATTTCCTTATCACTTGTTAAAATACTTAAAATAATCTCCGTAAAAGACTAAGTTGGTCAGATAGTTGAATACTAAGATTGAAGACTATATAGTCTTCACGAATAAAAAGTAGAAAAAATGGAAGCTAGCAAATAATCTCACATCTCCTTACATATAAGTCTCCTAATTGTGCTACAATTCTAATAATGAAAAAATAGGTTCACCGACTGGTAAAATTATCCTTATTAAATTACCATTCTCCACTTCTAATACTTTACCGAAAAATATTGAATTCCACCGGTAATTTAAATACTCTATTTGTGATCATTTGAAGACGATGAAAAGTCGACTCCACTCAAAAACTGGATTGACTGAAGTTAATATTCAAAAACCGCGTGGTGTCAACAAAGACAATCCAGAGTCGTCCATGAGATTAATTGGGGATTTCAAAATCAATATTTTGGCTGCTAACAAGTGCTCAAACAACAACATGTTCGTTCGAACGTGACACCAAATTGGTGTATGGGAATGGAACATGTTCATCTAAAGCTTATTTCGTGAAACAATTGACCGCAGGAAAAGTATATCGACAGAGAGGGTAGATGTTACTTAAGTTCACTAATTTTATTAAATATAATCACTAAGAGATGTGTCTAGCGTCCTTAAATAATACACAGAAAAATATAATACATCTTATTAAGTGACGAAAAACATCAGTAAGTTTTACCTTTGCCTTAAAAGATCGGAAATCCAAGATAACAGACATGTCATTTACTAATCACCAGACTGACATATTTCATTGATAGTCCTTTAGATAATTTTCAGCAAAAGTGATACTCATCTTGCCTTGAATCCTCAGTACTTTTGAATGCAAGGCGAAATCTACTGACGGGCTTCAACCGCAAAGCCATTAGATGTTTTTATAAACAATTTTTTTTAAACCTGGGTGAAAAAATAATAGAACATAGAACAGCTGGGGGAATCTTCACATAAAAAATATTTTAAATAATTTGAACTAAAAAGGTTGTACATCTAGTAGTCAAAACACAGGAGCTTTAAATTATCTCCGGCATGATATTAGAGCAAGCAAATTTAATTTTCACTATATTTTAAGTGATAGAATAGTAGAAATTGGATTCTGATTGACTAGTTTTTACAGCTCTTCATCTCAAGAAACTACTCATTCCTGTTTATTGTTTAGAAAATAGTGTTTTGCCTAATGATTACTTAAGTATCAAGACGATGCTGTGTAAATAATTTTGGAGCTGACAACTTGCCAAATGCCACTTGGGATAATAGTGAAAATGGTGTTTGTGCGGTGTGCCCATCGGCTTCAGCAGCAAATATCGTGAGTAACTGTTTTGGTTGTCTTAATCTGTTTAAAACAATACACATTCCAAACAAGAATAACGTGTTTCTAGATTTGTGTTTTTCGCATTACCACGATGTAAATGTTTATGCCACTTTAGATCCACTGCTGGATAATAATAATCACCATATTGCTTATACCTGTGATGTACCTCTTAGCACTGTGAACGATGCTCTAAGGTTTGATGTTGAATACTTTGATTTTAGGACTGCTAATTTTTTGTCTATGAATGAATTTTTTTGCCTCAATTGATTGGAATACTCTTCTCGATAATAAAGATATAAATGCGGCAATTAATCAATTTTATAGTGTTTTATATCAAGGTATGTTGATGTTTGTGCCTATCAAGATGTTTAAAAGTTCGAATTTTCCAGTATGGTTTTTTCCTCGTCTAAAACGCCGTATTGTTAAAAAAAATAGCCCTTAGGCATTACAAGCACACTAAGCTATTTGCCGATTATGAGTTATTCTCACAACTCAGGGAAGAGAATTCAACGTCAACAGAAGTCCGTCAAAATTTTGGAAACATGTAAATAACTGCACAAGATCGAATGGGTATCCTAACTCCATGCATTTAGGGGTTAGGACGAGCAGTAGTGGTGATCTTACGGTTAATTTGTTTGCTGAATATTTCTCGAGTGTGTATGAGGATGCCCCTTTGGAAATACCGGACTACTACTCGAGCCTTACTGAACTGACAACATTAAATAACGTGATTATAAGTTTGATTGATATTTTTAATGAACTGATGTCGCTCAGGCCTAAAACCTCAAGTGGTTCTGATGGTGTCCCGCCTCTATTATTAAAGAAATGTGTGTGCACCTTAAGCAAACCACTTCACTTCCTGTTCAATCTCTCATTGGATTTAGAAGTATTTCCTGATTATTGGAAAACTTCCTATATAACCCCAATTTTTAAATCTGGTGATTGTAGCGACGTGACTTATTATAGGGGTATCTGCATACAGTCGACCATACCAAAGCTTTTTGACTCATTGGTCACTTCTTGGCTTTCTTGGCACTGTAGGCGGGTGATAATGGATGAACAGTATGCCTCTCAGCATTCTCGCTCCTGTGTATCTAATTTTCTGACATATGAGGATTACCTGTTGGGCGCATTTGAGAGGGGCCGTCAGGTTGATATCATATATACTGACTTCTCCAAAGCGTTCGACAAAGTGAACCATCGGTTATTGTTGAGCAAATTTGGGTCGCTTGGGTTCGGCATTCACATTCTTCGTTTGCTGGAGAGCTTTTTAATGGGCCGTCAGCAAAGTGTAAGAATAAATAATTATATCTCTAACCTAAGTATAGTGCCCTCGGGCGTTCCTCAGGGCTCCCACTGCGGCCCCCTTATTTGTAAATGACTTGAGGGATTTCCTGACCAATACTTCCTTTCTCATGTTTGCCGATGATCTGAAATTATTCAAAATTATTTCTAGTCCTGTGGACAGTCTTGTTTTGCAAGCGGATGTTGACATGTTTTTCCAATGGGCAACTTTAAATGACTTAAGTCTGAATACTGATAAACACTCCTGTATATCATTTTCCAGATTAAAAAGTCCTATGCAGTTTGATTATAGTAAAAATACAACCATTTTAAAACGGGTACATGAGATTAGGGATCTTGGTGTGATGTTTGATTGTTCTTTATCTTTCATCGGCCATCAAATGAGTCTGGTGCAGCGAGCCGGTAGGTGTATGGGTTTTATTGATAGATTTAGTGTCAATTTTCCATGTAATGTGTTTAAATTATTGTATTGCTCGTACGTTCGACCGATTTTGGAGTATGCAAGCCCGGTGTGGTCTCCTTTTTATAATCTCCATATTAATCAGTTGGAGAGTGTCCAAAAAAAAATCTTACGTATCTATTTTTTAAACTGAAAATTCCTTTAACTGAGGGACATACCAACTATGACCTGGTACAAAGATTGTTAAATATGTGCAGTCTTCAGGACAGACGAATACAAGCTGAACTACTTTTCTTATTTAGCTACTAAATGGGTATATTGACTGTGAGTACTTACTTAGAAAATTATCTTTTCATACCGTGCATCGTACCCGCGCCAGGTCGTTATTTTACCCAGCTAATGTCACCAGAAACTATGGCTTGCATAGTCCAGTCTTTAGAATGCAGCGTAATTTTAATAAATATAATTTGCCAGTTGATGGCCCAGTACACCGATTCAAAAATATGGTCAAGCAACTGACCTCGCTATAGAGTTTCTTTAATTTTCGGCTAGTTTCCCATTGGTATTATATGTCAAGTATTGTTTACCTTTAAAATGATTAATTTAGAATGTAATACCCTGCATTCTGACCTATTAGTTTTAGATTTAGCTTTAATTATATTGTTCATTCACATTGTTTTTTTCTCTTGCATATTGTTGATGTTTTTTGTAGAAATGGTGTTACCGTTGATAATAAATAATTAAATAAATAAATTCAGCTACAACAATACCCCATTTTGAACGTCGCGCATACAAAATTTGTTGTGCATTCGTATAATTTATTAAAAATAATTATTCATTTACTAAAATTTCATAAAAAATATGGAAAATTTACAAAATGTTTAGTCTCAATGCATGCGAAAATCGTACGGAAAATTTTATTTTCTGCACGAATGCGTGAAACTAGAAAGATTATCTATTTAATTTTTCCAGTCCTTACCTTGCACCGTTATCATACTTATGGCGTTTTATATCTCCCACTTTCTTCCTCCGGCAAACGACGAACTTATAAAATCCCAAGATCACATCTAGGACGAGTTCTTCGTTCCGCCTATGACCAGTAGCCCAGTGTTAGCGTTTGCCGTTTTCAGTTGGAGTGATCGTCTAGCGCACGTTCATCATTGCTAGTTGCTGTACTTTTTACTGTCACCTATTTTCGTTACCGTCTATCGATATTACCCCTTACTGTGGATGGCAGGACCATTTTTTGACGCTATTTTTCAGTTCAACATCTGGTGTACGAATACTTATTACATTCCTAACTACGTATACAAATATATATTGTCTCAATTTTCACACTTTACGTTTTCGCTTTAAAGTTATTTGTCCTTCTAGAGTTGATAAACAATACAATCGTTAGTTCCATTTTTTCAACCATTGTTGTATCTCTGTCCGTGCTCTATTTACATTCCAGGAAATAATTATGATAGGTGCTCTACAGCTAGTAGCTAACATGCAAAGTATGACTGCAGAGATTCAACTTTTAAATATTTTCACTGTAAGTTAGCCTACCCATAGAGAACATATAGATATAATGTTATCGCCGAAATACCCCTACAATACCAAGTTATGAGTAAGTAATAGTCATGAAATAATTTAAGCTAAAAAAATTATTAGAAAGATCACATTTATTCAAAAGTAGCACTCCGTATCTAGTGTTTATCTATATTTAAATACCATACTGAACTTAAATGCACGCTACAAATAATATATCGTACAGAAGGGGAATATTTTCTTCCTGCTTGAAATGCGCCACAGTTCAGCCGATACCCAAAAGAGGCAAGAAGGCCTTGCCAAACAACTACGGACCAGTCGAAAATCATGGAAAGGGCTATAAGCGCTATCCTGAAGGATTCAATATTATTGGCAGCCATCAGTATGGCTTTCATAAACATAGATCAACAGAAGATCTTCTAAGTTATGTAACATATGTTTGAAACAACGCAATTGAATACTATGGAGAATCTCGAGCAGTTGCTCTTCATATATCCAAGGCATTCGACCGTATTTGGCACGATGGATTGTTAGCTATGCTACGCCCTCCTGATATGCCTGAAAAGTTCTGTCTATGCCTCTCGAGTTTCCTCAAGGAGCGTTCTTTACGAGTGGCAATCGACGGGTTTCTTTCTAACAACTTCACTATCAATGCCGGTGTGTCCCAGGGCTCCATTCTGTCTCCTACTCTCTTTCTCATTTACATTAACGATCTACTGGAAAAGACCAGGAATCCAATCTATAGCTTTGCAGATGACAGTACGCTTATCTCATCATTAACGTTGAACGCTCGAACTTCGGCTACTCATGCAAATATCCGCAGACAGCAGGAGGTCGTTCAACTTAGCAAAGACCTAAAAGAAATTCTATCTCGGGGTGACAGTAACCAAGTAGAATTTAACGCTACAAAAACCAGACTGCAGTTTTTTCTAAAAAAGTTAACGTTTCTGAATCCGATATGGTTATGTCGGGGCACTCCATTCCTCTAGCATCGGCACTCAATTTGGAAGTAAGTTTGTCTTGGCATCAACATGTTGCAAGCATAGCAAAGAGAACTTCTCAAAAGCTGGGAATATTATTTCGAACTAGAAAGCTTTACACTCCACAACAACTGTTACTTCTGTACAGAGTGAGTCAACGATAGAGTAAAGTTCATGATCTCATTTGTTTCGGAAATGTCGAAAAAATGTTAAATACAATAGTTTTAGGGAATGCTAAGGTGCACAGTTTAAAAATATTTTTGAGTATACAGGGTACTTCAAAAAAGTGTGGCCGATATAACATATGTTTTTTTTTAATGGAACATCCTATTTTCTAATTTATTTTTAAATTCTGCGTAAAATTTTATAACTTTTTTATTGATAATGTTATGTACCTAAACTTATAGTTTTTCTAATATTTCATTTTTTTTTTAAATACTAGTTTTCAGTTTTGTAAAAAATTGCCAGTAGCGCCATTGTTTCTGAAGGTGGAATAATTATAATTGGTACGAGCGTTCTATAGAGATGAAAAAAAAGATGTATGTAAAGAAATTTGAGTTAGATGCTCCTTTCGAATGATGAACATTTGTACCAGAATTTCTAATTCTAATATCGTTTCGAAAACCGATATTTACCGTCAAATATCAAAATTATTTGAATTTTTTTGAAAAGATAATTTTTTATCAGCCATTGCACAGGGGGAAAAAATCTTAAATACAATAGTTTTAGGGAATGCTTAGGTGCACAGTTTAAAAATATTTTTGAGTATACAAGGTACTTCAAAAAAGTGTGGCCGATATAAAGTGTTTTTTTTTAAATGGAACATCCTATTTTCTAATTTATTTTTAAATTCTGCGTAAAATTTTATAACTTTTTCATTAATAATGTTATATACCTAAACCTAGTAGTTTTTCTAATATTTCAATTTAAAAAAAAAAAATACTAGTTTCAGTTTTGTAAAAAATTGTCAGTAGCGCCATTGTTTCTGAAGATGGAATACTCATAATTGGTACGAGCGTTCTATAGAGATGAAAAAAAAGACATATGTAAAGAAATTTGAATTAGATGCTACAGGGTGTTCAAAATAAATTTATGCATTTCGACTATTTTATATTGAAAAATCTCAAATTTTTTAAATGCCACACCCTGTATATTATTATTTTTTCTGATAGATTTTACAAAACCCTCCAACTTTTAGTAAATATGTCATATACTTATTTCTAATAGTTTTCGATTTATTTTGAGTCACAGCTGCCGAGACAAAACAAAAATGTAGGCATTGTCAAATTTTGACATGTCTATTAAGCTAGTAAAAATAGTTTAATTTGTTGTAATAAGTGACGTAGAAAGGTAATAAATATGGATTTTCCTAAAAATGAATTAATTGATATGGTTTATATACTGGGCGAGGCGGGAAAACATTGTTTTTTGGCAGTAAGGCTTTACGGAGCGAAGTACCCTAATAGACGTATACTATCTAGAAAATCTTTTCAGTGCTTAATGGAACGGTTTGATGGTAGTGGTAGCGTTGAGTATACCAAACGGAAAGTAGTAAACCAGAATGCTACTAATGAGGAAAAAGAAATGGAGATTTTACTTTAATGTCAGCAGCCGTCAACTAGCTGACTTATCTGACACATCCCAATCTACGGCTAATCGCACCACGAGTAAATACAAGTATCATCCCCATCATATGGAACTACACCAAGAACTTCAAGACCTAGATTTTGAACGACGAGTAAACTTTTGTACCACCATGAATGGAGCAATAGAGACCGATCCAAATTTTTTATCCAAAATCCAGTAATGGAGCAGTTAACAGCCACAACATGCATTATTATTCAACAGTTAATCCATTTTGGTATGGTGTGGAATATTAAATTTTCGAATTATTGCTCCATATTTTTTCCGCGAACCGCTTAACGGGCCTAGATATCTAAATTTTTTGCAAAACGAATTACCCCAGCATGGATCGGTAGGAAGGAATTCATTCAGTGATCGATCATGTGACTTAACATCTTTAGACTTCTTTTTGTGGGGCTACATTAAAGATCGTGTTTATGTGAATCCCCCTATAACACCAGTAGATATGGAAAATAGGATACGGGGTGCGTACAGAGCAATAACGCCCTTTATGCTAAGGAAAGTGAAGGAAAATATAGTAAAACGACTAAACATGTGTATAAGTAGACGGGTATTTTTTGAACATCTATTACGTCATAATAATTAATCATTAGATAAGTTAAACTATATTAAAATTATTATTATCTTTCACAATAGCGTAAGTGTATTAAAAACAAGGGTAAAAATTGAAAAATTCCAAATAAATCGAAAACTATTAGAAATAGGTATATGACATACTTGATAAAAGTTGGAGGGTTTTGTAAAATCTATCAGAAAAATAATAACATACAGGGTGTGCCATTTAAAAAATTTGAGATTTTTCAATTTAAAATAGTCGAAATGTATAAGTTTATTTTGAACACCCTGTAGCATCTAATTCAAATTGCGTTACATATATCTTTTTTTCATCTCTACAGAACGTTCGTATCAATCGAAACAATGGCGCTACTGGCAATTTTTTACAAAACTGCAAACCAGTATTTTTTAAAAAAATTGAAATATTAGAAAAACAACTAGGTTTAGGTATATAACATTATTAATAAAAAAGTTATAAAATCTTACGCAGAATTAAAAAATAATTTAGGAAATAAGATGTTCCATTTAAAAAAAAAACATATGTAATATCGGCCATAGTTTTTTAAAGTACCCTGTATACTCAAAAATAATTTTAAACTATGCACCGTAATATTCCCTAAAACTATCATATCTAACATGTCATTCCCGAAACAAATAAGATAATAAACTTTACTGTACAAAGCTCAAAATCGAACTAATCCCATGTTTGGAGCTCTGCTACCACTGCGTTTGTTGGAATCTATTTAGAAGAGCATGCTTGGAGACCAGACCAGAGATTCATTGAAACATCGAAGAACGGTTAGCGACTTCAGTCTATTCTAAAAGTATTTTCATGGAAAGTGTTCAATGGATGTAGCCCACTTAATTCCTCCTAAAGCCGTGCATGTTAGAAATACACCTCGCGCTAATACCATATCCGTATGAAGTTCAGCTTGTTACTCCTCATATAACCTTTTTCAAGCAATCTTTTAGATGGAGAACCTCATCCTTTTGGAATAATTTACCCAGGACTTTGTTTCCGAGCGAATACAATTTACAGCGATTCAAGACCAACGTGAATCGCTTTTTTCGCACACGTGTCACTCCTGTAGTACTTTAGGGATTTTCCTGCCCATAAAAAAAACATCTTTTATGCATATAACACTTTAGCTTTTACAAATAAAAACAAGTTCTTTTAAAGATGTTGCTTTTACGATATATCTCAAAATTATAAATATATAAATATTTGAAAGCTGTTAAGTAATCTCAATTTCTCGCGCAACGTAAATACGTACATACCTGTATATCGTCATAAACATGATATGCACACACAAAGGGAATATAAAATCAAAATATGATATTAACCTAATATGCCATTAATATTTTCTATCAAGAGGACAGAAAATTATCAACCTCATTGTCAGTCATAGAAGGGTTATAAAGCAAAACCACTCCGCTAGAAGGTAGTTTGTAACCACAGTGACCGTAGTTTATCCGCTTGGTCGTAATGACATCATGATTAACTCTCTTTGAATAACGTAATTCGTCCTGTGTGAGGCCGCTAATATTCTAAATGAAAACCACCTGTTGCCTTACATATTTATATAAATAAAATCCCGAATACGCTTTTCTATTAACGTAATAATTTATAGTGCAGTTTGGACAAATATAGACAAATGTAGGCAGAAATCTCACAACTGTATACGTAATCTTTACTTTTAAACATTACATAAGCTAAAATACAAGAAAAATATTTTATAAGTCTATTATTTTGAAGAAGAACAAAAACGGAATACTGGGAGAAATACACAAGAAAATTATATTCAGACTTCTATGGTCAAAAAACAAATTTGGAGATTCATAAGATAGCAGAGAACTGAGATAAGAGAACTAATAGAGTATACACACGTGAAGAAAGGAACGTGGGTAACATATCTTACACAATTATATAAAAGCGAACAGAGTATCACATTGCCACAAACACCAGAGATAACGATAAACGAAGAAATATATATAACGGAAGAAGACGCAATAGAAGCACTGGAAAAATTTAAAAACTATAAGTCTTCCGGCAAATACAAAATACTAACGAACTACTAAAATATGGGGGACACTCTCTGGTTAAGCAACTTCAGACACTTATAACGAGGTTTATAAGAATGAATCGAATCCCTGATGAATAGAAAGCAGCGACAGTTATACTAATGCACAAGAAGGAAGAAAAAGAAGATCCAAATAACTATAGAGGCATAAATCTACTAAACTGTACACTGAAATTAACAACAAAGATTGTTACAACAAAAATAAACGCGAGAATACAACTGGAAGAAGAACAGCAAGGATTCAGAAGTGGGTACTCATACACCGATGCCGTATTCGTTGTAAGACAGGTAAAAGAAAAATCCATAGAATACAACATTCCAGCATACTTATGCCTGATAGACTTAAATAAAGCTTTCGACAATGTACAAATAGAAGACGTTATTCATCTATTATATAACAGGAACATCCCATTTAAAACTATCGAGAATATACATAAAGACAATAAAGTAGTGTCAGGATTAACAGAAGGAATGACAGAACCAATCAACTATGAATCTGGATTCAGGCAGGGAGACTCTTTAAGTCCTTTTCTATTTAATATTGTCATGGATGAAATTATAAAGAATGTCAAAAGAAAAAAGGGATAGGGAATGGGTAACAGAGACCTTAAAATTATATGATATGCAGATGACGAGATAATAATAGCTGAGACAGAACGATCTGCAAATTCTACATACCAGTAAAACAATAAAATATATCATTCTCAACTGAAAAAAAAACAGGACAATAGTAATAACAAATGAGCCGATTAGGTGGAAGCTGATGGTAGAAGATAAACTAACAAACAGGTGATGGAGGGCAATTACCTGGGTAGCAAAATATCCAGTATTGGAAAAATCGAGGAAGAACTAAAACATCAAGTTAACAAGAGTAATAGGATAGCGAGATGCCTCAATGATACCATATTTAGAAATAAATTCCTCTCCGTGGAGACCAAACAAGAATATACAAGAGCATAATACGACCACTAATGACTTAAACATCTGCAATAAGACCCGACACAAGTATAACACAAAGGATGCTGGAATCAACCGAAGTGAGAATACATAGGAGATGTTCAAACAAGACTCTGAGGGATAGAGAAAGGAGTGAAGATATAAGACGCTCATGAAATATAGAAAATATCAACCGGTGAATAAGGGGAAGAAAAGTGGAATGAGATCAACACATAGAAAGAATAGCAAACAACAGAATAGTACGGATAGCAAGAGACAAGTTATCGAATGAAAGAAGATCAATGGGACGTCCAAGAAAGAGATGGAGCGACGATCTATAAAACAGAGAACAAAGAAAACAGGCAATAGTGCTTAGCTACAAGTTGGAAGAAGAAGATTATTTGACCCATTTTAACCTTTACGGTTTATTTATAATTTATTTAATTTAGTTAGTAGTACCTTTTTTCCAGTATACCTCATTAGGTTATAGAAATAGTAGAAGACTTATTATTGAAAAACAAAGTTAACATAACTATACTAACATAACATAAAAATACTACCGACGAACAACGTCGTGAAGCCGAATTACTTTCAACCAGTTGTGGCTTAACTCAGCTTATTGACGAACCAACACGGATCCCTGATCGAGACGGGGAGTTCGCCAGTCTTCTTGATCTGTTTTTAACCACCAATACTTGTGGATTTACACGGTCAGCGTAAATCCACCGTTAGGTTCTTCCGACCAAAAACTACTTTCGACATCGAGTATCCTACCAATCAGTGACAGAGAGGCGCCTAAACCGCGCAAGATTTGGCACTACAAATCTGCTAAATGGAAAGATCCCATGGAATATTTTCGAACTTCCCCTTGGTTAGAAGTTTGTTTTCGATCCGACGATCCATTTGATTGCTCCACGGAGGTTTCCGATGTTATTTTGGCCGGTATGGAGGCTTACATGCCTTTTTCGAAGAAATGCCCTTCCAACGGCAAGCTTTGGTTTGACCGAAAATGCAAAGAAGCTGTTGCTTCTAAACATCTTGCATACCGACAATGGCGTGAAAATCCTAACACCACAAATCGTAACACCTTTGTTTGTGCCAGGAACAGATGCAAAGAAATTATCGACGAAACCAAGAAGGCACACAATCAACGGATTAGAAACAAACTTCTCGCTTGTCCCAACAATTCCAGGTCGTTTTGGTCATCCACCACCACTCACACGGCCAGATAATTCTATTGCAACGACACCTGTTGAGAAAGCGAACTTGTTGGCTGAACTCTTTGCTTCACATTCTACTGTCGATTTTCAAGGAAAAACACTACCTACTATTCCCATAGTGCAGTCAAGGATGTCCGATATTGTCTTCAGGCAGCGTATCATAAAACGTATTTTGATGAAGCTAGACACCAAAAAGGCTTCTGGCGCTGACGGAGTACCTGCCATAGTTCTCAAAAACTGTGCGAGGGAACTAACACCAGTTTTCTGTAGACTTTCCTTCCTGCTGGAATATGCCACAGTTACTTAAAAAAGGCAAGAAGACCTTGCGAAATAACTACCGACCAATCGCACTGTTTTCAATAATATCGAAAATCATGAAAAAGGCTATCAATCAGCATCTTCTAAAATATCTTGAAGGATTCAACATTATTAACGATATGGTATGTCTGAAAAGTTCTGTTTGTGACTCTGATGTTTCCTCAGAGAGCATTCTTTACGAGTAGCAGTCGACGGATTTCTTTCTAACACCTTCACTATCAACGCCGGTGTACCCCAAGGTTCCATACTGTCTTCTACTCTCTTTCTCATTTATATTAACGATCTGCTGGAAAAGACCGACAATCCAATCTACAGCTTTGCAGATGACAGTACCCTTATCTCTTCATTCACTTTGAACGCTCGGACATCGGCTACTCAGTTGAATATCCGCAGACAGCAGGAAGTCATTCAACTTAATAAAGGCCTGGAAGAAATTCTATCTTGGGGTGACAGTAACCAAGTGGAATTTAACGCTATAAAAACCCAGGCAGCAATTTTTTCTAAAAAAGTTAACGTTGCTGAACCCGACATAATTATGTCCGGGCACTCCATTCCTCTAACATCGTGACTCGATTTGTTGGGCGTTAATTTTGGAGCAAATATGTCCTGACATGAACATGTTGCAGGCATAGCAAAGAGAGATTCTCAAAAGTTGGGAATATTATTTCGAACCAGAAAACTTTACACTCCACAACAACTGTTAATTCTTTACAAAGCTCAAATTCGACCAACTATGGAATACTGCTCCCATGTTTGGGGCTCCGCTCCCAAACATACACTGCATTTGTTGGATTCCATTCAGAGAAGAGCTGTTCGTCTGATTGGAGACCCGGAACTGACAGGCGGCCTTGATTCGCTGGAACATCGAAGAACGGTTGGCGACTTGAGACTATTCTACAAGTATTTTCATGGAAAGTGTTTTAAGGATGTGGCCCGCTTAATTCCTCCCAGAGCGGTCCATGTTAGAAGTACACGTCGCGCTAATACTTCACAGCCGTATGAGCTTCAGCTTATTACTCCTCGTACAATGCTTTTCAAACAGTCATTTATATGGAAAACATCATCCCTTTGGAATAATTTGCCCAGGACTGTGTTTCCCACCGAGTACAATTTACGGCGATTCAAGAACAACGTGAATCGCTTTCTCCGCATACGTGTCGCTCCTGTAGCGCTTTAGGGACTTCCCTGTAGCACGTGTGCAAGACCCATAAAAAGAAAAAAAAAATCCAACAAGAAATATTAGAACGCCTATTAATATGTTTGGATCAAAAGTATTTTGAATTTAACAATATTTTTTCTATGCCGAGAGAAGTTTAATAATGGGTAACCCGCTAAGTCCATTGTTGGCCGAAATCTTTATGGACCATCTAGAATATAAAATTCACATTCATCCCCTTAGCAAATACTGTCTGTACCGGTATAGGCATGTGGGTGATATTTTGGTTTGTTTTACTGGAACAGATAGGTAACTGCACAAATTTTTAAACTTTATAAATGATATTCAAAGAAATATAACGTTTACCATAGAAATGGAGCAATAAAAATCAATCAATTTCTTAGATTTAACTGTCACAAACATTAATGAAAAACACGACTTTTCTATTTTTCATAAGCCATCATATACAAACTCAGTAATCCCCGGACTCCTACACATACCTATGTCAGAGGAAAATTACATTAAAGAACTACATATAATAAAACAAATAGCGTTTAACAATAGGTATCAACCTAATATCATAGATAGAATTATCAAAAGAAAATCCTCCCTACAACCATTAATCTGGTATACCCAGCTTCTAAACACAACAACAAAATCTTTAATACTTTAACTTATACGGGGAAAATAACTGACCTTGTTTCTAAACAGGTATCTAAAAGAGGGTTAAATTTTTTTTCGAACTAATAATAAACTTTCTAATGTGATAAAAAATAATAGAAATAAAACCAACAAAGGGGAAAAAATCAGAAGTATACCAACTTAATTGAGGCGTTGCGGATAGTAAGGGCGAACTCAACATTGGGTCAAATTTTTTTTTATATATAATTCTATTTTATAGTACTTTTCCTACATCACATACCGGTCTAATTGTTGAGTTCGCCCTTGCTTCGCCTTCAAATTTCAGTATCAAATAAATGAAAAATTTCGAACAGGCGATAGCCGGGCGGGTAGTAAGGGCGAACTCAACAATTTCGCGCGGAGCAACCGCCGGTATTGCGTCACTAAATGAGGTTTACTTGAAATTTTACGCTTTCTGCGTGTTAGTTCAAGTTATGTTTTGTTTGGTTTTGTTGCTTCTTTTTTTAAGAAAAGTATGGCGCACCCTGGACCTTCTAGTAGTGAAGTAAGTGTACAACATTTAGATGGTAGTGCTGTGTCGGGTTATTCGCGAAAGAGACCTGCTAAGATGAATGATTGGCAAAAAAAACGAGTGTAAGTTGAAACGAAATTCAGGAAGTGCTTACATTTCAAGAAATAACAAAAGGCACGTTGTTGCCCGCAAAATTGGACCTCCTTGCAAGTGTGGATGTTTTGAGAAAATAGGCGCTGAACTGGTCACCAATATTTTTGACTCTTTTTGGCAAATTGGAAACTATGATCTACAGAATGCTTACTTATCAAAATTGTTGATCTGCAATGATGTAAAAAGATCTTACGTAAAGGGGCGTCCAAGTCGTACCCTGAGACGCATTCAATATAATGTGACTGTTGATCACGCTAATCGTGAAGTTTGTCGTACTGCGTTTTATAACATTCATGGCATCTCTGAAAAGCGCGTTCGAGTCGTACTTGACAAAACCAGCAGAACTGGAACTGTTACAATGGATCAAAGGGGGAGGTGTGAACCCGCGAAGAAAATAGGAAATGACGATCTTTCTAAAGTAAAAGAACACATCATGTCACTACCTACTGTCACCAGTCATTACAGTCGCGCCAAAAGCCCTCGTCGAAAATACTTACCTGTTGGACTTAATATTAAAAAGCTCTATTCTCTTTACAATGAATGGCTTACGGAAAATTACCCTGGTTACAGCCCGGTAAATCAGCACTATTATCGTGATACGTTTAATATGCAGTTCAATATTGGTTTTGAGCCCCTAAAAAGTGACACCTGTAATTATTGCGATAAAGTAGACATAAAAATTAAAAGTAGTCAAATGCACGATTCCGAAAATGTTGCTGAAATCGAGAATCTTAAACAAGAGAAGGAGTTACATCTGACCCGTGCAAAAGCTGCTCAGTCTCTTCTTAAGGGATTAAGGAGTAATGCCGATGACTCTTTTCTGGTCATAGCTTTTGATCTGCAGCAGGCTTTGCCAACCCCAAAGCTGACTACTGGGATTCAGTATTACCAAAGGAAGCTATGGACCTATAACTTTTGTATCCATAATGTAAAAACCGGTTCTTCGACGATGTACCTTTGGGATGAAAGTACAGGGAGGCGAGGATCATGTAAGATTGCAAGTTGCTTGTACGATTATTTGTGTAAAGTTGATGTTAATGTTAAAAAAGTTATTATGTTCAGTGATAACTGTTCTGGACAGAACAAGAATTTAAATCTTGTTTTGGCAAATCTATACTTTATACACAAAGACCAGTTCACTGAAATTAAACACTATTTTATGATACCTGGGCACTCATACCTTCCCTGTGATAGGGATTTTGGGAACATTGAGAGAGAAATACGGAATAGCACTGTGTATACCATGGATCACTATAAGTTAATGATTGAAAGCTGTCGCCAAAAAAACCAGTTTTGCGTTGTCCAACTTAGACAGGACATGATTTTCAATTTCTCTAATTTTCAAAAGAAAATTACTAAAATGCAGATGGCTGGTGCTAAGTTTAAAGATGGAAAGATCTTTGAATTTACAAATAACTTTAAGCAAGGTTTCTACATTCATTCTGCTTACAATTTGGATGTCAAAACGGCAGTTAAACTACAAAAAGGCAAGGTGAAAAACTATGATCCTGACCATTTTCATTTGGCCAGTGAAACACTGACGAGACTTTACAGTGCTCCCATTAAAATACCAGCCCCCAAATTAAAGGACATTCAGGACTTGTTACCGTATGTTCCCCTACCTTGGAGTCGGTACTTTACTAACATTATAGCCTCTCAAGACGCAGAAACGAATAAGAGCATCGAAAATGAAGATGTTATGGACGATGACCAAATAGATTACAACTGAACTTGGCTAATTATTTGTTTCTTTTCTTTAGTTTTTTTATGTTAGTTTCAATACCATATTTCCACTGTTTTGTATGTTGTATCAAGTAACTATTTTGTAATAACAAAACCTTTAATTAAAACAATAACCTTAAAATTAAATAAAATGTGTTCAAAATTTTTAATACCGGTCTAATTTTTTCCCAGGTATTGCCAATTTTAGGTGATAGTGTAGCATCAGAAACGAACAGTAAAATATGAAAAAAAAATACACAAATAAATATTTAAAAAACATTTAAAAATTCACGGAATACACTATTCTACTTAAGTAAATAATAAAAAGCTAATAAATTATAAATAAATAATAAAAACCTAATTTTGCCAATATTTTGTTGAGTTCGCCATTTAGATTTTTCTATAAATTCAATTTTTTCGAAACTTCATTTTGTTAAGTTCGTCCTTACTATCCGCAACACCTAAATTGTGGGTCATGCCCTAAATTTTATATTGGCCAAACAGGTAGATCATTCGAATAAATGAACATAAAAGAAGTTACATAAAACCAAACAATACCTCTCAACAGAAAATCACGTTTTCAGTGACAATTTTAAAATACTCCATAATGAAAGGAAATCTAAAAATCTGGGGGCACGGTAGTGCCCCCGCCAAGTTGAGCAGAAGGCACAGCCGTACCATCCTTTTCTCGAAGCCACTCACGGCACTTTCGACCCCCCTGTAACTTCGTTGCGGATAAAGCTAAAAGTCTGAATTTTCAGTGACCAAGAGGTCATACTATACTAGCTATATTCCTAAATTACCTACTATTTATACCTTATAGTTTACGAAGTATCGCCAGTCGAAGTTCTTTAATTTTGTCACTGACACACTCACCGATCATCAAAATTCTAAGGTACTTCTAGCAGACACACAAACTTCAAATTTTGAATTTAGTTAGTGTTTAGCCTATAAAGGAAGGAAAAACTGAAACATCCAGAAATTTCAGTCCCGTTTTCTAAGTTGTACAGTCATTTAAGCCAAAAAAGAGAGTCAACCTCGGAATGAGAGATAATAAGCTGTAAACTTGTATAAACCTTTATTTTGGCATTCTAAAAGTTATCTCAAAAGTCTCATAAAATCTCGTTTCCGCGTCTTAATATACTCAAGGTCAAAGGTCACAAAAATAGGTTTTTCGCAAATATCTCGCTTCCTATGGTTTCAATGATATTTGCATCTGTTATAAAAATTATAGAGCATAAAATTCTCTGCAAATTTTGTTCTAAATATTTTTTTATACGCTTAACCGTTTTTGAGATAGAGCGCGGAGAGCACATAAAATACTTTATTCTTAAGTGCACTGTTTAGACTTACTTAGCATATAGTAGATTATTCTTATGTGATTATGTTGCCGTGCGATTGCCAAGTCATTATATTTATTATAGAAGTAAAGATGTCTAATATTGATACGGTCACTATAATGCTAATTAGATAGCAATTTATGACAAAGTTGTTGAAAAGGTGCTTCCATAGATACTAACTAAAATTACTGACTTGCTTTTACATGAGATCTCAAAACTTTTTGTGGTGGAAGGACTGCGTTGCGAGACTTTTACATTTTTTTACATTTGCATTTTTTTACACTTTATATTTTTGATGGGATTAAATTTTCTAGAAAGTATGAAGATAAATAAATTAGAATGTTATTAAATCAACAATTAGAAACTAATAACTCCTCCAACCCTAATTTATATTCAGGAATAACCCAATTAAATATACCTGGAATTTTAGTAAATAGATATGTCTAAATGTTTATTTTAATTTAATTTAAATTAAATGCACTTCAGTTAGAATGAATAGGTAGATCCAAATACGTATATAAAGAAATAATGTCAATTTATCATTAGTTTAGAATATCTTTCGTCTAATGAACACACTGTCGTGTTGAAACAATTGTAACAGAAAAAATAATAAATTGGAAATTGTGAAAAATATTAGTGTTTAATTTTGTTAACTTTACGATAATGTTTATGGTTCTTATTTTGATAGTTCAGATATTCTTAGGATATCATATAATTAGTAAATAATTATAATTAAGTATTATTACAATAATAATTAATAAAAACTTTTTGTAAGATATTAAAAATTCATTTGCCTTCGTATTTATACAACAAATAACATTTATTACTAAAGTTAGTCATTTAATTTTAAATACAAAAAACTAAACATAAAATTTTTAAAAGATCATTCTCTTATAATTTTGTCTATAAATATATTTTACCTGATTGTTTTATTCTCTTTCTTTCATTTTTAGCGTTCCGTATGGAACACTTATAAGATCACTTCGATGTCTGTCCGTCCGTCTACCTGTCAGATCCGATTTTCTCCGAAACTATTTACACAAAAAGTTGAAATTTGGTACTAATATAGGAATTAATGGCCTCATCAGAACCGTGTATTTTTGAAAGTTAAATTTTGACTTAAGGGTTAGTTTTGGTGGGTGAAATCGAAAGTAAAAAAAATGTTTTTTACCAAGTGTGTCAAATGAAAGCTTGTAAAAGCAAGAGTTCAAAAATATATATAATGTAATACTTACGCACGCTTTTCTTTGTATTATTTTTAAAAAATCGCGAAAAATCGTTGTCCTCCCTTATCTGGAAAAGTACTGATCAAAAAATTTTAAGAAATTTCTGGAATATTCTCCATAGGCTATAGATTGAACGAAAATTATCATAAGTTACCTTTAATAGTCTATCTGGTATAGAAAAAAAAAAAACAAAAATTTCAAAGTTATCAGTTTTCACGAACATTTGGGGAGTGTTTTGTGAAGTCATTGATCATTTTATATCTCCGTAACAAAAATTTTTATTTTAAAAGCAATCAACGTACGAAACCCTTATTGCGTACGTTCAACTTGCACTTGACCGGTTATTCTTCTACAGTTCGTTATTTTCCTTTTCTAATCCATTTTAGTAAAACGTATGCACAGAACAAATGGCATGCTTCTTATCTCATTCCCTTTTACATCAATTTGGTGCTTATTATCGTTTGTAACGCACTTTCGTCGTTTCGGCGCACGAGGCACTGGTTATCTGTCGGTCGGTAGACTTTCGGAGGGTTATCCAACAGTCAAACCTCGGGCGCCACTCTTTGGATTTACATGGTAAAGGAATCACCGGAGCCAGTGAAGAAACGGTAACCCAGAAGTCAATGCGCAAATCAACTAATAGCTGACGGTGACCTATCTTAAGTACGCCCTTAAAAGCTAAAAGGGCCAAGATAAAATAAAACCAGCAATTAATGACAGTACAGTCAAGTAAAGATTAGGAGTGTGGAGTGAGGAGAGAGGCAGTTTGCGTGTATGCGCGAGAATGTAGCACGAAATCGAGCAAAGTTCGTACGATTGATAGCGTCGTACGTCAAGACGGATAAGATGGCAGCGCGATTATCGGATAGACCAGAATGCCTTATCTCGGTTGGTACCCTTTTTCAAATAGCGCTAGACATTCCCCAGCAACAATCCCCGTTGCACCGAAATGTCCTATTTCGATCGGTCTTGCGAAACAAGGCATTCCCTTTTCAGCAACATTCGATTTTGTGGTAAAATTTAGCGAACCCAACCACGTTCACTGGTTAATATGTCGCCACCTGGCGCGAGTGAACAGGAGCGCGGATGATAACGGGTCCGTTAATTCCGGCGAGTAGCGCTTGATTTCGAGAGTAACGAGGGGTGAGCAGTTTTGCGGTTTAATCAATAGGCGGCGGTGAGGGTAGTTCGCACATTTCGTGGTTCTGTGGAAAGCTCTCCTGGACTATCAGTAAATTGATTTTGATTCTCCTACATCGGAACGCCGTTATCACGGTAAGCACAGGTTCTCGGTGCGAGTACGCGGCTAATTACGTTTGATACTCGATGCGGTTGTAGGTATGTCGGTCTGAGCTTGTCTGTCGGTACGTCTGAGTTAGTGTATACACTACAAGGAAAAGCATACTAGTCTCACGTGTCTGTAATATACCTCTAGATGCGCGGCAGAGAGAGACGGTCTGCTAGTCAAAGCAGGTCCACCCTATCTACTGGTGTGAGTGTGGGTATTCGGGCGCAGAAAGACGCAAACTGGTCTCACGAGTCCTCACTATATCCCTAGGTGCGTGTCAGACAGAGACGCCCTATATATTAGTGTACGTGTGTATGGGTCTAGGTCTAGTGAGTTTTGCAAAGAGGAGAATGCTGGTTAAAACTGGTCCGCAGATTTATTCCTCGTCGTGCACGGGAGAAGGACGATCTTCTGGTCAAAAACGGAAATAGTCCGCTCTCTCAGCGCCGGTGTCCGTCAGAGAAAGCAAAGAAGAATCTTTCTCCTTCGGTTAGTCGGTCAGTCTCATACCTACAAGCATATATTATTGATAAAAAAGGTAAATGGTCGACAGCATTGGACCGGATTGACTGCTTGGCTGGGCTGCTTGACTTCTCACCACTACTTGGGCTGGATGGTCGGTAGGTGCTCAACTGTTACTGCCTGTTCAGGTTTACGTATCGCTATTTTATAGTAGCGGCGAGATCCGTCAAATGCGTGATTCGAGGTATTCGACACGTGCTGGCAGTACCAATGTATCATAAACAGCAGCTCGAAGTGACATCATGATATGGGAACGGTGCTAAACCTAAGCTGCGAGGAATTTAAAAAAGCTGAGTTTCCGCTTTTCCGGTGATTGATTGGATGGATTAACTCTCCAAAGTACATAGTTGCTTATTAAAGCAAGCTTGAACTTTTCTGATGTGTAATACGAAAAATAGATTCGAAACACAGATTGCCCCAGAAAAATTCGTTACACGTTAATTTCTCCATTACTTCTTAATTAAAGACTTTTTCTGGTAAACTTCTCTGTATATCAATGCAGACGTCTAATTCTGCTGGACTTTTATTTCCATTAAAAATTAAAATAGAAGATATTTTGTACATTAGTAAATATGTTGTTATTTTGAAAATAAAAACATTTTTTATTATTATTACAAAAAAGTTCTTCTTTCTCACATTTGGTCAATGTGGTTCCATGTTTGGCTGACGGGCGCAAACCATGTCAGCACAAACGCATTACCATTGTGTATTAAGGAATGACCTGACAATGTTACATGTTTTCAAAATCACTGACTTCTGAATGTTTTTGTGTATGTTTGTGTTGAGTCCTAATTGTACTAAATGTGGTGTGAATGTTATTGGTGTAAGGCCTGTGGCTGATATAATGAGGGGGACAATGATGACTTTTTCTTGTTTCCATAGCCTTTTTATTTCCGTTGCAAGGTCTGTGTATTTGGAAATTTTTTCTGTGTATTTCGTTTGGATGTTCGTGTCGTTGGGGACAGCTATGTCAATTAGATAGGTGACTTTTCCTTTTTTGCACTGAAAAGTAATATCGGGTCTATTGGCGGAGACTGTTTTATCTGTATGGATACTGATGTCCCAGTAGAGCTTGTAATCTTTATTTTCAAGTATGGATGTTGGTGTGTATTTGTAGTATGGATCTGTGTTTTCTATGAGTTTGTATGTTGTGGCTAGTGCTTGGTGAACCACTTTGGCAGCTGAATCATGCCTGGCTGTGTACTCTGTTCCGGCCAATATTTTACATCCGCTCGTTATGTGTTCGATCGTTTCTTTCTGCTGGTGGCATTTCCTACATCGGTCCTCTGCAATAGTCGGGTCTTTGATGATATGCTTTTGGTAGTTTCTGGTTAATATGACTTTATCCTGGATGGCAAGTAAGAAGCCTTCTGTCTCAGGGAATAGCTGCCCATCCTGTAACCAGGTGTATGATTGTTTTTTATTTATGTGATCTTGTTTATTGTTATATTATTATTATTATTATTATTATTAGTATTCCGACTACGTGTGGAATATTTAACTCAAAATATTAAAGTACAGAATAACTTTTATTGCCAAGAATAGAGGTTTATGGTTGAATTACTACTATTAAATTTTAATAATTTTGTTCGATTGTAAGGTAATAGCCAAATCTGTGGATAAATTAGAAGATGTGGATTATAGATTGATTAGAGTAGATTCAATTTGGCTATCACTAAAACTTTTCAAGTCAACATCCAGTTCGACAATAAATATGAGCTTTCGAGCTTAACGAGTTCAATAAGGTTCACATTTCATTTATTGACAAAATTAGCTAGTAACTAGACTATAACTAATATACATTGATAGAATAAGCATGTATACATTTTGGATCTTAAGTTATTGACATCGTATGGACCTAAATACTTAGCCTAGGTATGGACAAACTTAAGATATTTCAACTTAAGATATTTCATGAATATACTTTAAAACAGAACTTAAATGAATTAACTTAAGATATTTCAGCTTAAGATATTTCATTAACATGAGCTTATAGTACTTAATATTAAGCTAATTCTGAGTCATCGGGTCGCTGGGTCTTAGTAAACGTCGGCGGGCATGGCGTGAGGGGGGGCGGTAAGTGGTCCTGATTGTGGGGTTGACGTGACGGGTGGTTTGTCCAGGAATCTCTGCTGGGTGCTGCTGATGAATTCCCGGATGGTTGGCATTTGGAGGTCCCTATGGAGTTGGGGTATTTCTGACAAACCACGGGGCGTTGGCAACGGTTCGGAGGGTCTTGTTCTGGATGGTCTGGACGGAGGATCTGCGAGTGCGTGACATCTGGCAACATGCCGGGCTGGAGTAGGTTATCCCTGCTCTGATGATCATGTTGTAGATTGTCAACTTGTTTCGTGTTGACAATTTCCTGGACTTGAGTAGGGGGTAGAGCTTGCCTAGGAGTTGGTTGGCTTTCTTGGTGGAAGCAGTGACCTGGTCCTTCCATACTGGCCTTCGACAAGATTTATATATGGTTTGGAAAGGCTAAAAACTATATCTTATTCCTAACGTCTCTTAAATATATGTTTAAAAACAATAAATATGGGGATTTCCATTTCATATTAAAGACAAAAAAAATTAGTTTCTCGAAGTTAGCCGATTCTCCACCGGTAAAAACCGGTAATTGACTAATACATCTTTAAAATTACCTATTCATTTTAGGATGCGATTCATTAGTGTTCTTCCTAATAAACCAGTTTATGGGGAAATTGATACAGATGAGGCATTCGAAGAAATTAAATTAATTTTTGACCGATCTTGATACTGAAACTTAAGAAGGTTTGAGAAATAAATGTTTTGTACTTGCTCTTTTGTTTAACTGTAAATTATGGATTTATAACAGCCCATTTCCAGGTAATAATGTGATAACGGAAAACTATATTATTTTTTTGCGTTGATCATTCGATGTAGACATAAATTTCAATTGGTTAAAAAAACTTTTACGGAAACAAAATTTTATTAAATCTGACTGGGAGTCAATTTCCATAAAAAAACACCCAGGTATTGAGCAAAATAGAACCTGTTACACGCACGAACTTTGAATAGAAACTTTGCTAAAAAGGTAATTTATCCACCACTTCTTTTGCAATTGCAAAATTTAAATTTTCATTCTAAAAATAAATTATTTCAGGTATTACAACTCCATAAAATATGACTAGTACTTTATGTAGGCATAATAATCAAAAAAGAACTTTAGTATAGAAAAGACTTCAGAGAAATTTGCTGTTGAAAATTAACATTTTATAGTGTTTTTTCGTTTCTTTTACTCTCCCAAAAGTCTTAATTTTAGGCTTATCTGATACTACTAGTTCGTTGATGGGAAGTAATTAGAAGTCAGGAAATTAAGTTTTCCGGTTGAAGTGGATATTATTATTTTTTGATAAAGAAAAGAACTAAAACAGGTTAATATCTATGTAAGTAACTAGAGAATAATTGGAATTATTTAAAATATTTTTTTAGGGATAATCTCTTAGAAATTTTAAAAAAAGGTGAAAACAAATATTTCAAACTTCGTTTACTAGTTTTTGACTATATTATAATTTATTATTAATAATTTAAAAATATATTTTTTAGTATATTAATAAATTGCCTACCCTGTTGTGAATGAGTAATTGTAGATCGATTTACCATTTTGTATTTCTAAGATTATGGGTTTTGGGCTGATCTGTACAAAAAAATAGTGTGGGTATAAATGGTAACATGATGTATTGAAAACTAGAAGTCCTTATCATTTCCCAAATCCTTTATATACCCAATGTATATGACTAATCATCATCATATCCGGTGTCACAGCGTTCTACGCTTTCTCGTTCCCAGTCGTCAACCTCTTCTATCTTTCCAATCTCCTGGTCTTAAGTTTCTCTCCGAGATGGCTTTCTGTATTTTACCAATCCGGCCAATTATTATATACATGTTGTATTTTCCTTTTTGTTCTTCGATTTTGTCTTTCCAAGTGAGCTGTCCTTTATATTGTGTTGCTTTCTGTTCCTGTCCTAAAGCTTCATTCACAGCTCTTAGTACTTGCTCGTACGGATTTGGTCTAGAAATTATCTTCATTGGATTTTTCGTCCAAACGGTTTTTGTAAAGTAATTGAATACTCCTTTGATGTAGGCTATTGACTTAATTAATAATAATTAAGTTTAAAATTAGCTTCTTTTCACACCCAGAATAAAGAACAAGTCAAATAATGCTGTTAATTTTTTGAGTCCTCTTTACACTTAAAACACGCCTATTTTCTAATCCTAGCTAGAATTAGAAATAATGAAAAAATAACGTGATTGTCAATTTCCTTGACTCCAAAAACTCTTAAATGAACATATAATATAGTCGAATATTTCCTTATAACCATCTTCTTCACTTGTATATATTGCCTAGGCGGTTGGGTGTAGGCAGGATAATCGATGGTGCCTGTTTGGTAACTGTAGCCGTTTGACTCGTCTCTTTTAGTTACATGAGTGACGTCCCATTAAGAAAGTTTATTAGCTTCCTTACAAGCTCTTCATGTGGTAATTTATCGCCATGATGTACATCTCCGAACAGTTCAGGTTAATTCAGGTTAGTTCAGGTTCAGGCTGTTTGGAGTTAAAGTCGCTCATTCATATAGGATGTGCCTAGAAGTTTCTTTCTTCTTATCACATAGTCTACATTTCGTGGAACTATTGTGAATAACTATTTTCTATAAATGTTTATTAAAGTGACAGTAACCGGTGGTTAGTACCACCCCTAGTTTAGACCGAGTTCTTGTTAAATAAAGGTCGTCAGTTGTTAGTTTCTTCAAGGAGTCGTCAATTGCGTCCCTTCCATGACTTTGGCCAGATCTTCTGAGAAAAACGTTCTAGATATTACTGATATGACTATCTGTTCATTATCGTCTTTACAACCCTTTTTGGTATACCAAAGGCTGATTCTGGACCCTTTTATAGTTTGGAGCTCCAAATCTTACTAATTCGTCCGTTTTTTTTATTACATTTTATCTCTAATTATCCTAGAACTCACAGTAGTTCAACTCTGTTCTTGTTAAATAAAGGTCGTCAGTTGTTAGTTTCTTCAAGGGGTCGCCAATTGCGTCCCTTCCATGACTTTGGCCAGATCTTGTGAGAAAACGTTCTAGATATTACTGATATGACTATCTGTTCATTATCGTCTTTACAACCCTTTTTGGTATACCAAAGGCTAATTCTGGACCCTTCTATAGTTTGAAGCTCCAAATCTTACTAATTCGTCTGTTTTTTTTATTAGATTTTATCTCTAATTATCCTAGAACTCACAGTACTTCAACTCTGTTCTTGTTAAATAAAGGTCGTCAGTTGTTAGTTTCTTCAAGGGGTCGCCAATTGCGTCCCTTCCATGACTTTGGCCAGATCTTGTGAGAAAACGTTCTAGATATTACTGATATGACTATCTGTTCATTATCGTCTTTACAACCCTTTTTGGTATACCAAAGGCTAATTCTGGACCCTTTTATAGTTTGAAGCTCCAAATCTTACTAATTCGTCTGTTTTTTTTATTAGATTTTATCTCTAATTATCCTAGAACTCACAGTACTTCAACTCTGTTCTTGTTAAATAAAGGTCGTCAGTTGTTTAGTTTCTTCAAGGGGTCTCCAATTGCGTCCCTTCCATGACTTTGGCCAGATCTTGTGAGAAAACGTTCTAGATATTACTGATATGACTATCTGTTCATTATCGTCTTTACAACCCTTTTTGGTATACCAAAGGCTAATTCTGGACCCTTTTATAGTTTGAAGCTCCAAATCTTACTAATTCGTCTGTTTTTTTATTAGATTTTATCTCTAATTATCCTAGAACTCACAGTAGTTCAACTCTGTTCTTGTTAAATAAAGGTCGTCAGTTGTTAGTTTCTTCAAGGGGTCGCCAATTGCGTCCCTTCCATGACTTTGGCCAGATCTTGTCAGAAAACGTTCTAGATATTACTGATATAACTATCTGTTCATTATCGTCTTTACAACCCTTTTTGGTATACCAAAGGCTAATTCTGGACCCTTTTATAGTTTGGAGCTCCAAATCTTACTAATTCGTCTGTTTTTTTATTAGATTTTATTTCTAATTATCCTAGAACTCACAGTAGTTCAACTCTGTTCTTGTTAAATAAAGGTCGTCAGTTGTTAGTTTCTTCAAGGGGTCGCCAATTGCGTCCCTTCCATGACTTTGGCCAGATCTGTGTGAGAAAACGTTCTAGATATTACTGATATGACTATCTGTTCATTATCGTCTTTACAATCCTTTTTGGTATACCAAAGGCTAATTCTGGACCCTTTTATAGTTTGGAGCTCCAAATCTTACTAATTCGTCTGTTTTTTTTATTAGATTTTATCTCTAATTATCCTAGAACTCACAGTAGTTCAACTCTGTTGTTACCAGAGGGTAGTTCTAACAGATCACTTTTACACTCCGTTGTGATCTTATAGTTGCCTTGATAAGCGTCTAAACTCTTTAGAACAGGTTAACTGTCTAACAGAATCTATATTTCTTGGCTGCAGTAGTCCCGTCTAATACTCTCATAAACACATGCTTGTATTGCGTGAAATACTGTTGCATTTGTCTTTAGTGAAATCCTAAAGCTCCACTTGGGCTTTTCTGCATATATGCTCACGCCTATTCCGCTCGAAGTTTTTGATCAGTTTATGTAGTAGACCAGACCTGTTACCTTCGTCGAAGTTTCCACCACCATCCATTTGGATCGTACCCGATTCTATATCTATATCTATAATATATATAAAATGCAACGTCTCTCTGTCTGTCTGTCTGTCTGTCTGTCTGTCTGTCTGTCTGTCTGTCTGTCTGTCTGTCTGTCTGTCTGTCTGTCTGTCTGTCTGTCTGTCCGTTAGTGCGCCTATCACTGAAGAACCACTTATCCGATTTACGTACTTTTTTTTTTAAAACATACATATGTTCTCTGGCCAGGTGATAGGCTATATTTTATTACGATAGGTAGCATAAGGAATGAGCAGTGACGTAAAATAGTGAATGATGTCGGAAATAAGTTTGCCGCTAGCGCGTGCCTTTGCAATACACAGCCTAAACCATTAAATATGGAACAATATTATGTAGCAAAGAATATCTGTATTATTTAATCTATAATATATATAAAATGCAATGTCTCTCTGTCTGTATGTCTGTCCATTAGAGCGTTTATCACGCGGGAACCACTTATCCGATTTACCTGTCTTTTTTTAAATTCATACATGTATTCTTGGGCCAGGTTATATAATAATAATCTATATCTATAATATATATAAAATGCAATGTTTGTGTCTGTCTGTCTGTCCGTTAATGCGCTTATCCCTCGAGAACCACTTATCCGATTTACGTGATTTTTTAAATTCATACATATGTTCTCTGACCAGGTTATAGGTATATATTTTATTACATCTATAATATATATAAAATGCAACGTATCTCTGTCTCTCTGTCTGTCCGTTAGTGCGCTTATCACTGGAGAACCACTTATCCGATTTTCGTACTTTTTTTTTTTAAAACATACATATGTTCTCCGGCCAGGTTATAGGCTATATTTTATTACGATAGGTAGCATAAGGAATGAGCAGTGACAATAACAGTAAATGAAGTCGGACAAAGTTTGCCGCTAGCGCGTTCTCTTGCAATACACAGTCCAAACCATTAAATATGGAACAATATTATGTAGCAGATAATATCTTTAATATATATAAAATGCAATGTCTCTCTGTCCGTCTGTCTGTCTGTCCGTCCGTTAGTGTGCTTATCACTGGAGAACCACTTATCCGATTTACGTGCTTTTTTTTTAAACATACGGATGTTCTCTGGCCAGGTTATAGGATATATTTTATTAGGTGACATAAGGAATAAGCAGTGACGATAATAGTGAATCAAGTCGGAGAAAAGTTTGCCGCTAGCGCGTTCTCTTGCAATACACTCCCTAAAGCATTAAATATGGAACAATATCATGTAGCAAAGAATACAATATATATAAAATGCAACGTCTCTCTGTTTGTCTGTCTGTCCGTTAGTGCGCTTATCACTCGAGAATCACTTATCCGATTTACGTGTTTTTATAAATTTATACATATGTTCTATTATATTTCGATATAAGCCTAGATAATGGGAGATAAGGTGAGATAATGGGAGATAAGAAGAAATAATGGGAGATAAGTCGAGATAAGCCTCGATAATGGGAGATAAGGTGAGATAATGGGAGATAAGTATAAATAATGGGAGATAAGGAGAGATAATGGGAGATAAGCAGAGATAAGTCTAGATAATGGGAGTTATGGTGAGATAATGGGAGATAAGCCTAGATAATGGGAAATAAGGTGATATAATGGGAGATAAGGATAAATAATGGGAAATAAGGAGAAATATTGGGAGATAAGAAGAAATAATGGGAGATATTTTATTACGTTGGGTAACATAAGGAATAAGCAGTGACGATAGTAGTGAATCAAGTCCACGCGAGCGGAGCCGCGGGCTCGGCTAGTGGTTTATATAATTAGATTGCATATCCAAGAGCGTGTAAGCGTACAGAAATGCAGAAACTTCAGAGAGTAACTTTTTCCACAAATTCAATTAATGAGAAAAAAAAACAAGCGAACGTAAAAGTCATTTTAACTACTTATCCAGCAAATAAAACTCGCAAAACTGATATACGGTGCGATTTACTCTTATAAATATTTCATGTTACAATCAATACGAGACGAAAAATTAATATATCGAAATTCATAACTTGTAATTAAATATGAATGGTTTTATATTCATTTCATGATACAACACTTAAACAGGAACAGGCAGCTACATTTCCTTAAATTAAACTATCAATAATTCACCCGGCTTTCCAACGTGAAGGTAGTAAACTTGGAAAGGGCGTACTCTAGTTTTTTATGATCACTCCGGTTTACGTTGGCGGTTTTCAAAAAAACAAATCATAAAATGGGTGTCAAGCTTATGGATACATAAATTCTCCTAAAGGCCACTGTAAAAGTAAATTTGTGTTTGAATAAATTCTGGCAAGTACACGTAAATACTCAAGCCACTAATACATATTTTTATTGTAAGTATTATAAAATATACAGTAACTGACAAAATTTATACAACATAGGGGGCAAAATTTTTATTAGTGTTCCGTACGGAAAATCAATTCGGTATATGTCTCTCCGTTTGTCTGTCCATGTGTCTATCTGTCCATCTGTCTGTCCGTCTGTCACACTCGATTTTCTCTGAAACTATTTGACATAGAAAGTTGAAATTTGGCACTAATATAAGAATTGATGGCCTCATCAGAGCGAGAGTTTTAAAAGATAAATTTTGACTTAAGGGGTGAGTTTTGTGGAGTGAAATCGAAAGTGAAAAAAATAATTTTTTCCCAAGTCATCGAGCGGGATGTCAAATGAAAGCTTGGAAAAATATGAGATCAAAAATATATACAGTCTGTCCCAAAAAGTTGCATCACATGGAAATCCATAATTAAGCATCAAAAGTAAAATATTTGATGGTATACAGGGTAAATAAAAAATAATGATTTATAATGAAGAATAAATTGTGTTTAAATTTAAATACAGAGCAAAATATCAATCGAAAATATTAATAGGAACTAAAAAATTATGCTCACGTTTAAATTTGTGGCCTTCTTGGTTAAAAATGCAAAAAAACTACAGAAAACACGTCAGTAATTGTTGGATTATTTATTGAATAAAAGAAAACGAAATTACTACAAATTTTAGGTCGAAAATAAATGAACATATCTTTGGCAATAGCTGACAACTATCAATAAACTTAGTTCCTATTAACATTTTCAATTAATAGTTTACTCTGTATTTAAATTTAAACTCATTTTACTCTTCATTATAAATCTTTATTTTTTATTTTCCCTGTGTACCATCAAGATATCGGCTGAAAAAAAAACCAAATCAGTAACTCCAAAGAACCAATTAGGTGCAAACTGGAAATCGATAATCAAATTTTAGAGCAGGTGATGACAATTAAATATTTAGGAATTAAATTACCATATAACAACAACATAGAAGAAGAAATAAAAGAACAAATAGAAAAAGAGTTGATTGATTGGTCTGTTACTTTGTAACAGTACATTTTAACAATAAAACTACTTAATTACTTTGTTAACTGTCATTAAATATATTTGTAAACATTTTACAATTGCGTTATCGCGATTTCGTAGTACAACTACATTGTCAAACGCTTAACTAAGACTAAAACAGATTTTTGGTATTTTATGTTTATATGATGAACAGATGTGGGTCTATTATATGTTAAAATAGTTGGAACAAAAAAGAATTTGCTGCGTCTAATTGACTATTCAGTAAATTTATATTATGGTCCTTTGAATGTCTGTAAATTTCTATAGATTCTAAGAAATTGAGTTTTGATCCTTCAGGTGCCATATGGAGTATTTGCAAACAATTGATATTGGGAAAAGTATGGCCTGTTTCTAAGAAATGTTTAGCAAAGTGTGATTTTTCATTTTTTAGCCTATAAGAGGCATTGTGTTCTGCGAATCTTGTCTTGAAATTCCGTCCCGTTTGGCCTACGTAACAGCTATTGCACTCTTGACAATTAAGTTTATAAACTCCTGATTTATTGTATTTATTAGTTTTATCTTTGGCATTAAAAAATATATAGGATAATTTTTGAGCGGGTTTTAAAGCTATTCTTGTTTTTTCGGTCGTGAGAACTTGGGATATTTTATCCGAGATGGGACCAAAATATGTCAGAGGTATGAATGTTTTCTTTTCTCGGTATTCTTTTACGGGGTATATTAAGCTGAAAGTTATTTGTTTTCGTTTACGGCTTATTAAGGTATTAATTATTTTAGGTTGGAAGCCTTTATTGAGTGCAGTTCTTTTTTTAAATTATTTTTACTAAGAGGGATATTGAAGGCTCTATGGACCATAGATCTATAGGCTGCCATTTTTTTGTATAACCGGAAGTTATTTTCAGTTCCATAATCAATTTTTCAAACAAAGAGATGGTCTTGCCATAGGGTCTCCACTTAGTCCTTTACTAGCCGAAATCTTTATATCCGAACTGGAAAACAGTTTTCTAAAAACTCAACACCCGAAAAATATTCTCTTTTGGTTTAGATATGTTGAGGACATCTTAGTATGTTTCCTTGGAAATTATATTGAACTAAATTCCACTTTAAATCACCTAAATAATTTACACCCCAACATAAAATCCACACTTGAAAAGGAAACCGATAATAAAATAAATTTCTTAGATATTAAAATTTTGAAAAAGAGAAATAGACTAGAATTCGATATCTTCCGCAAACCAACCTTTACAGATGTCACTATCCCAGCTGACTCAATACACCCTAACTCCCATAAACTGGCAGCCTATAGATCTATGATCCATAGAGCCTTCAATATCCCTCTTAGTAAAAATAATTTAAAAAAGAACTGGACACAATCAAAAATATAGCACCACTCAATAACGGCTTCCAACCTAAAATAATTAATACCTTAATAAGCAGTAAACAAAAACAAATCACTTTTCTTAATCTACCCCGTAAAAGAATACCGAGAAAAGAAAACATTCATACCTCTGACATATTTTGGTCCCATCTCGGATAAAATATCCCAAGTTCTCACGACCGAAAAAAAAACAAGAATAGCTTTAAAACCCGCTCAAAAATTATCCTATATATTTTTAATGCCAAAGATAAAACTAATAAATACAATAAATCAGGAGTTTATAAACTTAATTGTCAAGAGTGCAATAGAGGACATTAACACGTGGATAAGAAACAGAAAACAAGAATGGAACCAACACATAAATAGAATATTTGAAAGACGATTAGTGAAAATAGCACAAAAAAGATGAAACGACGAACTGTGCGACGATACATTAAAAAAAAAACAGGCCGGAATGCCTAATATAAAGAAGAAGAAAAAGAAATTTTACAACAATAGTAATGTCACATCTCAATAGCGCCATCTAGTGGTTGTTTGTAAAAACTTAAAAGACGGCCCTCGTAGTACTGTAGTCTTTTCCTATTTCCTCAGCCTCTCTCTATTTACTCGAATTGTCGCCACCTGATATCCCAATATAGGTGAGTAACAAATCTGATGTCATTTTCGTACAAAGGCCCATATTTTGAAGCATTTGTATTAATTGTGGATGCTTGACTCGGTCAAATGCGTTTTTTCGTAGTCGATAAAATCACAAGTAAACGTCCTTACCTTTGATCTCTACATTTATCTAAAAATACACTCAACCCGAAAAGTGCTTCTCGAGTTTCATCTCAAACATTTTAAATACCCTAGTGAGGTGCCAAGTAGAATCATTATTTTTCTTTCAGTTCTTGTCATTCTTGTCTTTCCGGAGTATAGAAAACAAAATATGAAATCTATACTAATTTTAAATGTGTCTACCTTAGATAACATGGCTTTTAAATTTATATGTAAATTATAAATTACTGTGGTATTTTAATTTTTCACAAAAGTGAAAAATAAATATTTAATAATATAAATTAAAAACAAAAGGGCTCGGTACATTAAAACATTTCAGACTAATTCTAAAATTTATAAGCCGTCCCATGGTAGTTACTTATTATGAAGGAAATGTATTCGTTTTGATAACAGTAACGGCTTTTAAACCCTTTAATGTTCATTTTGTAAAACATGTCTTTCATGAAATATATATTACTTATTTATAAACTAAATAGCCCTGTTAACGAGCACATACAGAGACGATTTTTTGGCCGTAGGATATTTTGGTGAAGGGTCAGATGTTGTTTTCCACTTAATGTATTCTGTGCCACAAAAACTTCTTCTTGATATGTAACAGTTATTTACGTGACAGTTTCAGAAAGTGGCATTTGCAGAAAAAGTAAATTTCAGGTCGATGCTATAAGCGGGTCCTGAAAGCTTACGCGTACCTGCTAAACCACACTACACTAGATCATTATAGTTGATTGGATAATAAATTTCTATTGCTAGCTAAAGATTTATATGTTCAATAGATACATTAGTGTGAAAATTTAAGTCCGTATCATATGGGATTTTTTTTAAATATCACTTTAGCCAGATCTGTTATGGCATCCATTTGTGCTTCAAATAATATCAGAAATAAAGTATAGTAAGTCATTTTTTACGCATGACGTCACCTGTCCAAAATGACATTTTCGTAAAAATTTTAAATGAAAAAAAACTTAAATTTGGCCAAATTTTAAAAAAAGTTATTAGACAAAATGGTTTATTTTGTGATTCTAGATCTGTTTGTTAAATTTCAACGACCTACTACGATTTTGGATTTTGGGCAGTTTTTTGAAATTTCGGCAATTGTTTTTCATCTTGATTTATTGCAACCTTACTTAAATCCTTTAATTTGTCAAAAACTAAGCACCTATAATCTATTTAAGAACAAAATAGAGTCGTGTCCATAATTTTTTTATAAAATATTGAAATTCACGTAGAATCAACATTATCATGAATCATATTTGATGCAAAAAGTTCGATTAGCTTTTGTTTTTTAAATAGAAAAATGTTTCTCGCTTACGTATTTGATAGTGAACACATTTAAACGTTTTGTAAATTATCACAAATTTTACATTTTGATCTTTTTAGTAATGCATTTAAATGCAAGGTAATGTTTCTTACTGTAAACACCAAATTAACAACTTTATCCTATTTGTTTTTTTTTATACTTCAGCTAAAACCACTTTTTAGATCAAATAATACATTTTAGATTACTAATTAGCAACCGTAATAAAAATATTACACATATTCTAATTATTAACTTGACAGTTACGCGTTAATATTACCACCGAGAAAATTACATTAAAATGCTTTCGGTGTCATTGTTGACGTAACTGCTAATTTAAAATAAATCCAGCTCATATTTTAGTCGTGGCTATCAAAATTAACGTTCGCAAAATTAGAAAGACTCTTTATATTGTGCCGATCTCCTCCTGAAACTTACCTTCTACAGGAAAAAGAACTAAAACAGAGAAATTAACACGCTAAGTAAAACTCGATATTTTCTCCTGCGTTTATTTATTATTATATGCCTGGAAACAATGAGAACTAGAGATCGCAATATGGTGTCGTAAGCAGTCAAATATATTAGTTTAGGCAATTCAAACTAGTAATGAAAAGAAATAGATAGGTGTCACAACATGCTTTCTCTTCAAGAAAAAATTGAAAATTGTTTTATTGTTATGTGGCCGTTGTTAGTCTTGTATAAGCTGAAACTAAGATTATAAATTTTCCAACAAACATTCTGTAACATAATATTTTCCCACTAATTAAAACTTATTCTCGTAATACCTTAAATAAATGTAGCGATTACATTTTTTTTGTTTGCCAAGCAAACGCTGCTTTCGGATTTTAAAACCAGCGGCAATTAATTCTACTTAAGTGGCCCATGCAAGTAAGTATTTTTAAAGTTTTTACTATGCTGCCACTTAATTTACTACGTTGGAATTTACGCTGGTATACGAGGGTTTTACATTGTTTTAAGAACACTTACAGTGTTTATATTTTTCACTGACGTGACTTATCTTTTATAAAAAGACCAAAGCTTCCTTTTTAATTTAAAAAGGTGGGTCGTAACCGTGCTTGGCATAAGAATTTTGACAAACAGTATTTTAGAAGAAAAGTAGACAAATATATAGAAATGTATAGGATAAACATTGTTGCCATTGAACATTGGCCTCAGCATTCAAAATACAGGCGGTCCAAGAATAATAGATAGCCTGGGCGTACTATCCCTGAATCGTCAAATTCGGAAATGCTCGTCAGCTAGCCAGCAAAAATTTAAAAAATCTATCTCAGAAGATAGTAGGAAGCAAATCTCAGCCTTATTTCTATAAATATACATATATCACGTCTAGCTACTTAGAACACATTTTCTTTTTCAAAATTCGACTTTATTCATCAATATTGTCTCCTTCAAGAGCGATACAATCAGTCAAACGCTTTGCTAACATTTCTATACCTTTCTTGTAGAAGAATTTGTCTTTGCCTTCAAAATAGTTCTCAGTTTCGATGAAAACTTCTTCATTGGAGTTAAATATCTTTCCCGCGCGAGCATTTTTTTGACTTCTGCGAAGATATAATAGTCGGTGGAGGTCAAATCTGGAGACACACGGTGGATGAGGAAGCAATTCTAACTTCAATTCATGAAATTTTGCCATCGTAACCTTTTGACACGGTGCACTGTCTTGATGAAAGAGCACTTTTTTCTTGAGCATTTGGGGCCGTTTCTTTGCGATTTCTGCCTTCAAACGTACCAATAACTTTATATAATATTCGCTATTGATGGTTGTTCATTTCTCAGCAGAGTAGATGAAAATTATTCCATGCGCATCCCAAAATACAGAGGCCAAAACCTTCCCAGCCGACTGTCGTGCCTTTGGTCGCTTCGGGCGACTTTCACTGGTTGCTCTCCACTCAGCTGACTGCCGATTTGATTGGGGTGTGTGTAGTGGTAGATCCATGTTTCATCCATTGTCACATATCGCATGAAAAAAATCCTTTTTATTGCTTTTGAACAGGTCCAAACAGCACTCAGAATCATCAACACGTTGTTGTTTTTGATCTACTGTGAACAAAGGCGGTACCCATTTCGAACAGAACTTTCTCATGCTCAAATTTTCATGCAAAATATGACCAACACAATTCTTTTGATATCTTTAGGGTCTTAGCTATTTCACTTTACTGTCATCCAAAAAATTTTGTGGATTTTTTTATGTTTTCCGATGTTACCACCTCATTTGGGCATCCAGAGCGTTCAGCTTCACTTGTATCTGTACGACCGCATTTAAAGTCAGCATACCAGTAAATGATGAGTGATTTTCTAGGGGCAGAGTCCCCGCACACTTATCAAGCCATTGTTTTGCTTGAACAGTATTTTTTCCCATCAAAAAACAGTGTTTAATCAACACACGAAATTCGATTTTTTCCATTGTTTTGCAAATATCAAAAATAGCGTCACTAAAATCACTGTAACTTCTAAACTAATCGTTGAAATGTCATGATATTTTGAACACTTATCGCTTGAAGGTTGGTACTTCCTAAAAATCATATGGATTTTTTAAAAAGGGCGACATCTATGTATGTGTTAGACCAAAAGTTTTTGAGCCTATGTGTTATATATATATATATATATATATATATATATATATATATATATTTGTTCCTTTTTTCTTGAACATGTAGAAACTATATTCTTTTTTTTTAATTTTCTTGGATTTAATGTTCATGAAATGAAAAGACTTGTTTTATATCATGAAATATATTTGTGACAAAACGTTTCGACCATACATTCTGGTCTTTATCACTTGTTTAATCTACAGTATTTTTTATATTTATGCTGTATTGCCCCTATTTACATTGTATTTATCCTACATAACATTATTGATTTCAGCTTACCAGGAACATTTTGCATGGACAGTTACATTTAAATTTGGTATTAGCATTAGGTTCCTTATTTGTGATATTCTTCATATTTTTCATTTCCTTAGGTTTTTTCCCTTTTTTATTATTATTACCTTTATTTGGTTTTATTTTTTTATTTATTCGGAATACCAATGTAATTATGTAATTTTGTATGGAATTATATTGTTAGATGATATTATTATTTATATATTTTGCTTAAGCCTTTGGTGTCTTTTTTATCATTTATGGCATTTTTTATTATTTTTATTATGAATCATTTCTAGAAATTCATGTTTATATTGGTTTGGTTCAGTTTTTAATATTTTTACATTATTACAATCAAAAAAGTGTTTCTTTGTATTTTCGTGGTTGCCCAACGCTGTCTTTTTTTTGTCAAATTTATGGCAATTTAATCTATTAGAAAGATTTTGAGAGGCCTGACCAATATATACACCCGCGCAGTCGTTACATGAGATTTTACATATAATATTTTTTATTTTTGTATGTTTTAGTTTTTAATATGGTGAAGTCTTGTTGTAGTAAGTTATAACTTTTGTGGCATGTCTTTATATTACGTCTTTGGGACATAATTTGGAGGTTTTTTAACGGACCGTTTATATAAGGTAGAACTAGCCAGTTTTCCTTTTTTATTTTGGTTAATTTGTTTTGTGTGTGTGTGGTATTCTTTAGTTTTTCAATTCGTGATTTGAATACTTTATTAATTAATTTCAGAGGGTAACTGTTTTTAATCAAAGTTTTTCTTTTACTTTTTCAACTGCTTTTTCTTTTATTTTAAGTAGCTTAATTTTTTAACTCTGTTCTATTACTACTGATTTCTTTGGGTCACTGGATGTTGAGAATAGTAATTATGTTATTTTCCTGACCAGGTTTCCTTGATATACCATTCTGTCTTAATTTTGGTTTTTGTGTTATGTAGAGTCATATCTAGAAAATTAATTTTTTTATTTGTTTCTGATTCAATGGTAAATTGTAAATTTGGATGAAATGTGTTGAAGGTCTTTACAGACAGGATGGTATACCAAGGAAACCTGGTCAGGAGAATACTTTAATTACTACTCTCAACATTTAATGACCCAAAAAAAAATCAGTAATAATAGGATTAGCCGACAGAGTCATAAAATTAAACGACTTAGAACACAAACAAAAAGCAATTCAAAAAGTAAAAAAACTTTGATTACAGACAGTTACCTCATTGTGGTATTCCCATGAATTTACAACTCTTTTTCCAGTGCTTAAGTACGGTATCTAAATAGATAATGACATACGGCATCCTTTTCTTAGTAATTTTAAAGGTATGACAGATTTTTACCTATGTAACTTTACTTGAGATTTTGTTCCTTTATATAAATCTTGATAACTTTTACTATGGTAGCATTGTTGTTGGTTTCCTGCAGTACTTCAAATAATCTATTAATTGGTACTATATCGTACGCTATTTCCAAATCAATAAAAACTAAGTGTGTTTCTTTATTAACTAATGCTCTTTTTTCAAGTAGTTGTGTAATACAGAAGATACTATCAATAGTGGATCTGATTGCTCTTCTGACTGATAAACATTTAGTACCAGCTGATAAAATATTTTTCCATACAGACGGCTAACTGAGCATATTATAGATAAACCTCTATAGTTTGAGCATTAATCGTTTGCTCATTTCTTATGCTACTTTCCATGCCGACAGCACATCTTCCTCATAAGTTTTCTTATCATTGATATTAATTTACGTGAACCATATTTGATTAATTCAGCAGGAATTTCACACGGACCTGGTTCTCTTTTGTTTTCTTGATTTCCTGTGGCTGTCTTTAGAATGTCTTCTTCTAATCGAACTAGTTCTCTTGTTATTTGAACATATTTAGTTTCTTCTGTTTTGAACTCTGGTCTTGTTTCTGTAAGCATATTCTCAAAGTAAGTTTTCGATCGGTTAATATTTATTGGGTTAATTTTGCCATGACTTTTATTTGTCCTCAGTGCGCATTGGCATTTTCTTCCATTATTCATTTTTCTTATTTCTAATCTTATTCTTGAAAGTCCTCCTAGCATTTCTGTAGTATTCTAAGTCTGTTCTGATTTGCTATGTAATCATTTGTTTATACGTTTTGTTTGTTACTTCTATCATTTTCGAACTCTTCGTTTCATCAGAAATTTCTTTTATGTTGTGTGTTATTTAGTTTTTTGCTTACTACTTTGTCTACCGCTTCATGTATTACACATTTGATATATTCATATAGTTCCTCTGTTGTTTAATTACAGTATTCTTCGTTAAGCTTTTAATCTAATCTCCTTTGATATAGGTATTTTGTACTGTCTTTCTCTAAACACTCTAAATTGTATTTCTTTTCTTCCTTTTTGACGCGAAAAGCAGTTTGTTGTTTTGTAATAAAATAGTCTATTATTGATTTTTGTTGAGTAGATTTTTGTTCCCGAGTCTATTTATGAATGTCTCTATGTTTATAGAAACCATTCCATATTTTTAGATTATTCTGACCACAAACATCGATTAATCTCTCTCCATTACTATTTAAGGCTTCTTCGTCGAATTGCTCTAGAACATTTTTGTTATCGTTATTTCGATTTCTAGTGTTGAGGTCACCGTTAACTATTATATCTCTATTGTTTTCAATTTCAGCCTTATCTAATTTTTATTATTATAATCAATATTATTACTGTATCACAATAACTTTTATTATAATCTAAAAGAAAAAGAAAAATCTTCTACGAATGCGTTCTTAATTCCTTCTAAAACTATAAATAAGTCGTACAAACAAAGCGAGAAGTTCATATTCCAAATTATTTTCCCCACTTTAATTGCAATATTTGTTTCAGCAGGTGCCAAGAACTCAGTTATGAAAATCTTTTCGTTACTTTATCAAAAAATACTATGTCAGGTTTGTTGGCATTTAAACGAAAAGGCAAAATTAAGTGCAGCACCTGTCATTTACCAAAAGTGACTCGACCTCTTCTGTAAGCCTGAGGACCTTATCAATACCGTACGAATATCAACAACGGTTATAGAAGACAGACAACGCCGCAATGTGGCGATGGATGTACGACGATACAGCGTGAACTAAGCACGGTGAAAGTAAATGCATAAATGATTCTAGCTCTTTTTTTATATGCCATACACTTAATTTTCGCGGAATCAATAAATCGATTACGATAAATAGGCACTAATCACACCAAACTGATAAGCTAGTAGAAATTCCTCAGGGTCTGATTTAAGACTTGCTGACTATAGGAAACTAATTGTCAGTTTTTTTCGTCGTTTTTATTTCCCGTTTTTTTCAATTTACTTTAAAGGATACCCTATAAACGGACGTGTAATGCAGAAGTTATAGTACGACAAAACCTATATTTTACAAATTAGCTCTTAGCATTTAAAAACGTCCAATACCAATCCCCCTAATAATACAAAGGAAAATCGAACTATATTTATTATTCACATCGTTCAGAACTCTACATAAAACCATTCGATGTCAGATAAACTTTTAAGAAAGAATGTTTCTTGTTTGTATTTGGTTTTGATGAAGTATTAATAATTATGGGGAACATCTGCTCATAAAAAAAAATTGGATTTTAATATTTCATGTTGTCTAAATGGGAGTAATGTTCTCAAGGTGAATATTTTATTTATCGAATAGAGTCTAGTATATTATCGAAATGTCTTAAAGAAACAATAATTAAATTAAGATATTCTCTAGATTCATTTTTATTATTTAAGCAATATGAGGTTAACCACATACAAGGAATTATATAAGAAAAATAAATTTTAAAATACTTAGAATAAAACTAATTGATGTACCGTCAAAAAAAACGCCAGCACGATGAAGCACAATTTTGAAACGTCGTAACTTCTTTGTTTTTAATAAATATATTATTTATTAAATAGAAGTCGTTATTTGCCCATTACGTATATCTTAATTTCTGAGAATGGACTGAGTGGATATTAATACTGACAGAACTAAAGAAATTAGACATAAACTAGCTCAGTTTTTTTTCTGGTAGAGAATATGGATAAGAGATAATTTTTGTACGTCTTTTGAAAATAGTCTCTATAGTTGTTCAAAATTTTGGTTGTACAGATTTTGGGCCCCATTCATTTTAAAATAAAAAGAATCTAACTTCAGCTCAAAAAAATGAAAAAGTACTGAAGGGTTATGTAGTTGTTAAAAAAAATTTTAATATGGTATAACCGTTGTGTCCTGAAAGATATAGTAAAACGGGGTGATTCAGTGAAACGCTAGATTTAAATAAAGAAAAAGGTTTATTAATGACAAAATTAAAAGTTCTAACTTCGCTACACTTTAAAATTACTACTACTAAATAAAATCCCTTAATCTAGTAGATGGTACGATTATATAGAGTCTTTAAATCAGGATTCTAATTAAAGCTTAGCTAAACACGATGTTAAAAGTTCGTGGGATTAACTTCACGTGTTACACGTGCTGAATAGATGATGTAAATGCACTTGTCAGAAGGAAGCGAGATCTATGGGTGGATATACTGATGACTTACAGTTTTTCTATGAGTTTTTTGGCCTGTCCTGGTGAGATATTCATAACACTGATGTCTCCACCTTGGCTACCCCAGTTTCCTTTGGGCTACTAAACATTTCTTGACCCCTAAAGTTCTGGGAATAAGCAGGATATTTCAAGGAAAATGCCTTGAACTTGAAAACTAAAACCGTTTCTGCACTATTACATCACTCATAAAAACGAGTACGGTAATGTGATAAAAAAAGCCCTCTCTGGCTACATGATCAAAAGGAGAGCTCACTGCGGCTCTATGATGGAAAAAAAGCCTGTACTCCACTCGGCTGGAAAAAAGCCGTTACTGCATCTCGGCTGGAAAAAAGCCTTTTCTACATCTCGGCTGGAAAAAAGCCTAGATCCATGCCATCCGGACCCTTAAATATTTTTCTCCCTTCATTAACATCACGTCTTCAAGATGGCTACTTCCCGGATACAAACTTTAGCCAATCGACGCATTAGATGCAAATTAAACAGGTCGAGTAGATAACCCGCAATGCACACTGTAAAATAAACGGCTCAAAAATTCAATTAAACTACACTGCTTAAAAGTTAGTAAGTAGGTAAAGTAAAGTAAAAAAATATAAATTATAAGTAGAAACAGTGTCGTAACATAATCTTAAAATCAAAGAAAAAATGAATGTTACAATATACAGTCGACACTGTCTATAGTGAAACTCTATATAGTGAAAAACTCTTTATAGTGCAATTTTTTCAAGACCTAGAATATCTTACATACATAGCAATATATACGGATTTTCTCTTTATATAGTGAAAAACTCTCTATAGTGAAATTTTGGTCAACATTTTGGTCTTTCAGTATATAGAGTGTCGACTATATATATTTATATATATATATATATATATATATATATATATATATATATATATATATATATATATATATAACAAACTTTGAATCGTATATCAAACAGTAGTCCTTGATAAATAATGCCTCAGAAAGATAATCCGCTCTAAATGTGATCTATGGTACTCTTTTAAGCGAGCAAAAAAATATTGATCACTCCACTCAGTGGGCTTTAAGGGCATATACCTAGTTATGGCGCCGAAAAATTAGGAATTTTTTTTAACGAAACTATTCATTATATTAATCAAGTTTTCATTTTATATAATAATATATAGCTTAAAATACAATTTGCGAAATTTTAATAAAAAAAACATGACTGCGCTGACGTTCCCCTGCGACTCCTTTTTTTAAGGAGCATTACGGGAGATGAATCATCTGAAACCAAAATTTCCAAAGAAATTAGCATTAGCATTGGTTTAAACAAAAAAAGCGAAAAAATTACGTTACTGCGTTTTATATTTTTGCTAATTAAAAATAAAGTTCCTGATAAAATCAAAATTTCTTCGTTTGAAGACAAGAAGTATGTATAGAGAAAATATGTTTCAAGATTCGTCAAAATCGGTTCAGTTCAGTCACAGCTGAGAGGTTTCCAAGCAAAAGTAGATTCGAGAAAAACGAGTTTAAAGTTTTAGGTTTGAAAAAATCAGGTAAAAAATTAGTAATACAAAAATAAATTCTTATCTCTAAATAACTCATCGACGCCAGTGCCATATGCGGAATCTTCGTCAGCTATTTCTGGTTCTAGAATACTAATTTGTTCTTGTCTATGACGTATTCAGGCTTCTTTTGTATTTTGTAGCAATTGCCGCTACGTCAGGTCAATTTGTTCTCCGTCCACTTTAGTTGCGAAGTTGTGTGCATTTCGGCCAGAATGAACTCCCATCGCTGTCATTATATTTAAAAAAGCCATTACCGCCTCATTAAAAATGCATGCTGATATATAAGCAGCTATTTCAACAACTTTGGTATAATCTTTGGGCAAACTCCCAGTTTCGAATATAGAACTTTAGAATAGCAGATGTGAATGCCTTGTCCCTTCTAAGGACAATTTAAGAATCTCTTGTATTATATTATAAAAGAAAAAGTTTAAAATACATTAAAATCCAGTTAAGGTCGGCGAACCAGAAAGCAACTGCTCGCTGCGTGCTCTAAAATCTTACGCAACGGCACTTCTTTTAAACTACTATACTTCGTCAATTTTTAACCGATTCTTATAAAACTTACAGAAACTATTCACGAGTGACGATATCACACTAAAAGAAAATGTAAATATCTCAAAATCAAATTTTTTGACCCAGATGACCAGGTATATCCCCTTAATTCCTGCCAAAGGCTTATTATGTAGGCGTAAGGACATAAATCTTTATGAAGAATGATTTGTAATGAGGTTCTAGGCCCATTTACGTTACTTGATGGTTTGTGAATTAAGAAGTTGAGATTCACGTTTGTATCGCTTCTTGATATTCTTGGCTGATCTATTCTATGTTTGCTTAGAGTCAACCAAATTTTTCAAACTTTTGCAACAATTTTTTAATCCGTTAAAATCTCTACGCAACAGCACTTCTTTTAAACTACTATACTTCGTCAATTTTTAACCGATTCTTATAAAACTTACAGAAACTATTCACGAGTGACGTTATCACACTAAAAGAAAATGTAAATATCTCAAAATCAATTTTTTTGACCCAGATGACCAGGTATATCCCCTTAATTCTTGCCAAAGGCTTATTATGTAGGGGTAAGGACATAAATCTTTATGAAGAATGATTTGTAATGAAGTTCCAGGCCCATTTACGTTACTTGATGGTTTGTGAATTAAGAAGTTGAGATTCACGTTTGTATCGCTTCTTGACATTCTTGGCTGATCTATTCTATGTTTGCTTAGAGTCAACCAAATTTTTCAAACTTTTGCAACAGTTTTTTAATCCGTTAAAATCTCTACGCAACAGCACTTCTTTTAAACTACTATACTTCGTCAATTTTTAACCGATTCTTATAAAACTTACAGAAACTATTCACGAGTGACGATATCACACTAAAAGAAAATGTAAATATCTCAAAATCAAATTTTTTGACCCAGATGACCAGGTATGTCCCCTTAATTCTTGCCAAAGGCTTATTATGTAGGGGTAAGGACATAAATCTTTATGAAGAAACTTCATATGCGCCATGTAAATGGTATTGAATGAAATAGTCGCAGAATTGATACATTACAGTACAAGGGAAGCAATCAATTCCAATAAAATGCTCCATTGAAACTAACAAGGACTGTGCCCTCATCTTATTTTATACCATTTCATTTACTTTGCTACATAAATAAATATGGTTTTTTATGCAACTTAATTGGGACTTAAATAAATAATTATAAAAAAAATGAAAACCACTGTAAAAAATATGGAAATAAAAGAGAATCATTCATGATTATGTTATTGTCTTAGTAATTTAGTAAAGAAAGCCAAAACATCAATAATCTTAAAACAGATGAAACTTCAGTTATATGCTTATATATAGAATGACATAAATTTCATGTTTTACACAAGCGCTAATGTGCTATTTATACTTAGCCTAAGATCTGAATTACTCAAGCAGAACCAATGACATGGGCGGAGCCATTAGTTCTGGTCAAATAACCAGTAGAGGAGACCATAAAGAATAAGCCCTCTGTCTTTATTTAAACTATATTTACATTTTATTATGCCCATACTTTCGTATACGTTTAACAATCTCCTCTCAGATTCATCTTAAATTAATCTTAGAATATCTAATGTAACAGTATGGTCAGCTTCAAGAACATATTCGGCAATGCTAGACTTTCCTGTTCTACCATATCTGAAATGTGCTAAATCTAGTTTTAATTGACTTGCCCATCATACTTGTTGACACAATCATTGCCACTAATTTCAGAAATTTTCTTTTCTTACAATTAGCGATCTTGTCCTTGAGATTACTTAAGTTATTTCTCAGATTGTCGGATGATTTATAAACTAAAATACCTTATAAATTCGGATTATACGGTAACGAAACATACTTGTTCTTATTTAGTTCGCGTGTAAAAAAGGTGGATTAAAAAATGTAATGCGGCTAATTTATGTTATTTGCAATGAAATAAATCATTAGGAATATATCTATCCGTTACTTTTTTATAGATATTAAATTCTAAAAAAATATAGTAAGTTAGAATTGGATATCTATAGAAAAGACGCAGTAACATGAATTAGCCGCATTAAAGTTTTTAGTTCATCATTTGGCCACTTTTCCTCTGACTGTAGTAAGATTCAATAATAAAAGGGATCGCATTAGGAATCTAGCTAGAGTTAATAAACAAGTTAATAAATAGACATAATTTCAGGTTAAGTATTCATAATTCCACCTTTTTTGAACGCGAAGTAAAATAAAACAAAGTATGTTTTCTTACCATATAATCCAAAATATGGCAGGGGACTCAATAAGGTATTTAATAAGATAAATCTCCCTTTAATTTATAAGTCATTAGATAATCTGAGGCATATCTTAGGTAATCCCAAGGACAAGATCCCTAATAGTGAGAAAAGAAGAATTTATAACATTATTTACAATGATTGTGACAAAAAGTTTTTGGGTAAACTAAACGGTCAATTAAAACAAGATTTAAAAAACATTTAGCACATTTAAGATGTGGTAGAACAGAAAATCCAGCATTGCCGAACATGCTCTTGAAGCTAATTATACTGATACGGTAGAAAATCTAAGATTAATTAAAGATTTATCTGATAGGAGAATGTTAAACGCATATGAAACTATGGAAATTATAATGTAAAAGTAGTTTAAATAAAAACAGAGGGCCTATTCTTTATAATCCCCTTTACTGGTTACTTGACCAGAACTAATGACTCCGCCCATTTATTAGTTCCGCTTGAGTAATTCAGAGGTTAGACTAAGTAAAAATACGCTAGATAAGTTTACCTTTAGTCAATCATCGCTCAGGATGAAGCGAACATGGTTAGCGAAACACGCGTCCAGTGCAAAAATAAAATATTGCGGTGATATATATTGAGTAGGGACAAAAAAAGAATATAAATAAATTATAAAAAAAGTAAAACAATACACATATTAAAATAAAATAGAATAGAAAATTTATGGTAAATAGCTGCACTCCAAACAACTAACACGCACCATAAACTGATTATTTTCAATTCTAGCAAAGATAATATGTAGAGAAGGCAGATTACGAGTAACCTAAGAAAAATCATTAGTATTGTTGCACTTTTTGTCTTTGATTAGAAAACAGCCAATTTCAAATATAATTATTTTCTCATATAAAGGGGTCGAATATTTTATGATTGATATTATTTCCTTATTTAAATATAAGGTAGATTTTTTAGTGTGAGACACCCATATTCCGGCAATATTTTACCCCTTGTATTTGCAAAGGGAAATACTGGGTAAATAACTCTAACTTTTTTGTCTCTTTCTTTCCTTATCAAAGTTAAAAACTTTTTTATACTAATACAATTTTTACAAAAAAAAAAACATTAGACCACCCTTGAATAAAAAAAAAACTCCAAAAAAAGTAACATGCTTTACTGCATAATATAAACTAATCCGGTTTATTTAACCTCATTTTTGTACCTTATATTAAATAAAAACATCCGGTAGGTGCCTTGGGCGACAGAATAACAAAAATATCATTTTTGAAGTCAGAAGAGAAGTACATAGAAACGTAACTGGAAGAGACGTCCAAGAATTTTTTATGAAAATAAATGAGAATAACTAGGTCGGATCAATTTAAATTATTATGAAGAAACTTTAAAAGAAGTACTCTACCGTTTAATTTAAATCTATTTATTTATCTTTTGGTAAAAAATTTATAATTTGCAAACAAGCAAAATGTCATTAAATCTCTAAATTAGATTTTTTTGTTTCGAAAATCTCCATAATTAAATAGATAATTAATACTAATAAATTAAATTTTTCTAACATTCATTCAAATCTATTTCTTAGGGCATTGATTCGAAACGAACAGAAAATACTGATAATAAAATCTGCCGTAAAGATGACCTCTTGAACAATTTTAGAACAATCAATTTTTAAAAACAAAATTTCCCACTAAGAAAATTTTCGGAAAAGAATTTTTGGACGAATACATTTTTAAAAAACTGATATTTCTTAAAATAGATTTTTGAGAACAGCTATTTTATATTGACTTTTGTTATACAGGTAGTTGGATGAAACATTTTTACGGACGATTAGAAACCATATAATAATATAAGAAAATTTTTGAAAATGAATTTTTAAAGGAATAGGTTTTTGAAAAACTAATTTTCCTCAAGATAAATTTTCGAGATCACGAATGTTATGCTGACTTTTGGTATAGTTGAATGAAACATTTTCACGGACTGGCAGAGACTATATAATGATAATATAGACTTTGAGAAGTAATAAGACCGTAATGTTCCTTTTTCAGATAACTATTGCTTAAATGAACAATCTGCAATGCTTAAGTAATATATATTTATTACATCTAAGCTACCATGTCAGCAAAGAGGCAGTGTTGTAACAAGTTCCTATTGCCAGCAACGCCAAAAAAATGTCATATAAAAACAATGAAATTTGCTGTATTTTTTTCTTTATTTCAATAAAAACTTATAAAGTTAAAAGGACACTACATTTTTTCTTTGACTTTTTTAAGTTAAAGGCAGAACCAACGCAAATTTAATCAACTAAAACGGAATTCCTTACTCTATTTAATAAGAAGATTTAATTTACTTGTAATAAGCCACTTTAATAATGAGTAAAAGCCTGAATAAAGTCATTTATTATTTTTTCCTAAAAATTTTCATCTAAAATACGTGTATTAAAATTTGTCGACAAGAGTAAATATAATAAAGTGAAATGAAAATAGAAAATAAAATAAAGCTTGGTAAATGTTAGTTTCTGCACAGGATGCACTTAATGTTAATTAAATATTCAACTACTGAAACTATTGTAAATAAATTTTACATATTACATTAAATTATATATATATATATATATATATATATATATATATATATATATATATATATATATATATATATATATTTATATACATACATATATATATATATATATATATATATATATATATATATATATATATATAATAGGTGTTTCAGTTAATAATGCCGATTTTCCTAAGAGATGGCGTTACTAATACACTCGTTGGTATAGACTAATCTATGTCGTTTTGGAAGGTAAACATACGCCATCAAAAGCCAGTTCGTTATTAATTGATACTCTGCGTTGTTCCTTACCAGAAAAAGACGTTATTATATATATATATATATATATATATATATATATAAATATAAATATACATATATATATATATATATATATATATATATATATATATATATATATATATTTATTTATTTATTTTTTTTTATGGGTCTAGCACACGTTCTACAGGGAAGTCCCTAAAGCGCTCCATGTGGGCGGAAAAAGCGTTTCACGTTGTTCTTGAATCGCTGTAAATGGTACTTCTTGGGAAACACAACCCTGGGCAAAGGAATGATGATCTCCATATAAAAGACTGCTTGAAAAGCGTTGTACGCGAAGTAACAAGCTGAACCTCATATGGATGTGAAGTATTAGCGCTACATGTATTTCTAACATTCACAACCCTGGGAGGAATTAAGCGAGCTACATCCTTTCAACACACAAATACTTGTAGAACAGACTCAAGTCGCCAACCGTTCTTAGATATTTTAGCGAATCAAAGCTACCGGTCAGATACGGGTCTCCAATCAGACGAACACCTCTTCTCTGAATAGAATACAACAAATGCAGTGTATGTTTGGGAGCGGAGCCCCAAACATGGGAGCAGTATTCCATAGTTGGTCGAATTTGAGCTTTGTAAAGAATTAACAGTTGTTGTGGAGTGTAAAGCTTTCTGGTTCCAAATAATACTCCCAACTTTTAAGAAGCTCTACATATCTACATATATATTCTTCCATCTTCATCTATTTGCAGCTGCTGTAATCTATGCGATGCCCAATGCAATGTTTTGGGACATCCTACGCTCCTTTTCTGTTCTCGTGGCTTCCATTCTATTGTTCGATTAATCATCATCAATCGTACGTGCCACATATCTATATATATATATATATATATATATATATATATATATATATATATATATATATATATATATATATATATATGTATATATATTTTATATATATATATATATATATATATATATAATGTGATAAAGCCTATAGTTTGTGAGCAACATCGCTTAAGGCGAAGGAGGTGGGTGCCGATGTTTGTATGGTTTTAATAGTAACATGGCTATTTTTCCTTTTTTTTTTTGAAACAATAAACCACTGTTTTGCGCAAATATTTATAGTTAAACTTAATAGGGGTGGAAGAGGAGATTAAAGGGGTTGTATCGTATATATAGCGTTATATGACCTTTTCAAGGTTTTTGGAGTCCAATTATTTAATTTTTTCCAATTTCTTTTTTAACTTTAATACAAAAAGGGTATGAAAGGGGTGAGAAATGTTAAGTAATATGGAGTTTTAATAGTGTTAATGGAATTCTTTCAGTTTTTTTGCTTGACTGGTACCATATTTTTAAAAAACTATATATATATATATATATATATATATATATATATATATATATATATATATATATATATATATATATATATATATACATATATATATATATATATATATATATATATATATATATATATATATACAGTCCCTGGCCAAATTATTAGACGCACTGTATTTTTTTTAGTAATTTTATGTTTCTTAAGAGTTTTTATGCAATAATGGTATATTTAAACTACAATATTATGATTTTTATTTAAAAGAATTGTTGTAGACTACATATTTGTATTTATTTTTAACATATGGCAACACTGTGTTGACAAAGTGATACATGAACGTAAACAAGTACAAACCTGTATCAGTCGCGATCGAAATCGAGTCAGGTACGGACGTGTTTCTGTGGCTTTATGGACTGTGATTGTTTGTTTAACAGTTTTATACTACTCAGTTATTAGTTTATTTTGTATGCAGTGTTTTAAAAAAGTAATTGGACTATTTTCATTATGGGTAGAAAAGGCGATCTTTCACCACGTAAAAAAGCTGAAGTGAAGGCCCTTGTGATTGCGAAAACATTTACAAACCGAGAAATATCACGAAGATTGGAGGTTTCTGAAGCTAGTGTACGACGTATAAAAAAGAAAATTGAGTCAGGGAAGGAATTAAGCCCGAAAAGAAAGAAAAGATGCGGTAGAAAACCAATTTTCACTCCACGGTCAGAGAGATGTTTGAAGAAAATTTGTGTAGAAAACAGATTTGCTACCACAAAGGTAATAAAATCACAACTCCAGGATGCTAGCGTAAATGCTTCTGAGCGCACTGTTCGAAGAAAATTGAAAGAATTAGATTTTAAGGCCTGTCGCCCCGCCAGGAAGCCCAAGTTAACAGCTGCAATGAAAGCAAAGCGCCTGAAGTGGGCCAAACAATGGCAAGACAAAGATGTGGACTTCTGGAGATCGGTAAGATACAGCAATTTAATCAATAATTGATACATTATTATCATTTTCAGTTAAATAAAGCAAATAAACATGGAAGTTTATATATTTTTCCTATTTTTGACAGGTCTGCTTCAGTGACGAAAGCACATTCGAAATTTTGCAGAATAAAGCTCAGTATGTGCGTGGTCGTCATGGAGAAAAATTTCATCCTGATTGTGTCGTCCCGACGGTTAAACATCCCACCAAAGTGATGATTTGGTCAGTCATCAGCGGCAAGGGCACTGGACGTCTGTACGTCGTCAAAGGAATAATGAGGCAAGATCAGTACAAAGAAGTATTACAAAATCGGTTGATTCCGCAGCTCAGAGAATGGTTTCCAAATGGGGAACCATTCACTTTCATGCAAGATGGAGCTCCCTGCCACACTGCTCGGTCTGTTAAAGCTTTTTTGGCAGAAAAAAATATCCCTCTGTTGGATTGGCCGGGTAATAGCCCATTGAAAATGTGTGGGAGCTGATGAAAAGAGAAGTGGCTAAAGATGTGATTACCAACAAAACCCAGCTCCTAGAAAAGATTATTCATGTGTGGAATCATCATCCTCAAATGCAGGAGACAGTACAATCTTGCATTGATAGCATGCCGCGCAGAATTAAAGCTTTGATAGCGGCTAAAGGTGGCTCAACTAAATATTGACTTTTACTAACATTAATTTCACTTTTCTTTAAAACTTAATAAACTTATGCTTTTCTAAATTAATGCTGTTTTATTTATGTCAAATAAATAGGTAATTGATTGGATAATATAAAAATAAAAAACAAATCAATTTAAAATAATAAAACGGTACAATATCACTCGGTAATTAATATTTTACATGAAATCTTGCAGTGCGTCTAATAATTTGGCCAGGGACTGTATATATATATATATATATATATATATATATATATATATATATATATATATATATATATATATATATATATATATATAATTTAATGTAATATGTAAAATTTATTTACATTAGTTTCAGTAGTTGAATATTTAATTAACGTTAAGTGCATCCTGTGCGGAAACTAACATTTACCAAGCTTTATACTATACTATTTTACAAATTTTAATAAACATATTTTAGATGAAAATTTTTAGGAAAAAATAATAAATGACTTTATTCAAGCTTTTACTCATTATTAAAGGGGCTTATTACAAGTAAATTAAATCTTCTTATTAAATAGAGTAGTGAATTCCGTTTTAGTTGATTAAATTTGCGTTGAAGCGGCCTTTAACTTAAAAAGTCAAAGGAAAAATGTAGTATCCTTTTAACTTTATAAGTTTTTATTGAAATAAAGAAGATAATACAGCAAATGTCATTGTTTTTATATGACATTTTTTTGCCGTTGCTGGCAAATAGGAACGGGACAACTGACAAAGGTTTAGGACGACGTCACAGGTGTAGATATGAATAAATTTACAGTCCTATTACAACACTACCTCTTTCCTGACGTGGTAGCTAAGATATTATAAACTTACGCGTTTCAGATTGTCCATTTAAGCAGTAGTTAACTGAAAAAGAAATATCACGGTCTTATTACTTCTCAGTCTATATTATCATTCTATCCGTCTATAAAAACGTTTCATCCATCTACCTGTATAACTAGAGTCAATATAAAATTGTTGTTCTCAAAAATCTATTTTGGAAAACATTAGTTTTTCAAAAACGTATTAGTCCAAAAATTCTTTTTCGAAAATTTTCTGGTTTGGAAATTTTTCTTTTAAAAATTGATTGTTCAAGAGGTCATCTTTACCGCACATTTTATTATCAGTAATTTCTGTTTGTTTCGAATCAATGCCCTGAGAAACAGATTTGAATGAATGTTAGGAAAATTTAATTTATTATTATTAATTATTTATTTAATTATGGAGAGTTTCGCAACAAAGACATGTAATTTAGAGATCTGATGACATTTTTGCTTTTTTGCAAATCATAAATTTTTTACCAAAAGATAAATAAATAGATTGTGTAAACGGTAGAGTATTTCTTTTAAAGTTTCTTCATAATAATTTAAATCATTTATTTTCATAAACAATTCTTGGACGTCTTTTCCAGTTACATTTCTAAACATTTTTTTTCTGACTTCAAAAATGATATTTTTGTTATTCTGTCGCCCAAGGCACCTACCGGATGTTTTTATTTAATATAAGGTACAAAAATGAGGTTAAATAAACCGGATTAGTTTATATTATTCAGTAAAGCATGTTACTTTTTTGGGAGTTTTTTTTATCCAAGGGTGATTTAATGTTTTTTTTTGTAAAAATTTTATTAGTATAAAAAGGTTTATAACTTTGATAAGGAAAGAAAGAGAAAAAAAAAGTTATTTACCTAGTATTTCCCTTTGCAAATACAAGGGGTAAAATATTATCGGAATATGGGTGTCTCACACTAAAGAATCTACATTACTAAATTATATTTTAAATAAGGAAATAATATGAATCATAAAATATTCGACCCTTTTATATGAGAAAATAATTATATTTAAAATTAGCTGTTTTTTCTAATCAAAAACCAGTAAAAAGTGCAACAATACTAATGATTTTTCTTAGGTTACTCGTAATCTGCCTTCTCTACATACTATCTGTGCTAAAATTTAAGATAATCATGTTGCATATATATCAGAGGAAGCTTCTCAAAGGTTGGAAAATTTATTTCGAACTAGAACTTACACTCCACAACTATTAATTCTGTACAAAGCTGAAATTCGCTCAATGGAATACTGCTTCCATGTTTGAAGCTCTGCTTCAAAACATACATTGCATTTGTTGGATTCTATCCCGAAAAGAGCTGTTCGAATGATTGGAGACCCAAAGCTTTCCAGCAACCTTGATTTCTTGGAACATCAAAGAACGGTTAGTGACTTGAGTCTATTCTACAAGTACTTTCATGGAAAGCGTGAGATGGATGTAGTCCACCTAATTTCGCCCAGAGTGGCACATGCACCTGAATCGCTTTTTTCACACACGCGTCACTCTTCTAGCGCTTTAAGGATGATGCTTTAAAAATGTACCAGGCTCTTAAACCTTGTCACCACTGATTGAAAGATAATAAATTACAAAGCTGTATTAAAATTATGTATTTTATTCGTATATTCCATTGTTGGCCTTAAGTATAAGATGTTGACTGTTGCTGTAAGTATCTGAACAATTCTCAACTAGCTCAGCTCAACTCTAACGAACGAATAATCAAACCTACGACGACTAAAGATTAACCAGCAGCAAGAGTTCTGTCTTGTTTGAATATAATTTTTATTTCTTACATCCACACAATAACCGTAAACGTATTTACAGTACTGGAAAAACGTTAATTAGAGGTCTTGCGCTAAAAGTACTCAGAGTTTTTCGGACCCGCAATCACCACACAATAATTTTCAATTTATGGACTTGGACTTGATTCACTAATATCGTCACTGCTTATTCCTTATGTTACCTAACTAAAATATATCTTATAACCTGGCCAGAGAACATAGAATTTTAAAAAAAAAAACATGTATATGGGATAAGTGGGTCCCGAGTGATAAGCGCACTAACGGACAGACATACAGAGAGTTAGACAGACAGACAGAGAGAGAGATAGACAGACAGACAGACGAAAAGACGTTGCATTTTATATAGTTAGTCCAAAAAGTCTCCATACATCACTTGCTTTCTATACTATTTTTCTGTTACGTTTAACTATGAGAAAATATGTTTAAATTAATATTTGAAACCTAACCAACGAGGATTAGTATTAAAAACAACTACTGAACTTTTTGTTTAGAAGTTACATAGTTGCTATAAAAATGTAGACAAAATTAATGTCAAAAAAGTCTCCATATACTTAACAATTACCAATAACCTCATTGCATTGAAAAAAAACACGTTATAATCAGCCGAATTTTATCAAGCTAAACTGAAAACAAATGAATAATTTTTGGTCATACTTTATAATCTGTCCCTTGTTGCTAGTAATTTGGGTTTTCAAAGTACTATTAAAAAATGAGCGAGAGAAATTGTGAAATTCCATTTCGAAAGATCATAACTGATTTAGGGAAAGATGGAAAATTGTACAGAAATATAGGAAAAATTGTTAAAAAGTCGCATGCTACTATACAGTACATTGTAAACCAGTATAAATCAACGAGTTCCTATAAAATTCGACCACGCTGCAGTCTTTTCAAGAAACTGACTCCATGCGAAGAGGCCAGTATTGTTAAACAATAATTATAGATCCCACGAAAAGTACACCACAATTAAAGGAAGAAGTACGGAAACTATTTTTGAAAGGATGTACAGCAAGGAAGAAGCCGTTAATTTCGGAAGCTACTTGCAAAAAGCGGTTAGCTTTTGCTAGGGAATACGTTACTAAACCTCCTGAATTTTGGAAATCTTTAGTGATGACAGAACTAAAGTTTGGAGAAAGAAGAATACCGCATTCTATATTAAAAACATTTGTTCTACTGTGAGACATGGGGGTAGCAGTGTTCTGCTTTTGGGATGCATGCGCTGCAGGGGTTGGAAATTTACATTTTATTAATAGTACCATGGATCAGCATGTTTACCTGAACATTTTGAGAGACAATTTAAGAAAAAGTGTCCAAAAATTACCACTCGAAAAAAGATATATTTTCCAATAGGACAATGATCCGAAACATATCGCAAACTTGATGCTAGAATGGATGATCCATAATGTGCGACAGCATTTATGGGAGGAACTTAAACTGCGAGTTCGCAAACATAATGTTTCAAATAGAGAAGAATTAAAAAAAGAATATTGAACAAATGGGAGAACATGCCAGCAGAAGTTACAAGAAAGCTGATTGAAAGCATGACCAAAAGGTTACAGGAGATTATCAAGACCAACGGAGGTCCCACTAAATATTAGTTTAAACGAAGTTGTTATTTTCCGCCAAACTCCGTCAAACTATTATTGGTAATTATTAAGTGTATGGAGACTTTTTTTGACAGTAATTTTGTTTACATTTTTATAACAATGATGTAACTTCTAAATAAAATATTCCGTAGTTGTTTTTAATACTAATCCTCGTTGGTTGAGTTTCAAATATTAATTTAAACATGTTTTCTCATAGTTCCAATTAAATAGTTAACCGTAACAGGAAAAGAGTATAGAAAGCAGGTGGTGTATGGAGACTTTTTGGACTGACTGTATGTTATATACTTTTGTAGTATATGTATATTGAACGTCAACCAGAATCCAGGTATAATCATAACGATTTGCAGAGGCGTTAGCTGACAAAATGATGTTATTAACTTTAATAGTCAGCTTCATCTACATACGGCATGATTAGAATAATAATTTTACAAAAATTTCAATAAAACTAATGAGCAAGTGTTATCCAAACACAATATCCTACACATTTCGATAATATTGTTAGCAAATTTATATTTAGATTAAAGCTGTTTCTTGAATCTCTATGGACATTTCGAAAGTAAAACATAAGAATTTTTAACAGTTATTTTGAAAATTAAGTAATAAAAATCAGTTATGTATTATAATATATATACATATATATATATATATATATATATATATATATATATATATATATATATATATATATATATATATATATATACATATATATATATATATATATATATATATATATATATATATATATATATATATTTATATATATATATATATATATATATATATATATATATATATATATATATATATATATATTTATTTTTATATATATATATATATATATACATATATATATATATATATATATATATATATATATATATATATATATATATATATATGTATATATACGAGTATATATATATATTGTAACATTCATTTTTTCCTAGATTTTAAGACCATGTAATGTTACTGATTTTTCACTTCAAATTGTACTTATTTTCATTTTTGTATCGAACGGTATATTAAACAGAGATTCCAAGACGTTCGGTATATACTGTGCAGTGCGGGTTCCTGACCGAATCTACCGCTACGCCGCGATTGGTGAAATATGTGTATCCGCAGTTTTGGTTCCGGCGGCGCCATATTACCGGCAGAGTTTGCATGGTTTATTTAAGGGTCCGAGAAACGACTGTCTGGGCTAATTTCCATCCAGCCGCCGAGTGGCGAATTTCCATCCAGCCGCCGAGTAGGCGAGGCTAATTGCATCGGAGCCGCCAAGGAGGCTTCCTTCGACTGAGCTAGAAAAAAAAGCTCATAACAACCATCATGCGAGCTAAGTAAAGCACCAGTTTCTTAACGAAAAGCCGTAGTGGGCTCTTTAAGTGTTTGCTAGTAAAGTGTGAAATCGGTCGTTTTCCATCAAAGCAGGAATAAGAACAATAAGTTACCAAAGCATACTCCAATTGACCTGTCCCTGAGTAGTGCCTTAACAGTAATTTAAAACTGACTAAAAAGTGAAGTGAAAAGCACTATTTTTCGTCTTCGGGGGTTGTCATAGATCAGAATTTAAATGTAATAACTACTAGTTAGGCTAGAATCTTTTTATAGAACTGCAAAGGTTAGAACTTTTTATTTTTATAAAAACTTGAATAAATTTTCTTTTTGTTGATTAAAGCTAGTGTCTCACTGAATACCTATTTTTCTTTTCAGGATAAGAAAAGTCGTACTAGTATAATTCTTTTTAGTAATATCTGTAAAACACTTCAGTATTTTTTCATTTTTTTAACTGAAGTTAGATCCTTTCTATTTTAAAATGAATGGTGCCCAAAATTTGTACGACTGAAGCTTTTTTTTAAAAAATAGAAAATAATTCCAAAAAGACGTAAAACAATTATCTCTTACCCATATTTCTCTACCAAGGAAAACTGAGCTAGTGTTTGTTTAATTTCTTTAGTTCTTTTAAAATCATTAGTCACTCAATTCATTACCAGAAATTAAAGTGGGGCGCAATTAAACACCTTTTCATAGGCTACAAAATGCCGCCTCAAAAAGCGGGTAAGTTCACACCTTACAAAATTACGCCCAAGCTTGGGGCAACATTTTTTCACAGGTTACAAAATAGCGCTGTCAACGCGGGGCTTTTGGAATTTTATTTTTTAAAGGGTTCAGTGTACTAGCTTTCGAACAAAGTAAAAGCTCTAACTTTGCAGATATTTTTATTTCATAACATTTATTAAACGAAACTACACAATAGCAGTAAGACAAAAGCAGGAAATTTGTAGAATTTTTTTATTTCAATTTATCCGATGGTGGTTTAGATATTAGAATTTTGTTAATCGACTCTAAGATAAGAGATTCCTACTTTTTTCTTAACAGCTAGCTTTATAGTTCAGATAAGCAGATGTGCTGGTTTACTTTAATTTTTTTGCAGTGTTAGATTTATTTTGCGGTTAACCGAACAAAAAACTGTTCTTTTTTCTCACCGATGTTTTGCATGAATATTAAAAATACTTTGCTGATATGAAACGATATTTGGAGATTTTTTTGTTGAAAATTCTTAACATATTTGGTAAAAGAATTTTAATACAAGGCAATACTTAGAAATTTTTTTAAAATTGTCGAAGATTTTTTTTAATGTTTGGTAAAGAAGTTTACATATTTTAAGTGCCTTTACATATTTTTTATTTCGACTATTGGGAGCACAGGAGAAATATTTTTTAACGACTTTTTAAACAATTCTTTTAAATTTTATTCATTTATCATGGAAGCTTTAAATTTTAAAGTCAATCACTTACTGGAAAATGAATTCGACTATGAACTGAAAATCCGTCGTACTTTCTCAGAACGTCCGGTCGCGGATAAAAGAAAGATTCTAACGAGGATCTTAAGTAAAGAAATACTCCAATAAATCAGATTGGACTAAATAGTTACAAAAAGTTTCTGATTTTTTTTAAAAGTCTAATAAAAATTCTCCTTCTCAAATTAAAACTCCTGCTTCTCCAAATGGTCACATGTCTCCTTTATTCGTGCATAAATATTTAGATAACAGACCGCATATCAAGATAAGTCTATTAGGTGCCCATTTCTCGGCTTTATTTGACTCTGGTGCAAATGCCTCCGTTGTAGGTCAGAATGGTATTAAGATTTTAAGTCGTTTAAGTATAAAAATATGCCATGTCAAAAATAGAAGTGTTACCACTGCAGATGGCAGCCGTCTAAAAGTTTTAGGTACGGTTGAGTTGCCGCTAGTCTGCAATGGTCATTGTTTAGTAATCTCTGCTCTACTAGTAGTACCTTCTCTATCACATACTTTGGTTTTAGGATGTGATTTTGCACAAAAAATTCGGAATTCTAGTAAATTTTAAAAATAATTCGTGGTATCCACAGTCCCTAGAAGTCAATTCTCAAACAAGTTTTAAAGATTGTTATTCAGAAATTTCTTTAGAAAACCTTTTCTCGCGTCTATGTACCCTAGATGATCTTTCGCGGACGGAACGCGTAAAAGCAGAAAAAGTAATAAGCTCTTTCAATGAAATAAGTAGTAAAGATAGGTTAGGCCGAACGAATAAAATCACCATGTCTATAGATACGGCTGATGCCAGTCCTGTAAAGACAAGGCCCTTCGCCATGTCTCCGTACATGTCAAAAGTATTAAATAAAGAGTTAGACGAAATGTTGAAACTCGGAGTGATTGAAGAATCAAACAGTCCTTGGTGTTCTCCAATCTTATTGGTGAAAAAGGCCGATGGACAGTATCGTCTATGCTTTGACGGAAGAAGGCTCAACGAGGTCAGCAAATTTGATAACTATCCATTACCGAACATCGACAGAATTTTGACATCACTCAGGAATGCTAAGTATGTATCCTCGATAGACCTTAGAAAGGCATTCTGGCAAATTCCTCTAGACAAATCCTCTAAGGAAAAGACCGCTTTTGCAGTAGTAGGCCGAGGTCTATTTCAGTTCGTCACTATGCCGTTTGGTCTAAAGAACGCTGCTCAAACTCAGCAACGTTTAGTGGACGCTATATTTGGTCCGAAATATGAGCCACATATTTTCACCTATCTCGATGATATTTTAGTAACATCGGAAGACTTCGAATCGCATATTCGCTTACTTAAGGAAGTAAAAGATAAATTGAAAGAGGCCGGACTGACGATAAATTTGAGCAAATGTGATTTTTTCAAAACTTCTCTAAAGTTTTTAGGCTATATTGTAGGCTCAAATTCCTTGCGTACCGATCCGGATAAAGTAGCAAGCATGGTTAATTATGCGAGACCTACTAATACTACGGAAGTTAAGCGCTTCGTAGGAATGTGTTCATGGTACAGACGTTTTATCGAGAATTTTTCTACCTTGTTGTCGCCTATTAATGATCTTTTGAAAGGACGAAAAAAAGGACAATCGATAGATTGGACAAAGGCAGCCGAAGAATCTATTATAAAGATTAAAGAGCTATTGGTTTCAGCTCCAATTTTATCCCAACCAGATTTTTCCCAACAGTTTTATATTTCTAGCGATGCTTCTAATACCGGTTTAGGGGGCGTCCTAACACAGAAAATCAATGGTGAGGAAAGAGTGATAGCGTATGCCAGTAGAACTTTATCAAAGGCTGAACGTAACTATTCGGTTGTTGAAAAAGAATGTTTAGCAGTACTCTTTAACATCGAAAAGTTTCGACCTTACATAGAAGGTGTTCCTTTCACGGTCATAACAGATCATTATAGTTTATTGTGGCTTAATTCTATTAAAAACCCTAGTGGCAAACTAGCGCGTTGGGCGATTAGGCTGAGACAACATACATTTAATTTAATTCAAAGAAAAGGAGTCCACAATGTTATTCCTGACGCTTTGTCAAGAATCCCAGATCATACAGCGGATGAAAACAGTCTTAATGCAGAGATTGGCGTAAGAATTGATACAGTTGACATAGATCGCATTGACCCATGGTACGACAATTTACGGCAGCAAATTAAAGAATTTCCTGAAAACTTTCCGCAGTGGAAAGTGGAAAATGATTTCGTGTACAAGTTTATCCCAAACCAGTTGCCTTTGAAAGTTAATGTACCTGAGTGGAAAATACTAGTTCCTAAACCACAGAGAGAGGAAATTATAGACACGTGTCACACTCCTCCTACTTCTGGTCATTTTGGCTTTTATAAAACTCTTCACAGGGTTCAGGAACAGTATTATTGGCCAAAAATGCGTTTTGACATCGTAAAGATTGTGAGGACTTGTGAAGTATGTGGAGCGCAGAAATCTCCAAATGCACTACCTATGGGACTGATGGGAAAAGAGAGAAAACGGTTAATTACCCCTTTCAAGTCATAGCAGCTGATCTAGTAGGCTCATTCCCCCGTTCAAAAAAGGGAAATAAATGGCTTCTCGTGGTTTCTTGCTGGTTTACAAAGTATACCATGCTATTTCCTTTGAAAAGCTCTAAAGCTGGATATATAGAGAGAATTTTGGAAAATAATGTCTTTCTAATCCACGGTGTTCCATCGCTCTTAATATGCGATAACGGTACTCAGTTTACCTCTAAAAGTTTTAAGAGCTTAAGTGAAACTTATGGTTTTAACATCCGTTTTAATCCCGTGTACTCTCCCCAATGTAATTTTGTGGAACGTAATAACCGAACAGTCGGGACCGCTTTAAGAAGTTACGTGGATTCACATGACACTTGGGATGACAAAATTTCCAAAATCCAACAAGCGATAAATACCGCAAGACACGAAGTAACCGGGTTCACACCGTCTTTCTTAGTTTACGGCAGACATATACCTCTATCCGGATCGTATTATAAAAATTTAGATTTGGATGTCAATATTGACAGCGAAATAATTCCGGGTAACAGGGGTGAGTACGCCGAAAATTTAAAGGGTTTAAAAGATATTTTCACCGACGTGCGTAGTAAGATACATAAGGCTTATGAACGGAACAGTAAGTCTTACAACCTTAGAAAAAGGGATTTTTCCTTTAAGATAGGTGATCACGTTTGGCGAAAAAATAAAATTCTTTCCAGTGCAGCTGATAAATTCACATCTAAGTTGGTACCTAAGTATGTGCATTGCGTGATTAGAGAGAAGATTTCAGATTTAGTTTATGGTTTAGTTAATTTAGATGGGACTAAAATAGGACGATGGCATATTAAAGACTTAAAACCATTCAACGGACCTAACCCTAATGAAAGTTTGTCAGAAGAAGAATAATTTATATTTACATTATCTTAATTGCTTTACTTTACTTTTTTTTGATGTTGCTCTGTAGAGGTGACGACCTCGTTTTTTTTGACTGTTATAAAAGTTGAGCAGAGTATAGCTTACTTTTATAGTTTTTTGCTAAGGTTTTGGGTACTGATCATATCCAAACTTAGGTTGATTGTAGTTGATGTTTAGCATCGACTCAGCTGTTGCGAGCTTGCGAAAGAGTCACACTCAGGATATATCATAAGACTGGTATGTCGGTGGTCGCGGGATTTGATTTGCTTATGACCCCAAATAATATCCAGTTCTTGACACTTGGAAGCGAAATTTTGATTAGAGGCAATCCAAGGTGATCTTGAGTTAGGACAAGCGCAAGATGTAGCTCGTGTAGTGTGATGTAGAGTCAAAATTTTTAAGAGCAATTTCAAAGTTCGTTACCCGAGTGGGTGTATTTTTATTACCATAATGGTGTTGCAATTAAGAGTAAATTGATTTTGGTTATCCAGTAAGTCTAAGACTTGGATTATTTTGATTTAGATCTTCTTCTGAATTGACAAACTGAGGGTATTTTCGATTTTTTTTTCAGAGCCGTTTAAACGTTACCTTTGAGTCACTAATTTTTTTAAAAAATTTTTTTTGCATGGACTCATAGGCGTATGTTGAGTTTTTTCGGTCTACTATCAGATTGATAGAAAATTGAAGTTCTGCAGGAGAACTAAAGGCTGATCATTTCCAAGAGATGAGAGCAGAGTAAGACAGTAGTTTCACAAAGAAATGATCAAAATCTGATACCGAGATGAGAACCTTGTCAAGAGAGGCTAGGCGCAGTGAAGGAAGATTCCTAACCGAATTTTTAGATTTCCAAGAGGTAATCTAGGAGTTTGGGCTGACAGAAAACGGTTATGCCTGATACCTGTAGCAGTTTCTTCTAGAGGCTATTGTCTAGGAAGACGATTAACACCATGATCAAATATTTTAGCCGTCAACGATGTTTTCTTCTTGTTTCTGATTAAGCTGGAAAAGCTCTTGTCGTCTTCAACAGTTTTGTTGCGTTGCCACCAAAATTTGAGAAATTTTTGCTTCATGTAGCTTTTTAAGCTCATTTTCGTTTTTTTAAAATTTCGTTAGAAGCTTGGTTAAGTCAACCTTGTAAACCTTTTAGGTTGTATCCCATGAGTTATCTGTTTTTACAGGCTGTAATGCACCGGGTGCTAACAGATGCCGTTACGACGTTTGGCAGGGAGTTAGTCTTCCTGAGGAACAGACTGATTGGAAGGGTAGTCTATGGGGGGTGAACGTTTGACCTTTGGGACCTTTAGGGGTTTTGTTACCAAATGGTTATTTCTATTTGAACCAAAGGAGAGCCTAGCTACTGTAGTCGACCTCAGCTCCAATTAGCCTATTAGAGGTGACAGGCTGTTGGCAGTAGTGTGTTTCGGAACACCCTATTGATTAATTTTTTTTTTGACTTATGGTGGTGTGGTAGACACCGTTTTAGTTTAGTGGATGCTATAATCTACTTCCTTTTGTTGGTGGACACCAGGGTCACCAATTCTGTATTTTATTGTCTCCACCATTCAGTATATCGTGGTGAGGTGTTTGTCTCCTGTTATGTGGGATGGATTGAATGTTTTTCGTTGTTGTTCTAGGGCGAGACCAGTACACGAGGGTTCTTCATGCAACTTGGAGAAGCGCAATGCTGGTTAAGTTTTATATCTCTGTGTAGCCACCCTGAAGAATGACGGAGGGCGTTTTGTTCTGGCTCATGTCTCTAGGCAGATTTGTCACTTTGGTGCGATGTGCCGAAGATTGGATTAGCTTTTGCTAAGAGCTTTCACCAAGCGCAGTATGGAGTTATCATAACCAAGAGTTTGGGATTTGAACTCCTGTATATATTTCTGTACATATTTCTGTATATATTTCGGTGTATGTTGGTTGCCTGAGGGCATGTGCTCAAAATGCGAGATTTTGAGTCGTTTTGCTTATGGACTCCTATATATAGGATTATGACTTTAGGGAGGTCCTATTTCGAGACTTGCTGTCTCATATAGTTATGTTAGGAATGTTTCCTTGAATGTTAGTTGCGCGCGGACTAATCATTCTGTTCTTAGTGAACATTGCTTTTTGAAGCAGGATCATTCAGTTTGGTGAATTTTAGCTTTTATAGCTATTCACTGTGTTTAGAGTGAATTTTAGCTTTTATAGCTATTCACTGCGCTTATAGTGATATTGTTAGCTTTTATAGCTGCTCACTATGTTAATGGCGAGATTGTTCTTTTAGAACACAGACTTTGTGTAGTCGAGGACTACTTACAGAGTGTTTTCTTGGCGAGGAGCCGAGGCTTTTTTTTTCTGGCGATATACCAGAGTGTTTTGTTGGCAATGAGCTGACGTGTTTTTCTGGCGATCAACCAGAGCGTTTTCCCTGGCGATTTTTGCATGTCTGGATGTCTCAGGACGTCGACATTGCGCGATGTAGAGTTTTCCCTAGCGATTTTAGCATGTCTAGATGTCTTAGGACGTCGACATTGCGCGATAGAGTGCGATTATTTTCCGAGTGCGACTAGTAGTGATACTAGATTTAGAATGTTCTCTTAGTGATGGGCTAGAGCATGGATGGCGATTTTTCCCGAGCGTTTGTCTGGATATTTATCCAGATATTTTTTTTTGTTTGGCCTAGTGCTAAATGGTCTGACAAGACTTTTTCTTTTTGGTGTAAGTGTTTGCACTAGAATCATTTTTTATTTTTTTCTTTATTTAAGAATTTTTATAAATTTCTTTTGCTGAAATAGAAAATTTTCAGACAATCCTTAAAATATTTTAAGGGGGGTGTTCATATTTTATTTCAGTTCATTTTTTTTGATTTAGACAAGAGTCTAGACAAAGTTAAATTTTTTTTTTGTTTTGGTAACAATAACAGAGCTGATTCTTTTATATAAGGAGACCGCGATTGTTACTTTGAACAGGTATTTCTTATGTTCATGCAAGGATTTTTATTTACTTTTTGATGTACTTAACCTTAGTGCTTAATTAAGTTAAGTCTAGTTATAAGATTCTTGTGTACTTGCAAAGATTTTCATTTGGTTTTCATTGTACTTAATATTAGTGCTTAATTAAGTTAAGTCTAGTAGTAAGGTCCGAAGTTTGTACTTTTGTTTTAAGTTCTGACCTCAGTATTAAGTGATAGTGTACCACTTTGTACCTTTTCATAAGTAGCCTAAGTTTAATAGACTAGTGTAGTCTATTTCTTTTTGGAAGGGGGTAAATGTAACATTCATTTTTTCCTAGATTTTAAGACCATGTAATGTTACTGATTTTTCACTTCAAATTGTACTTATTTTCATTTTTGTATCGAACGGTATATTAAACAGAGATTCCAAGACGTTCGGTATATACTGTGCAGTGCGGGTTCCTGACCGAATCTACCGCTACGCCGCGATTGGTGAAATGTGTGTATCCGCAGTTTTGGTTCCGGCGGCGCCATATTACCGGCAGAGTTTGCATGGTTTATTTAAGGGTCCGAGAAACGACTGTCTGGGCTAATTTCCATCCAGCCGCCGAGTGGCGAATTTCCATCCAGCCGCCGAGTAGGCGAGGCTAATTGCATCGGAGCCGCCAAGGAGGCTTCCTTCGACTGAGCTAGAAAAAAAGCTCATAACAACCATCATGCGAGCTAAGTAAAGCACCAGTTTCTTAACGAAAAGCCGTAGTGGGCTCTTTAAGTGTTTGCTAGTAAAGTGTGAAATCGGTCGTTTTCCATCAAAGCAGGAATAAGAACAGTAAGTTACCAAAGCATACTCCAATTGACCTGTCCCTGAGTAGTGCCTTAACAGTAATTTAAAACTGACTAAAAAGTGAAGTGAAAAGCACTATTTTTCGTCTTTGGGGGTTGTCATAGATCAGAATTTAAATGTAATAACTACTAGTTAGGCTAGAATCTTTTTATAGAACTGCAAAGGTTAGAACTTTTTATTTTATAAAAACTTGAATAAATTTTCTTTTTGTTGATTAAAGCTAGTGTCTCACTGAATACCTATTTTTCTTTTCAGGATAAGAAAAGTCGTACTAGTATAATTCTTTTTAGTAATATCTGTAAAACACTTCAGTATTTTTTCATTTTTTTAACTGAAGTTAGATCCTTTCTATTTTAAAATGAATGGTGCCCAAAATTTGTACGACTGAAGCTTTTTTTAAAAAATAGAAAATAATTCCAAAAAGACGTAAAACAATTATCTCTTACCCATATTTCTCTACCAAGGAAAACTGAGCTAGTGTTTGTTTAATTTCTTTAGTTCTTTTAAAATCATTAGTCACTCAATTCATTACCAGAAATTAAAGTGGGGCGCAATTAAACACCTTTTCATAGGCTACAAAATGCCGCCTCAAAAAGCGGGTAAGTTCACACCTTACAAAATTACGCCCAAGCTTGGGGCAACATTTTTTCAAACGTTACAATATATATATATATATATATATATATATATATATATATACGTATATATATGTATATATATATATATATATATATATATATATACGTATATATATGTATATATATATATATATATATATATTATATATATATATATATATATATATACCATATAATTCTGAATGTACCTAAATATACAAAAATTAATTTTACTTTTACGTTATGCTCTTTTACTTCAGTTAATGAAAATGATAAAACGTAAGAAACCTGTTATCAATGATGATCTGATTTGCTTAATGCTTTCGTCTCAAAGACGCTGTTTTAAAACAGATAGAACTCTTTAGTTATACTATTTTTGACTCTAAAATTTGAAATAATGAAAAAATAGAATTTTGAGATTTCTCGATTCTAAGGAAAATGAAATATTTTATTTTTTGTTTGGTTTTACATATGTAAATATATAAATTAAAAATTTTTTGTATATCATTTTCATTTTCTACCTAATATTGGCCGTATACTCTCCCCTCTCTTATTCAATATGTATAGTGAAGACAGTATAAGATCAATAATGGATGATTGGTACTGGGGTGCTGTCATTGTTGGAAGGAAAATAACAAATCTGGGATATGCCAACGACACGGTAATTATAACAACCTTTCAAGATGAATTAATCAATATCATGACTAGACTAGGCTGGGTAAGCAGGGAACATGAACTAACGATAACAGAAATAAAACCAAGGTCATCATAATAAGTCGAACACAAGATCATATGAACACAGAAAAGATACCTGGATTTGAGGTCATAGAAAGATTAAATTAAATAATGAAAAAAACAGAATTTTGAGATTTCTTGGCTCTAAGGAAAATAATATATTTGATTTTTGATTGGTTGTTAGAGTTGGATATACGAGTTTGATTCTAAACTCGAATCTCCAACTCCTTTCAACACTTTATATTTGATTATAATTGAATACGCTTCAATTTTAATCATTATTTCAGTAGAATTCTCATAAAAGTATAGAAAATATACTATATTTATTGACTCTCACCACTTTCCAAATACACATTACGTATTAATAAATTGAAATCACATTTCGTTCGAAAATTATTATGTCAACACACATCATAAGACACACCGACACACAGTCAGATCGACGGAAATTCGAAACCAAACATCCATGGAATTTATCCAAGAAATTTAAAAGTGATTTTTTACGAAAATAATACTTTTTTTAGAGAATTTTAAAGTATACTCGGATATTTTTTTCCCATTCTATGTTCATTCTTTTAAACTCAACTATTAAAATAACTTTTACTAAACTAGATTAGTTCAGAACAAAGTAACAATATATTCTTTGTCTTCATCTGTATGTAGTAATGTTTTATTAGGATATAACAATGTTTTATTTCTGCTGAAATATATACGTAAATATGCGGTATGAATATAACCACCAGCATTTATGTTAACTACAAAAATAAAATTGTCATTTGAAATTCACATCTAAACCTATTTTTCATGGAATTTTTGCTTTGTGACAATGTATATTTTTAAAATATGTTTTTAAGTGCCACAAACAATACAACTAGTTTATGTGGTATAATATATTAATTATCAGTTTCAAATTTTCCATATTTTTCTGCAACAGAATTATTTATTGACACCCTGAAAATTGTTTTTCATTTTCATTACATGTCAAAAATTCAGGCCACAAGAATTACACAGGTCTGCAACAAAAATGCTGTCTCGATGTTTTCAACTGATTTCTATGTATTTAGGTGTTCTGAAAACTTTAAAAATACTCAAAAAATTCCAGAACGTCAGGTTATTTTGCAAAACGCAAAATTTTATTATAAAAAAGGGTTTTTTTTTTGGGCTAACTTGAAGTCATAAATAAATAGGTACAATTTTATTTTGATTACTGTTTTTAAATGTATACAGGCCATAACTATCATTACTTTCTAAATAAAGAACGCCCTGTGTGAGCTAAAGTAACAAACATAAACGTTGTAACCAGAACGTGCGCGCTCCGATAGTGTAGAAAGTGGCGCAGTACAATTACGTGTTAACTCGTCATTGTTTTATAGATATTGGTTCAATATAGTGCAATGTCATCTATGCGGAAGTGTGTGAATTCGTCTGACAGTTTCTGTTATATTTATGGCGAATATATGGTATTAAAGCAACAACTTAATATTACGGACTTTGTAAAAAAAGTATACTTCACGTATCGTGGCTTAAAACTTGGAGATCAGGATAAAGTTTGGGCACCTCATAAAGTCTGCAAACGATGTGTTGAAGACCTTCGAAATTGGTTTAAGGGCAAGAAAAAAGCTTTCCGATATGCGATTCCTATGGAATGGCGCGAGCAAAAGAACTATAGTGATGATTGTTACTTTTGTTCGTATAATGTGAAAGGGTATAATTCAAAATGGAAGCAGTCCATTTCATACCCCAATCTGCAATCAGCTATTCGTCCCATCCCTCATGGGACCGAAATACCAGTGCCCAAAGCCCCTGCTACCTTGGAAGAGATTCCAAGTTCTGACAAAGATGGTGCTGTACCTGAACCCGATGACAAGTCAAGTTTTCAATTTGAAGATGACAGCAGTCCGAAATTGTTTTCCCAGGGCGAGCTAAATGATTTGGTAACAGACTTGAATCTTCCAAAAACGCTGCTGAGTTGCTTGGATCAAGGCTCAAAAGCAGGAACTTACTTTTGCCGGGAGTGTCTTCCTCCTGGTTTAGATATTATGAGAAGCAGTTCACTTCCTACTTTGCCCAAGAGGACGAGTTGGTTTATTGTACCAATATTGAAGGTTTGATGGATACATTTAAGATCTCATACGACCCAGCACAGTGGCGTATTTTCATTGATTCTTCAAAAAGAACCCTTAAAGCAGTTCTGCTTCACAATGGCGGTTTCTATGCTTCCATTCCTGTCGGTCATTCCGTACACCTCAAGGAAACCTACAGGAACTTGGAATTGGTTCTTTGCAAATTAAAATATAAAGACCACGGTTGGCAAGTGTGCGGTGATTTAAAAATCTTGGGCATGTTGCTCGGACCACAATCTGGGTTTACCAAATTCCTTTGCTTTTTGTGTCTATGGGATAGTAGAGACCGAGTAAATCACTGGACCAAAAAGTGTTGGCCTCCGAGGGAGCTTAAAGTTGACGAAAAGAACGTCCTGCATGAAACTTTGGTGCCTCCTTATAAAGTTCTTCTACCACCGCTTCACATAAAGCTGGGATTGATGAAGCAATTTGTAAAGTCACTTCCAAGAGATGGAAATTGCTTCAAATAATTAATATCAAAGTTTCCAGGCCTCTCGGAGGCAAAGTTGAAGGAAGGTGTTTTCGATGGACCAGATATTAGACGGGTTATGGCTGATCCACAATTCATCACAACCATGACGGATCCTTAAAGAGAAGGGTGGATTACCTTTAAAGAGGTCATAGAGAAATTTTTAGGCAATAACAAAGATCCTAACTACAAACAAATCGTCAAAAGAATGTTAAAAGCATTTGAAGCTTTAGGTTGCCTAATGAGTTTAAAAGTACATTTTCTTCATTCCCACCTCGACTACTTTCCAGAAAATTTAGGAGATCTGAGTGAAGAGCAAGGTGAACGATTTCACCAAGATATTAAGGAGATGGAAAAAAGATACCAGGGAAGATGGAGCGTCTCATTGATGGCAGTCTACTGTTGGACGCTTCAGAGAGACCTTCCATATGCTTCCTACAAGCGAAAATGTACCAAAAGAAGTCTCACTGGGAAAAAGAAATGTATTTAGTGCCTACTAATGAATGTATTTTAGATAAAAAAAAATAAGTTTGCGTAGCGCCGGAATCCGTAATTACCACCCAGCCGGCAAACACCGATGCTCGGACGAACACTTCCGATCCCCCCCACCTACAATCTGCGTAGATGCCGACCTATAAAAAATATATATATATATATATATATATATATATATATATATATATATATATATATATATATATGAATATATATATATATATATATATATATATATATATATATATATATATATATATATATTGGCCGTGCCCGCGGCTCCTCTTGCGTGGACTTGATTCACCTTTATCGTCACTGCTTATTCGTTATGTTTATATTATTATATAGCTCGAGGGCCTTAGAGGCCCATGGCTTGGTTTCATACTTCCACTTCTTTTTGTCTCCTGTTAGCTTTTTCCAGTGCAGGATTCCCATCAACTCCGGATCTTGCTTTACTGTCTGAATCCATGTAGATCGAGGTCTACTCTTCCCTCTTCTCCCAACCACTCCTCGTAATAGGGCTTGCTTTGCCTGTCCTTCTTCCTTCATCCTTGCCACGTGTCGCAACCATCTTAATCGCTGGCTTCTTATGATTTGGCTTAAAAGGTATTTTAATTCGTAGTTTGTTCTTCTTCTCCACAGTTCCTCTTCTTTCCTTCCTCAGTAGATTCTTCTCAACGCTTTCCTTTCCGACACCTCCAACGTCTCCTTTTTTCATGCATTCAGTTTCCACGTTTCGCATCCATATGTCACCGTGTACGCTGTCGTATATATTTTTTCTTTTGCTTTTCTTGATACATTCTTTGATTTCAATATTGTATTCATTGCCCCCAAACATCTCTGTCCTTCCGCTATTCTTTCTTGTATCTCCGTCCTTTCTTGTCCATTCTCTGTTATTGTTACTCCCAAATAATTAAATTGTCTACCTTTTCAAACATATATCTTTGTTGGTATATCGTTCCATTTGTTTTTATTTCTGACTCCCAGATTATCTTCTCTAGTACCAAATTAAATAGACATGTCGACACTGGATCCCCCTGTCTTAATCCTTTCTTCACCTTAAACTTGTCTGATACTTTGTCCTCAACAAACACTCTATTTTCTGTGTCATTCAGGGTCATCCTCACCATGCAAATCAATTTACTTGGAATTTTTAGTTCTTCCATTATCTTGTAGAGTCCTTCTCTCTCTCTCTCTCTCTATATATATACATATATATATATATATATATATATATATATATATATATATATATATATATATATATATATACATATATATATATATATATATATATATATATATATATATATATATATATATATAATATATATACAATCATTCCAAAAAGTCTCCATGCTCACCTGCTTTCTATACTATTTTTCTGTTATGTTTAACTAATTAATTGGAACTATGAGAGAATATGTTTAAGTTAAGATTTGAAACATAACCAACGAGGATTAATATTAAAAACAACTACCGAACATTTAAAAATGTAAACGAACAATAAAACACGTTATAATCAGCCGCATTTTTATCAAGCTATCAATTGCTCATTAAACTGAAAACAAATGAATAATTTTCGGCCATACTTTATAATCTGTCCCTTGTTGTTAGTAATTTTGCAGTGGGTTTTCAAAGGAGTATTAAAAATGTGCGAGAGAAATTGTGAAATTCCATTTCAAGTTCGAAAAATCATAATTGATTTGTTGAAAGATGGAAAATCGTACAGAAATTTAGGAAAAATTGTTAAAAAGTCGCATACTACTGTTCGGTACATTGTAAACCAATATAAATCAACGGGTTCCTATAAAATTCGACCGCGCTCCGGTCGTCCCAAGAAACTGGCTCCACGTGAAGAGGCCAGTATTGTTAGACAATATATATAGATCACAAGAAAAGTGTACCAAAAATTGAAAGAAGAAGTACGGGAACTATTTTCGAAAACTATTTGTTCACAAACAGTGAGCAATTGTTTACACAGGGCAGGCTATAAGGGGTGTGCAGCCAGGAAGAAGCCGTTAATATCGGAAGGTAATCGCAAAAAGCGGTTAACTTTTGCTAGGGAATACATTACTAAACCTCCTGAATTTTGGAAATCCGTAATCTTTAGTGATGAAACTAAAATTAACCTTTTTGGGTCTGATGGCAGAACTAAAGTTTCGAGAAAGAAGAATAGCGTATGGATCAGCATGTTTATTTAAACATTTTGAGAGACAATTTAAGAGAAAGTGTCCAAAAATTAGCACTCGAAAAAAGATCCGTTTTCCAACAGGACAATGATGCGAAACATATCGCAAACTTGGTGCGAAAATGAATAATCCATAATGTGCGACAGCAGCTTCATACACCTCCGCAATCACCCGATGTTAACTCTTATCTTAAACGGAGCGTTCGCAAACATAATGTTTCAAATAGAGAAAAATTAAAAAACAGAATATTGAACGAATGGGGGAACATAACAGCAGAAGTTACTAGAAAGCTGGTTGCAAGCATGACAAAAAGGTTAGTTCAGGTTCAGGAAATTATCAAGGCCAACTGCGGTCCCACTAAATATTAGTTTAAACGAAGTTGTTATTTTCCGTCAAACTCCGCAAACTATTATTGGTAATTGTTAAGTGTATGGAGACTTTTTTGACATTAATTTTATTTACATTTTTATAACAATGATGTAACTTCTAAATAAAATGTTCCGTAGTTGCTTTTAATACTAATCCTCTTTAGTTAAGTTTCAAATATTAATTTAAACATGTTTTCTCATAGTTACGATTATTTGGTTAAACATAACAGAAAAATAGTATAGAAAGCAGGTGATGTATGGAGACTTTTTGGACTGACTGTATATATATATATATATATATATATATATATATATATATATATATATATATATATATATATACTGTTTTTAATAATGCACAGAAGAGCAACCTCTTGCAAATATTTTTTTTTCTTTAAAGAAAGACATTAAGTAAGAGATATTTTGTAATATTTTTTTTTAAAAAAAGTGAATAATTTGGTATTAATTAAAACAAAATCTTTTATTTCATGACTTAGTTGATAAGACTTCAGCTTTTTTTTACTTAACAACGTTTGTGAGACCTAGCATTTTTTATTTTTATTCTTGATGATATTAAATAGGTGATGCCGTAATAAAAAAACATTCACAGCAACGTTCTAATTAACTAAAATACACTCTTTCTTGCATGGGAGCAAGGCACAGGCAAGTATTTAAAACAAAATACTGTCACACAGGTAATTAAAAATAGGAAGTAGTTTAAATATAACAATTAGCGTGTAAAAAGTGTAATAAAATTAATTATAACTTGTTTATGACTTTTATTATTTTAAATTAAAAATTCAAAATTAAAAAAAAAAATTAAATTAAGGAGATTACAACTGGTATACGAGTATATATGATACGCATGATCAGTATATTTTTTTAATTCAAGTGAAATTTGGCTATATTTTAACGGTCAAAGATACCCATGACATGACTGAGTTGAATCCATATCCAGGAAAGCTCCTCCAAAGCTTTAATCCTTTATAAATCTCCGATCCGACCATCGATGGAGTACTACTTCTATGTTCGGGACTCTACTGCCAAACATACACTACATTTGCTACATTCTAACCAGGAAAAAAGGTGATTCGGAGCTAAAAATTCAATATAAACTTTGATTCTTTGGAAAACCGAGGAGAAATTGGTAACCTGAATCGATTCTATAAATACATTTATAGAGAGTATTTGATGGATGAGGCCCGCTTGATTAGCCGTGCATGCTAGATATACATGTAGCGTAAAAACATAACATCCCCAAAAAGTTCAACTTCATATACCTCGTACCACACCCTTCAAAAAAACCTCATCCCTTTGGAATTAATTTTCTAGGACTGTATTTCCCACAAAACACAACCGGCAGCAATTTAATAACAATACAAATTGCCGCGCACGCGCTGCTTTCATGGCAAGCTAGGATTTTGACTTCAATGCTTATGCTTCGCATATAAAAAGACTGTTCGCGTATTTT
>CM032456.1:173920817-174021520 GCA_019049505.1 Pachyrhynchus sulphureomaculatus
ATTTGTTATTCTCTCCATACGTGTCACTCTACAACATCTTCTCCAATACTCCATCTCTACGGCGTTAATTTTAGATTTATTTCTTTTGTTGATCGTCCATGTTTCTGACCCATATGCCATTATGCTTTGTATTATTGATTTGTATATGCGTGTTTTATTTCTCTTTGTAATGTGCTTGTCCCACAGGATCGAATTTAATTGTCTTATGCATGTTCGCGTTTGTCCTAATCTAGCTTTAATCTCTTCTTCTGATGTTGCGTTTTTTGAAATGATGGTTCCTAGATATTTAAATCTATCGGTTCCTTTGATTATTGTTTCGTTATCTACTTCTAGATTTCCACGTTTCCCTCCTTTGTTGTTAGATATTCCGTTTTATCAAAGTTTATTGCTAATCCTGCTTTAGTGTATTCTTCTTTCAGTTTTCTTACCATATAACTGAGGTCTTCCTCATCTTGCGCTATGATTACTTGGTCGTCTGCGAAACTTAGAGTATATAAGTAATCCTCTCGTATTGGGCCCCCCATTCCACTACATTTTTGCTTCCATTTTTTTAATGTTTATTCGAGGTATATTTTGAATAGTGTTGGGGATGTAGAGCTTCCTTGTAATAAGCCTTTTGATGTTTGGAGTCTCTTCCCTATTTTATGTCCTATTTTTATGTTCACTGTGTTGTTTTCGTAAAGAGCTTTTACTGCGTATATTAGTTCTTTGTCAATGCCTATTTCTTTCATTGCGTTCCATAATCTTTGTCTTGATACTGAGTCATAGGCCTTTCTTATGTCTATGAAGGCTAGATAAACTTCTCTATTCTTTGCCAGTTTTTTTTCCATTGTTTGTTTTATAGTGTATATGTGGTCTATACATGATTTTTGGGCCGTAAAGCCTGCTTGGTCTTCTCCAATTTTTCCTTTTATATTTTCCTCCATGATATTTTTAATAATTTTCCATACAAACGTCTCATACTCGATATTATACTTAGGCCTCTATAGTTTATGCATTTTCTGCGGTCTCCCTTTTTAAATATAGATACTATATAAGCTTTTGACCATTCCTCTGGTATTTTTTCTCCATTTATCGCTCTGTGGAACATGTTTCTCAGCATTTGATGTAATTTATTAGACCCGTACTTAATCATTTCATTTACCACACCCCCAGGCCCTGCAGATTTATTATTTTTAACTGTTTTTATTGTCTTCTTTACTTCTTCATAGCTTAGTTCTATCTCTTTTATTTCCTTATTCTGTTCTTCTTCAGGGTTCTCTTCTTGGAATTCTTGTCTATGTTCTGTTAGCAGCTTCTTATAATATTCTTCCCACTCGCTTTCTGGGATGTACTCTATATACGCTCCTTAATGCTTTAAGTATTCTCCACGACTCTATACTTCTAGTTCCTCCTATATACTGTACTACATGTTCGCACGATTTTTTCCATCTCTCGTTCTTTTCTTTGTTTATCATCCTCCTCGTTTCTGCATTTTTCTCTTTATATTTCTGTAGATCTTCTTCTGATTTTGTATTCAGCCATTTTTCGTATAGTCTTTTTTTCTCCTTTATAGATTCTTTGGTTTTTTCACAGATTCTAATTTTATGTTTCTCGTTCTCGTTGTCTTCTTTGCCTAATGCTTCTAGGGACGCCTGTTTGATGCATTCTTTTATGTGGTCATACATCTGTTGGAGGTTGTCGTAGTTAAATTCATCTAATTTTTGATCTAATCGTCGTCTATATAGGTCTCTTATCGTTTCGTCTTGCAGTAAGTGTATTTTGTATTTTATTTCTTTGTCTGCTTTTTCTGTTATCTCATTAGTATTTCTGTTTTCTTTATCTATTGTTTCTTTTTGCTTTATTGTCTTGTACCACGGTACTTTTATATTTGCTATTAATAGTCTATGGTCTGTTCCACATTCTGCGCCTCTCTTTACTCTTACGTCTTTTATTTTGATAGTGGTATCGTTTCTAATTATAATGTAGTCTATTATTGATTTTAAGTTTTGTGTTTCTTGCATCCAAGTATATTTATGGATGTCCTTGTGTTTGTAGAATCCGTTTGTTATTTTGAGGCCGTTTAGTTCACACAGCTCTATTAGTCTCTCTCCGTTGTCGTTAGTAATGTCTTCTCCGAATGGTCCTACGGTATTGCCCTTTGTTTTCCTTCCTGTTATCCCATTCAGATCTCCCATTATTATTAATTCTTGGTTTTTTTTTACTTTTTGTGTTTCTATTTCTAGTGTTTCCATGAAATTATCTTTTTCTATTATAGTGATGTCTTCTGTTGGGCCATATACTCCTAATATTACCATGTCTTTTCCTAGCATTGTTATATTTAGTTTTATGATTCTTTCATTGATGGGTTCCCAAGATGTTATTTTCTTTTTCCACTTCTTTTTTACTAATATTCCAACTCCGGCGTTTGCTCTTTCTTCCTTCTTTACTCCACTCCAACAATGCATCAAATATCAGTTATCTACATCCAAAAAAACAGTACCATTATTACAAAAAAAATATATACAAGTAAGTTTAACATTAAAATTGAGCAAAAGTCATATCTGGAAAGATATGACTAGCGGCTATTAATGATTTAATTTTGTTTTAAATCATACATTTATTGTTTTAATCATTAAGATACTTATATCAATAAATTTGAATTAAAATGAAACTAATTATTATTAACTATTATTTCTAATAACAGATTAGCTAAAACATGTTACGGTTGTTCTCTATCAACATATGGAACTAAAAACAATCATTTTGTTGCCAGTGTGATATGTGATATAAAAATAGACAAAGTGTATCGACTGGAACATCATTAATCTTACATCAAGTTCCAGAAGACAAATTATTTCCAAATAAAGCTATAAAATGATTGAAAGTTGGCTTTCGTAAGGGATTTACCTTGCTGTGTGGGTATTTTTTTTCCATTTCTTTTTCTGAAAGGTACTTTTTAAAAGATTTTGTCCAGGCCTTGGCAGTGATTGATTACGGTCTAAAAATACACATACGTGAGGTGCTTGATTCAAAATAAGACGGAATCTTTCTAAAAAAGATTTAAAAAGTTTTATCCTTTTTTATGCTGTGGCAATAGTGTTTATTTTGAATGAACTTTTTTATATAAAAAAATAATTGTTTCTTAATGTGGTACAGGCGTCAGTTTATGGAATCATTTCTAAAAGGCAGAATATTTAAGGATCTCTTCTGAAAAAGAATTTTACTAACACTCTGTAGATGTTAGGAGACAAGTCAACAATGGCTGCAATAGAGCATAAAAATTATTATCGAAATATTACTTATATTCTTGTTAATTATAGGTCGTGATTGGTTGGTTGGCTGATTGTTGGCGGTGTAGGCGGTTATGCCTGTTTGTACACTGCAACCTGTTGGTTTATTGTGCTCCCCTCTCTTGGTTACATGAGCATCATCAATTTAAGAAGGTTTATTAGCTTCCTTTCAAATCCTTCATGTGGTAGTTTATCGCCATGATGTAGATTTACGAACAGTTTATGTCTCTTCCGAGTTAAAGCCGCACGTTCATACAAGATGTACATAGAGGTTTCTTTCTCTTCGCTACATAGTCTGCATCTCGTCGAACCATCATTAATACGCATACGTAAATGTTTCCTTAGGTGACAATGGCTGGCGAACAGTCCGGGTCCTTACTGAACAAAGGACTTTAGTTGTTAGTTTCTTTGATGGGTCATTAACTACGTCTCTCGCATATCTGGCCTGTCATGTGGTATACCAGACGCTGATTCGGAGCCATGTATGGTTTTACAGCTCCAAATCTTGCTAATTCATCCACTTTTTATTACCTTTGATCCTCGAATGTCCTGGAACCAACAGTAGTTCAAGCCTTTTGTTCCTGGAATATAGTTCTAACAGGTCACGTTTACGCTCCATCGTGATCTTGTAGTTGTTCTGATAGACATTTAAAGCCTTTAAGGCAGTTTGGCTGTCTGAGAAAATATATATTTCTTGGTTGCGGTAGTCCCGTCTAATTCTATTATTTTTTATTTTATTATGCCGTTTCTTAGCCAATATATCATTTCCCGTAAACAGTTGTTTTCAAGTAGGAAGAGTAGGGCAACGCATTCGAAGGACCTGGAAGCGTTGAACATAGCAAAGGCTAATGATACAACTGCCAGAGCTTACTACCCACCGGCTTGAGCCACTCGAGGAGCTCTTATTATATTCAAACAACAGAACAATGATTGAGTACAAATCCAGATTGTCAAGTAACGCAATATCAAGTTGAAAGTTTATTTGCGGAATCTTGCCAAAAGAACGGATTTCAAGCTGCTGGAATTTGGCTCACGGATAAAAACGTCTTTCTCGAAACTTTGTTTAAAGCAGCTGAAAATATAAATGCTGTCTCTTTCAAACAAACTCAAGTAATGAAAGCACATCGAACTTTTAAGACCACACATTTAAATAGTGAACCGTCTATTTCGGGATTTAACGCTGAAGCGTTAAAAAAAATTTTAAAATCTTTATGTCCAATATTACAAAAAATACTGTACAAAAAACTGTGGAAATTACAAGTCCTTACAAAAATATGTTGAAAAAATCAATAAAATAAACCACAGACTTATAATATACACGGTTCTCCCAGACAGCGGCGATTTTAAAATAACCTTTTATGTCGACGTCGGACTAAATTCTTTCTAGTTTAAAATAAATAAGGGGGAACAATCCATCTCAACTTTTATTTTACCTATCTTTTATACAAGGAAGCAAATAAAATGTTGGTGAATTACCAGTTAACATTTTTTTCTTGTTATAATATTGTATAATAATTTATTGATGAGTCTACTCAGTATATATCACCACTACACCAAACACTTTATTTTTGCACTCGACGCGCGTTTCGCTAACCATGTTAGCTTCATCAGGAGCGATGATGAAGCTAACATGGTTAGCGAAACGCGCGTCGAGTGCAAAAATAAAGTGTTTGGTGTAGTGGTGATATATACTGAGTAGTATCATTGTGCCAAAGATTCCACATTCCCAACTTAGTTATTGATGAGTATTGATAAGTAATTATTTTAAAATATAATAATTTTTATATATTATTTTTTTTATATTAAATTGGTTTAGGGTCGATTTTTTTTATTAAGATCCACTATTTTTCAACAGCTGTGTGGAGACAAAATAAAAACAGAATTTCAATAAGTTTTTCACTGAACTTTTTCAAGACCTAAATGGTAAACTACTTTTTAATGTACGTTAAATCGAAACCTTTTTGGTTGGTTATATTTTTGTATATTTCATTTGGGTAGGTTGATTTGATTTAATTTCAATTTTGTGTAACGGATCTCCATATAAAATAAAGTTGTCTGTGACAAATTTAAAACTTAACCAATTGTACCAATGATACAATCTATCTGCACTTTGTTGAACACTTTCTGCAAATTTCTTACTCACTCAGTCCATCTTTCTTTAAAAAAACGTTGATCTTTACCACAACTTACCTCCGTAATTGGTAAGCATTCACTGATGGGATCAAGAAAAACGACCTTCTGTCTGATTTAGGTATTTGGATATTGTGCGAGTTAAGCGTTTATCAGTGGGTGCGAAAAAATATTAATAACATTATTTCTTTAGGGTCGATTTTTTCCTTTATTATTGAGATCCTCTATTTAAGGAGAATTTTCTACAATCGGTCTTGCTACAAGGATCCGCCAGTTCCAATATGTGCAGTGAATTCCATAACACCCGGTATATATATATATATATATATATATATATATATATATATATATATATATATATATATATATATATATATATATATATATACATATACATATATATATATATATATATATATATATATATATATATATATATATATATATATGATGTGATACTTTCAAACACTTTTTTGTATTATTTTTAAAAAATGGCCCTTGATTCAAAATAAGACGGAATCTTTCTAAAAAAGATTTAAAAAGTTTTATCCTTTTTTATGCTGTGGCAGTAGTGTTTATTTTGAATGAACTTTTTTATATAAAAAAATAATTGTTTCTTAATGTGGTACAGGCGTCAGTTTATGGAATCATTTCTAAAAGGCAGAATATTTAAGGATCTCTTTTGAAAAAGAATTTAACTAACACTCTGTAGATGTTAGGAGACAAGTCAACAATGGCTGCAATAGAGCATAAAAATTATTATCGAAATATGATTTATATTCTTGTTAATTACAGGTCGTGGTTGGTTGGTTGGCTGATTGTTGGCAGTGTAAGCGGTTATGCCTGTTTGTACACTGCAACCTGTTGGTTTATTGTGCTCCCCTCTCTTGGTTACATGAGCATCATCAATTTAAGAAGGTTTATTAGCTTCCTTTCAAATCCTTCATGTGGTAGATTATCGCCATGATGTAGATTTACGAACCGTTTATGTCTCTTCCAAGTTAAAGCCGCACGTTCATACAAGATGTACATAGAGGTTTCTTTCTCTTCGCCACATAGTCTGCATCTCGTAGAACCATCATTGATACGCATACGTAAATGTTTCCTCAGGTGACAATGGCTGGCAATCAGTCCGGGTCCTTACTGAACAAAGGACTTTAGTTGTTAGTTTCTTTGATGGGTCATTAACTACGTCTCTCGCATATCTGGCCTGTCATGTGGTATACCAGACGCTGATTCGGACCCATGTATGGTTTTACAGCTCCAAATCTTGCTAATTCTTCCACTTTTTATTACCTTTGATCCTCGAATGTCCTGGAACCAACAGTAGTTCCATCCTTTTGTTCCTGGAGTATAGTTCAAACAGGTCACGTTTACGCTCCATCGTGATCTTGGAGTTGATCTGATAGGCATCTAAAGCCTTTAAGGCAGTTTGGCAGTCTGAGAAAATATATATTTCTTGGTTGCGGTAGTCCCGTCTAATTCTATTATTTTTTATTTTGTTATGCCGTTTCTTAGCACACTGTCATATTGTCTTATAAATGGATCTGTTAGAAAATAAAGATTATTATTATTATTATCACTATCACTATTTTCCCTCACATTGGGTCAATGTGGGTCAATTTTTGGCTAACGGGCTTAAACCAAGTTGATTACCATTGTGTATTAAGGAATTACCTGACAATGTTACATGTGTCAAAATCACTGACTTCTGAATGTTTTTGTGTATGTTTGTGTTTAGTCCTAATTGTACTGTAAGTGTCGTGTGAATGTTCGAGGGGACAATGATGACTTTTTCTTGTTTCTTTCTATTTCATTATTTTTTTCTTTTTATTACTGTTGCAAGGTCTGTGTATTGTAGATTTTTTCTATGTATTTTAGTTTGGATGTTTGTGTCGTTAGAGACAGCTATGTCAATTAAATAGGTGATTTTTCCTTTTTTAAATTGAAACGTAATATCGGGTCTATTAGCGGGGACTGTTTTATCTGTATGGATATTGATATCCCAGTAGAGCTTGTAATCTTTATTTTCCAGAATGGATGTTGGTGTATACTTGTATTAGGGATGTGTGTTTTCTATGAGCTTGTATGTTGTCGCCAGTGCTTGCTGAACTACTTTTTCCGCTGAGTCATGTCTGGCAGGGTATTCCGTTTCGGCTAATATTTTACATCCGCTTGTTATGTGTTCAATCGTTTCTTTATGCTGGCGGTTTCTGGTAGTTTCTGGTTAATATGACTTTATCCTGGATGGCAAGTAAGAAGCCTTCTGTTTCAAGGAAGAGCTACCCTTCCCGTAACCAGGTGTTTTTTATTTACGTGATCTTGTTCTATGTGGTATCTGTGTTTTCCGTGGAGTGTTTTTTCTGACCATGTTTTCATCTTTTCCTGTTGTAATTGGGTGTGACTGTGTGTGTCTGCTGGGTGGTCTGCCAGGGATGAGTCAAGAGGTGTGTAGTTTTTGTCTGCTTTCACTTTTACTGTGTGGAGACTGGTTTGCTTGGTGTGAAAGAAGTTCCTAGGTGCTTATATTTATTTTGTGTGTAGTGATCTGATGTCTATGATTTCTCTTCCTCCTGCCTTCCTCTCAATGATAAATCTTTCTTTGCATGCGTTGGGGTGTAATTTACTGTATTTGGTGAATTCAGAACGTATAAAGATGTGAATGTTTTCTATGTCTGTGTGTGACCATTTAATGATACCAAATGAATATGTGAGTATAGGTATAGCAAACGTGTTGATGGCTTTAGTGAGATTCTTGGAATTTAGTTTTATTTGTAAAAGTTTCGTGAGTCTGTTTTTGAATTCGGTTCTGAGCTCTGTTTTGATGTGAGTGTGGTTGAGTTTGGTGCTTTGTTGGAAGCCTAGATATTTGTATGTTTCTTTGTCGAGCATGTCATCGAGTGTTTCGTTGTTGATGGTTTCTGTCTCATGGTGGCCTTTCCATTGGTCTTTGTTGATGTGGAGCACTTTGCATTTACTTATACCAAATTCCATATTAATATCTAAGATAAATATTTCTGTAATTTTGAGAAGTTCTTTCAGCTGTGTTTTTGTGGTAACGTAGAATTTTATAAGGTGGTTTATTTTATCTTGGTTCACTTTTTCGTGTCTGATGTTGAAGCGATGGTCTGTTCTGTTTAGTATATTTAAGAGTGGATTGAGACAGAGGCCAAACCATAGAACGCTGAGCGAGTCTCCCTGAAATATACCCCGTCTGACGTACTGCTCTTCTGTTTGGATGCGTTCGGTTTGTGTTTCTAGGTGGATTTTGGTTTTCCCTGTTTTCATAATTTGTGCGAGAAATTGCCTGAGGTTTTGGTTAATTTTGTAGATTTCTAGGGCTCTGATTAACCAGCTGTGGAGTATGGAGTCGAAGGCTTTTTTATAGTCTATGTAACAGATGTGAAGGTTTCTGTGTTCTTTTCTGATTTGTTCCACGATCACGCTATCTATGATCAGCTGCTCTTTGCATCCTCGGCTATTTTTCCTGCACACCTTCTGCTCTTCTGTGAGAATACTGTTATCTATTAGGTGTTTTTCTACTTTTTTGGAAATTGTGGCTGTGATGATCTTGTATAGGGTTGTGTGTGGTTGTAGAATGGCTTTATTGACTTAGTGTGTGAGTGCTTCGTGTGTGGTGGTAAACTGTTTGTACCAGAAGTTTTGTATATTGTCTATTCCAGGGTATGTCTAGTTGTGTGTGTGTTTGATTGTTTCTGTAATTTCTTGTGTAGTTAATGTGGAATTTTCTTGTTCTGTCGCATGTTTATGTTTGTCTTCTTCGGCTTTGATTCAGGGGGTGTTATTATTGTGTAGTTTGGGTTCTAACCAGATACTTTTCCAATAATTTGGAAGTTCTTGTTTGTTCGGTAATTCAGTCACTGCTGTCTGCTCGTTGTACATCATTTTTGGGTAGAACTGTTTTTCGCTTCTTCGGAAGAGGTTGTTGGTGTCTTTCCTCTCGTTTGATTCTTTGTATCTATGGAGTTTTGAGGCATATACGGATAGTTTTTGTTTCAAAGTATCAAGGATTTCTGTTGGGAGACTTGGATTTGATCTTGCCTACACCCTGTGTGACACGTTTGGACGCGTTCCCGGTTATAAACTGGATAAGGGGTTCTAGATCTCTCCTGATGTTGTTGATTTTGTTTTCTACTCTTATTTGCCATTTGAATTTTAGTTTTGTGCTGTTGGGGTATCTTTGTTGTTGCGGGAGTTTTTGATTATTTTGTGTTAGAGTGGTGTGTAATGGGTCTTGGTGTGTCGACTGGGTTGTTGTGTATGTGATACTGGTTCGGTATCTGCTCTACTGTTTCTATTGTTTGGTTGGTCTGTGTTCAGTTCAACAGCTACTGTATCTCTGATGGTTTGCAATTCGAAAGGTGTGTTATTATTATTATTATTATTAGATAGGTGATATTGATAGCCTCACTTTCTATGTATGTATTCAGGAATATTAGTCCTACAATTTTTTCCTAAGCTGTGGTGGGGGTGCTACTGATAGCCTCGGTGGAACATAAGCAATCCAACCTCTGCAGCCGATTTAGCTCCGTGGTTGTCGTTCTCTCCACTATTTTCGCCTATTATACTGCAATTACGTGTGTAACCACAGGGCTAATAACCGTGACGTCTAGCCAAAGCACCATGGCCCCAAGTTTTCCCAAACAAGCTCCTGCATCTTGTGAGGCACATTTTTGCTCTATCGAGGTTTTTTTGTAATTTGTTTGTTTCGCGTTAATTTAGTGTCTAGTATTAAGGCTAGATATTTGCACTCATTAACGTATTTATTCTTTTTCCGGAGACACTCAGATTATTGTAATGGCCTTCGATTCCTCTTTTTCTGAACGGTATAATAGCATTCTTTGTAGCGTTGACTTTCAGGTTCATTTCCTCACAGCAGCACTGTACACTGTTCAATGCTCTTTGCATAAGCTCTGCCACAGTACCAGTATGCTTCCCACGGAGTATAACTATGTCATCAGCATATCCCTGGTCTTAAATACACTGTGAGTTTAGCCGAGTCAACAGCTGTGCTAAAGGAATGGCGGTAGCAGTCTTCTCGGTGGACATCCTTGGGACACCTCTGCTTCTAAGGTGTCTCCATGTTATTCTCTCTCTTATCTGCTTGTGGTGTCGTCGATACCATATCTTTCTAAGGTCGTTTTTTTTTAAAACGAGGTATACGTTGTCAAAAGCATCAATGAAAGCGCCCAGGGCAACCTTTTTGTTGTACAGTGATAGTTCGATCCTTACTATGAGGTTGTGTAAAGCAATCTCACATAATTTACCTGGTTGATAGGCGTGTTGATCAAGTAGAGGATTTCCTAGAACTGCGCCGTCTTTATTATGCTTATCTAGAAGAGATAAAAGGTTGATTGGTCGATATGCCTTCGCTTCAGTGTACGTCTCACGACCAGGTTTAATTACAAGCCATGAAAATCTTAAAGTTGGAATTGGAAAATAAACTAAAATGGTATTTAACTTGGCTTGTTAACGGTTATTGAGTTAATAACCGGCCAAGTGCAAGTCGAACTTGCGCAATTGGTGTTCCGTACGTTGATTGCTTTTGAAATAAAAATTTTTGTTACAGAGGTATAAAATGATTAATGACTCACCCCAAGTGAGTTTCCAACAAAGTTTTTTTCCGATCTTTATGACCTTGAAATTTTTGTTTTTTTTTTTATATACCAGATAAATTAATAAAGGTAATGCGCTCGAGATAATTTTCGTTCAATCTGCAGCCTGTGGAGAATATTCCAAAGTTTTTTCAAAATTTTTTGATTAGCACCCTTCGAGATACCATAATAGGGGAGACAGCGATTTTTCGCAATTTTTTAAAAATAATACAAAGAAAAGTGTCCGCAAGTTTTACATTATACAGTGTGCCCCATATGTAGGGAATAATGATTCCACAGCATTTATTAATGAGTGTATCAAAAAAATATTTAAATAAAAATTCTAGGGTGTTATATGGCGCATATGCTAACTTTGACAATAAAATGTTTTGAACTGTCAATTCGAAGAAATTACGCCATCTTAATTTTTTTTAAATGGAATGCCCTGTATATTATTTCATTTTTAGTCCTACTAAAAATTCTAGGAAATTTTTGCAGTTTACCGGAATTTTTCATTTTTTGATCAAAACAAGTTTTTCTACCATTTTCAAGGTCGGTAATTACAAAAAAAATAAGTTAAATTTTGCGGAAAGTAATCCATCACAAAATTGTTCAACAAACATACATGGAAAAATAAACCTTACACATTGAGAAAAAATCGCTAATTTTCAACACAATCGTTCCAAATCAATTTCATTATCTAAATCTTAATCAACAGGTTCAATAAAAGCACTATCTCGATAACCTGAAGTAACCTTAACTAAAACCTTTTTTATTTCCAAGTGGGATGCGAAGAATGTACCGAACCGATACGACACCTTATAACCACACGTTTACCATTTTTGATTTCGAACTGACACAATATTATTACAATACCAACTTCTTCCATCAATCATTTTCGAATTTTTGCACAATTTTAGGAAAGCACCACACTTCTTACATTTATAGCTACCAACGGTAGGAACCAAACCCCAAACAAATAACTGCTCGTGAAGTTTGTCCTTATCTCCACACAATTTGACTATATCGTCAAAAGTAACTTCCATACCTACAAACCTATGAAAAAAAAACCAATTTTCTGCGCAAAAGCAATTATTTTTTTGTAATCATCGACCTTGAAAATGTTAGAAAAATTTATTTTCGTCACAAAATAAAAAATTCCGGTATAAACTGCAAAATACCCAAATCTAGATATTATTTGTCTAACATACCATATGACTAAATTGAAGTGTTTTGGAATTATTAATAAGCTGGCTTGTGTCAAACATTTACTGTCAGGAAACGACTTAACGCGTCAAAAAACGATTTATTGACGAAAACGTATATTGCTATATTTTGTGAAACTGCGTAATATCATAATGGTACATTTAACAGAATCTGAATGAAGCACTTTGTTAATGATGGGTCGTTACGGAGACCGTAGGCGAACAGAACAGGAGGTATGTGATCTTTTTAACGCAGAATATCCGATTCTAGAACCTATTACCCTGTCTCTAATTAGCAAAACATCAAAACGATTTAGACAATCAGGTCATGTTAAGGATCGTACTAAATCTGGACCTACAAAAGTGAAAACAAGCAGTGATATAAAGTTAGATGTTTTATTGGAAATTACAGAAAATCCCCATACAGTCACTCGTTAGTTTTGTCTAGACCATAACATAAGTAAAGGTACTTTAAGTCGTATACTGAATAAAGAAAAATTGAATCCATACAAACCCATTCTATTGCAAGAATTATCTGAGGATGACTACAATAGACGCATTGAATTTTGCGAGGTTATGATGGAAGTAATCAATAATGTTCGTAACTTAATTCATAATATTGTTTTTTCTAACGAGGTCACATTTTGTCTTAACGGAAGAGTTAACAGGCATAACTGCCGGTACTGGTCTACTGAGAATCTCCACTGGATAATCGACAGTCATTCTCAAAGACCACAAAAGATAAGCGTGTGGACAGGGATTTGTGGACGTCATATCCCTTTTTTATCGATGGAAATCTTACACGACAGTAGTATTTATAGTTACTCCAAGAGCAAGTTATTCCAACTTGTGCAGGAATCAGGAATCTGTGGTATCAACAGGATGGAGCACCTATTCACTATGAAATCAATGTTCACAGATATTTGAATGTGATTTTTCCTAATCGATGGATGGGCGGAAGAGGTGCTGTAGAATGGCCTGTAAAGAGTCCCGACCTTACGCCACTCGATTTTTTTTTTATGGGATCATTTGAAAAGTTTACCGAAGTCGACCTGAAACTGTAGAAGATTTACAACAAAGAATTAAATATGAAATAGCGCAGATCACCCCGGATGCTCCGTAAAACTCTGTTCAGGCTGTTTATGACAGATTGGGTCATTGCCTCGCTGTTAACGGTAGTTATTTTGAGCAATTGTTACCTTAAAAATAAACGTAGAGTATTTTTTAATAGTTTTTTTGTCTTTTTTTTTTTTATTTTAAATTTCAAATGGCAATAATTGCAAAGTAGTTTAATTTAGACATATGATATATTAGACAAATAATATCTAGAATTCTTGGTAGGACTCAAAAATAAAATAATATACAGGGCTTTCCATTTAAAAAAAAAAAAACCGGTCAAGTGCAAGTTGAACTTGCACAATTAGTGTTCCGTACGTTGATTGTTTTTAAAATAAAAAATTTTATTAGGGTGGTATAAAATAATCAGTGACTTCACAAAACACACCCCAAATGAGTTTTCAACAAAGTTTGTTTCCAATCTTTATTGAAAACTGGTGACCTTGAAATTTTGTTTTTTTTTCTATAAAAGATAAATTATTAAAGGTAATGATAATTTCCGTTCAATCTATACCCCGTGGAGAATATTCCAGGATTTTTTCAAAATTTTTTGGTCAGTTCTTTTCGAGATAAGATAGGGGACAGCGATTTTTCACGATTTTTTAAAAGTAATAAGAAGGAAAGTGTGCGCAAGTATTACATTATATATATATTTTTATTCGTGTTTTCACAAGCTTTCATTTGACACCACACTCGATGACCTAGTAAAAAATTTTTTTTTTCACTTCCGATTTCACCCCTCAAAACGAATCCCTTAAGTCAAAATTTATGTTACGGTAATATAAAATGATCAGTGACTTCACAAAATACACCCTAAATAAGTTTTCAACAAAGTTTATTTCCAATCTTTACTGAAAACTGGTGACCTTGAAATTTTGGTTTTTTTTTTCTATACCAGATAAATTATTAAAGGTAATGATAATTTTTGTTCAATCTATACTCCGTGGAGAATATTCCAGGATTTTTTCAAAATTTTTTGATCAGTACTTTTCGAGATAAGGTAGGCGACAGCGATTTTTCACGATTTTTTAAAAGTAATACGAAGAAAAGTGTGCGCAAGTATTACATTATATATATATATTTTTTACTCGTGTTTTCACAAGCTTTCATTTGACACCACACTCGATGATCTAGTAAAAAATTTTTTTTTCACTTCCGATTTCACCCCTCAAAACGAATCCCTTAAGTCAAAATTTATCTTACGGTGATATAAAATGATCAGTGACTTCACAAAATACACCCCAAATAAGTTTCAACAAAGTTTATTTCCAATCTCTACTGAAAATTGATGACCTTGAAATTTCTGTTTTTTTTTTTATATACCAGATAAATTATTACAGGTAATGCACTCGTGATAATTTTCGTTTAATCTACACCCCGTGGAGAATATTCCAGAATTTTTTCAAAATTTTTTGATAAGTACTTTCCGAGATAAGGCAGGTGGACAGCGATTTTTCGCGATTTTTTAAAAATAATACAAAGAAAAGTGCGCGCAAGTATTACATTATATATATATTTTTTACTCGTGTTTTCACAAGCTTTCATTTGACACCACACTCGATTACCTAGTAAAAAAATTTTTTTTTCACTTCCGATTTCACCCCCCAAAACTAACCCCTTAAGTCAAAATTTAACTTTCAAAACTACATGGCTCTGATGAGGCCATCAATTCCTATATTACTACCAAATTTCAACTTTCTATGACAAATAGTTTCGGAGAAAATCGGGTGTGACAGACGGACAGACGGACAGACGGACAGACGGACAGACGGACAGACGGACAGACGGACAGACGGACAGACAGACGGACAGACACCGAAGTGATCTTATAAGTATTCCGTACGGAACACTAAAAAAAAGAAAACAATATGGCTAAATTTCTTCGAACTGACAGTTCAAAACATTTTATTGTCAACGTCAGCATGTGCGCCCTATAACTTTTATTTAAACATTTTTTTGATACACTGATTAATAAATGCTGTGGAATCATTATTCCATACATATGGGGCACCCTGTATATATTTTTGAACTCGTGTTTTTACAAGCTTTCATTTGACACCTCACTCGATGACCTGGTATTTTTTTTTTTTTTACTTCCGATTTCATCCCCCAAAACTCACACCTTAAGTCAAAATTTCACTTTTAAAACTACACGGCTCTGATGGGGCCATTAATTCCTATATTAATGCCAAATTTCAACTTTCTATGTCAAATAGTCTCGGAAAAAATCAGGGGTGATAGACGGACAGACGGACAGACACCGAAGTGATCTTATAAGTGTTCCGTACCGAACAATAAAAATTAGGACTGAACAAAGTAAGTTTTATCATTAAATATGCTCAGTAAAACTTAAGGAGATAATATGATTTTATTTTTTAGTTGTCCAATAAAGTTGTTGGGGTCCACGATGAGATCTAACTTGATAAGATCTCTCTGTTTTGGAATTTAACTCTCAACACTGTAACAAGGAGATTTAAAACTTTGATCGCAATATAATTAACGAAAAAAATTGGTTGATTGAAAAGAAACGAATGGGATTATCACGAGCCATTTGATTAAAAAGGGTTGGACGCGAAAACTTTCCCTAAACCCTTCGAAACAAAGTAAAAATAAAACCTTTGATAATGCATCCGGTTTACTGTAATTAAGCAAATTCAATTTACTTTTGTCGCTTGATAATAGAAATTAAATCCCTCGGTTTTATCTCGGAAATTGGTTTGTAATAAAAGTAAATTAGGACAATTCGAGATTTTTGCTCTTCTTCAATTTTAGGATTCCTAGATCACGAAAGTGATTTCCGTCGGGCTGTTGGTCTGTCGGTCTCCCGGTTTGTCGATATATCAGTCTGCTGGTCTGTTAGCACGATAACTCTCGAACGAAATGAGATATCAATTTCAAACTTGGGATATATATAAATACTTAATAAGGGGATGAACCCTATGCTTTCAAGCAATATCGTTTAAGTCGAAGGGGAGGAAAGGGGTGGGAGTCATTGTATGGTTTTAATAAGTTGTAAAATAACTACACACGTATACAAAAAAAATTATCTGTCTTTAAAGTGAGACACGTGTTTTCCGAAGTATTGTCTATGTCGAATCCAAAAAAATCATAAAAAAAAAACCGGTCAAGTGCAAGTTGAATTTGCACAATTAGTGTTCCGTACGTTGATTGTTTTTAAAATAAAAATTTTTGTTAGGGTGGTATAAAATGATCAGTGACTTCACAAAACACACCCCAAATGAGTTTTCAACAAAGTTTGTTTCCAATCTTTACTGAAAACTGGTGACCTTGAAATTTAGTTTTTTTTTTTGGTACACCAAATAAATTATTAAAGGTAATGCACTCGTGATAATTTTCGTTCAATCTATACCTCGTGGGAAATATTCCAGAATTTTTTCAAAATTTTTTTATCAGTACTTTTCGAGATAAGGTAGGGGACAGAGATTTTTTAAAAGTAATACGAAGAAAAGTGTGCGCAAGTATTACATTATATTTATATTTTTACTCGTGTTTTCACAAGCTTTCATTTGACACCACACTCGATGACACAGTAAAACAAATTTTTTTTCACTTCCGATTTCACCCCTCAAAACGAACCCCTTAAGTCAAAATTTATGTTACGGTGGTATAAAATGATTAGTGACTTCACAAAACACACCCCAAATGAGTTTTCAACAAAGTTTGTTTCCAATCGTTACTGAAATCTGATGACCTTGAAATTTTTGTTTTTTTATATACCATATAAATTATTAAAGGTAATGCACTCGTGATAATTTTCATTCAATCTACACCCCGTGGAGAATATTCCAGAATTTTTTAGAAATTTTTTGATAAGTACTTTTCGAGATAAGGCCCGGGACAGCGATTTTTCGCGAATTTTTAAAAAATAATACAAGGAAAAGTGCGTGCAAGTATAATATTATATATACATTTTTTACTCGTGTTTTCACAAGCTTTCATTTGACACCACAGTCGATGACCTAGTAAAAAATTTTTTTTTCCACTTTCGACTTCACCCCCCCAAAACTAACCCCTTAAGTCAAAATTTAATTCTCAAAACTACATGGCTCTGATGAGGCCATCAATTCCTATATTATTACCAAATTTCACCTTTCTATGTCAAATAGTTTCGGAGAAAATCGGGTGTGACAGACAGACAGACAGACAGACAGACACCGAAGTGATCTTATAAGTGTTCCGTACGGAACACTAAAAAGACACTCACCGTGAGGTTTTTTTCAGAAAACACACTTAAATTGAAAAAAATAAATTTTAATAAATAATGTAAAACTGTATAATCATTAAAATTATGGAATAGACTTGTTATTTCGGACATCTCTAAATGTTCTGAACCTACAATTATCAAAAAACTTTTTTTAGGTTTTACTATTCATGTTTAACAGAAAACACGCATACACCATCTTTAACTAAGCAAAAGTCTGTTTAAAATAAATATGTACAACCGCTAAATTAAAAAAATTGTTTTTAATTCTTATTAATATTGAACACAACTATTATTTCATTGCATTCATTTACTTAAAAACGCATTTTACCAACCACATAGCACCCTTGTAAGTATTAAAAGCGAACTAAATCGATATTCCGAAATAAAATTTCGGAATATGGTTTGTTACTTGATTGGTCACTACAACAGAAAGTCGAGAAATTTGCACAAGCAAAATGACCAACAAAGATCCCATGAATGCTATATTCCATGCCTTTCCTCGTACGACTATAGTTTCTGAGCCTATACTCTTCATCAGGTAGGCTTAAGGCAACGCACAGTGCGAAATTTAGGAAGTTTAGGGGAACTTTATTCAATTTTTGAAATACGTAAAATGCATAAGATTATTCATTATTTCGGTAGGTTAATATCCCACCTCTAAAACCTCATACTCAGTTTGGGGATTAACCCTGCGAAACAACTGCAAAATGCACCTGAAAGTTGCATTACTTATTCAATCATACTTTTTGCCTACAGAAAGCTATTCGATTTGTTTAAGTTAATAGAGTGGTACATACAAACGGCATGTCAGTAGGCCATGATTTTTTCTTCATTTATTTTATAAGAGAATTGTCAATTATTGGCATTTAAATAATTGCAAATCTTTTCTTACTCGTGTGCGATTTGTTCGTGAAAAAGTGATTTTTAAGAAGTAAGTAAAATTTACATTTTTACCTTCAGTGGAGACTTTAAAAAGTGATACTACATAATACCAGCTTGAAACGCACAAAATTTGAAAGGTTTTTTTCCTCTGTTGGAAACACAAAAGATCTTCTGCGATATTTTGCGATCTTCTTTTAAATTAAACATGTTCCAGAATAACTTTGCAAATTTCATATAACTGCATATTCCAAAAGTGGAAGGAAGAACCGACATCGGACGCCATCATTGGTTTTGTTTTGGAAAAAATAGGCTCACCAATGCTAACATCTGACGCTATTTGCAGTTTAAAGGCAACTCTTCGTGCGCTGGTTTGTAAAATACAAAGAAGGTGCAGGGAATCCAGTCGAAATTTGGCATCATTTCTGAATAAAAATGCTAGCTGGCTTGAAAATAATGTAAAATTTTCAAATGCTGTAAGGGATGCATTGCCTAGTGGATCGAGGACCAATGCAGGCTGACCTAAAAAAGAATTTAGGGATTGTCATCCTAAAGTGCAAAACAGAAAAGTGCATCATCTTTTGAAGTCCGGTAGTCAAGACGAGTTAGCCAAAGCAACTGCAACAAAGCTATACCAATCTGGAAAACGAAACTCTGCAGCGATTGTCAAGGAACTGGCATCTGGTTCTCCAGAAAGGGGTAGCAAAATCAAGAAGACTCGCATGTCTTCTTCAAACAGCCCACGAAAATTAACTCCAGACCAGGCTCTGGCGCTACTTATTGATGCAAACTTATCGTCAAATTAGTACAACATTGTTCGAGATCAAGCAAAAAATCACCGTTGCACTTTGTATCCACCTTATTATGTTGTAAAAGAGGCAAAGAGGTTGTGCTATTCAAAGGACATAATAATAACTGAAGTTTCAGCTGAAGTATCAGTTCAGTCGCTTATAAATCATACCGTAGCAAGACTTTATACAGGGCTAGAAGGGATTCTTAGAACTTTATCAAACGTTAAAGCACTAAATATTATCGTAAAGTGGGGTTGTGATGGGGCGGAACAAGTTAATTATCGACAAAAGTATATGGACAAACATAGCTCTGATGATAGTATGTTTAGTGTATCAATGGTACCAGTCCAAATGTGCTCCGTAAATGATAATGGTGATAATCAGTCAGTAATTTGGAAAAACCCTGCTTCTTCTTCCACACGGTACTGTCGTCCCATTAAGTTCGTTTTTGCCAAAGAAACAGTCAGTGTAATTACCTCAGAAGTAAACAAAGTGAAAGAGCAAATATCTCAACTTACTTCAACCACTATACTTGTAGATGGCAAGCAATTTCAGGTTACAGCAAATATGATCTTTTGTATGCTTGACGGTAAAGTATGCAATGCTGTATCATCCTGTGCATCATCACAAAGATGCTACTTATGTGGGGCTAAACCTAGTGAAATGAACAACATCTGCGATATACCTCAAAAAAATATAAATGAATCCTTTTTATCCCTTGGACTATCACCCCTCCATGCATGGATAAGGTTTTTGGAATGTGTTTTACATATATCGTAGAAACTGGATATTAAGGCATGGCAAGCTCGTGGAGCAGAAAATAAAAAAAAAGTTGCAGAGAAGAAAAAATACATTCAACAAAAATTCAAAGAGGAGCTTGGCTTGCTTATAGATATGCCAAAACAGCAGACTGGAAACACAAACGATGGTAATACCGTGAGGGAAACGCCGAAAAGTCTTCCGAAATAACTGGCGTTAATTTAGATTTGATCAAGCGTTTTCATGTGCTGTTAGAGTGCCTAAATTGTGGTCTTAAAATTGATTCAGAAAAGTTCGGCGAATATGGAATTGTATTTGAAAGAATATTTCTGGTACTCAATGCCCGCAAGTGTGCATAAAGTCCTTTGTCATGGAAAGGATATTATAGCCTCTTGCATTCTTCCGATCGGACAATTTTCTGAAGAAGCTCAGGAGGCAAGAAACAAAGACTGCAGAAAATATCGCGAACTTTTTACTAGAAAAACATCCCGAATTGACACAAATACGGATTTATTTAATCGACTGCTTATTTCATCGGATCCGTACATCGCTAGTCTTCGTAAAGCACCCAAAACCAAGCATAGTGAAGTTACGCTAGAAGTTTTAGAGTTGTTAGAAAGATTTGCAGACCCATGTAATGATTGCGAGTCTCGTTCTGAATAGATGTTCAAAATGTTGTTACAAAATGTATGTTTTTTTTAATTGTTCTATAATAAAAAACACAAATAAACTGAAAAACTTTAAAACACATTAATTTTTATTAAAAATTTTAAAAAACCAACAAATAGAACTGTTTTACTGGTTTAAATAATTAAGTTCCGGTAAACTCAAGAAATTTCGCACTGTGCAACGGTATCGATCGTGAAGATCCGAGTACCGTAGAGAGGCAAGTTGGAATGACTCTCGCTGGCTTATAGCAACCATGGTACCTTAAAAAAACGAGATACTACTCGTTGGGCAAGATACAGACCCTTGCGCCATCTGTTGAGATTTTCGAACTTCGAAAAACTGCTCAACTATATAAAACCTAACATTATTAGGAAGGATAAACTAAATCGATATTCCGAAATAAAATTTCGGAATATGGTTTGTTACTTGATTGGTCACTACAACAGAAAGTCGAGAAATTTGCACATGCAAAATGACCAACAAAGATCCCATGAGGTCAGGTCCTTCCTAACAATGTTAGGTTTTACATAGTTGAGCATTTTGTCAAAGTTCGAAAATCTCAACAGATGGCGCAAGGGTCTGTATCTTGCCCAACGAGTAGTATCTCGTTTATTTAAGGTACCATGATTGCTATAAGCCAGCGAGAGTCATTCTAACTTGACTCTCCACGGTACTCGGATCTTCACGATCAATACCGTTGCCTTAAGCCTATCTGATGAAAAGTATAGGCTCAGAAACTATAGTCGTAGGAGGAAAGGCATGGAATATAGCATTCATATGGGATCTTTGTTGGTTATTTTACATGTGCAAATTTCTCGACTTTATATTAAAAGCGAGTTTTTTTGTTGAAGCTGAACATAAAACTTTATTTTTTGATGTTAAATCAGGATTAAGAACTTCAAAAAACACTGAAAACAATAGTTTTGTTCCATATTAATAAAATTAAAGATACTTTTTTTAATTTAGCTGTTGCACATATTTAATTTAAACAGCATTTTGCTATGTAGCTTAGTTAAAGGTGGTGTATGCGTATTTTTTTGTTAATCAAGGACAATAAAATCTAATATTTTTAAGTTTATATGATAAATATAGATACAGAACATTTAAGGATGTCGTAAATAATAGTGTTATTCCATAATTTTAATGATTGTACAGTTTTACATTATTTATTAAAATGTATTTTTTTTTTCAATTTGATAGTTTTCTGGCAACATTAAGTGTGTTTTCTGAAAAAATCTTTTTATGATTTTTTCGCATCCAGCATAAAAAAATACTTTAGAAAACACATCTCTCCCTTAAAAGGCAAAAAAACACCCGCGTTATTTTTGGTTTTTTATTGAGATAATTAACAAATAAATTGAATAAATATTTATGCAAATTTATTATTTATTATAGTGAAACATAAAAGAGGTGAAGGAGGAGATTAGAGGGGTTGTTTTATATATATAGCGTTATATGCCGTTTTCAAGGTTTTCGGAGTCGAAGAATTCAAAAATTAGATTATGTTTTCATTATTTTCAATTTTAACCCAAGAATATTTGATATTTAATATAAAATAAGCTTTCTATAGTATAAGAGACATGAGGTGAAAGAGATGGGGCAGGAAGCCAAAAGGATGATTGCGTAAATCCCGTAATATACTTCTATTTTAGTGTTCTTGTTTTCCCAATCTTTCTAATAATAACAGAAATATTATAAAGAAAGGATTGATTACATAACTTAAGCAAATGTTGAGTTGAATATAAAACAAGTTTTAGAAATACAGACGGTTAAGTGGCGAAAATGTACTTATGAAACAGCAAGTAAATTATTGTGTTCACCTTCCCCGTTAACTAGAAGTATTCTAGTATTGAAGTATTTGTGAAAAAAATTATCCTCTAAAATTTTTCCATTTTTTAGTTCTTAGGTTTATAGATCACGAAAAACATCATTTTTAACTTTCAGCTTCATAATAAATAATATAAAATATCGCAAAAATAGTAAAATTAATCATCACATCACAAAAAAGGTTTGTTTTTATTTAGACATCAAGAGATTTTTCTTAAAATACCTCACAATATTTATTCGTATAGTTTTATTCTTTAACGTATGCTCGTACTTCCTTGGCAGAGAGCATATATTTTGTTCGATGTGATATTAAAATAGAGGCTTATAATTTTTTAATCATTAAAAAAAATTTTGTAAAACAAGTAAATTTCGCTTTTTTTTATTACGATTTCACCATAAAGTGGATTATATTAGGTTATTCTTGAGTGGAAGAAGAAAAAGAGGAAGACCCAGACGATCGTGGAGAGACGATGTGGACGAAACTATGGAGGACAGGGGTCTAACAGATGGAGACTGGTAAGATAGAAACGGATGGAATCAAAGGCTGAGAGAAGGAAGACAGCGTCAGCTGTAGAAAATCCTTGTTATATACATATATATATATATATATATATATATATATATATATATATATATATATATATATATATACATATATATATATATATATATATATATATATATATATATATATATATATAAATATATATATATATATATATATATATATATATATATATATATATATATATATATATATATATATATGTTCTTGAGTGTGACATAGTCTAATTTAGTGTTTATTTTAGAACTGCATATTTGCAACGAAAGTACTGAGTAAATCATTTTACCATTGTCTATCAAACCTAGTAGAACTTTGCTTTTATTCTTTTATATTCTTAATGAGTAAATGAAAAATACTCTAACATTAATTTTTTCCTAGATTTTAAGATCATGTTACGACACTGTTTTTTCTCCCTATAATTTATATTTTATTACATTTTTATATTAATTGCAGTGTTTTCAGTTCTTGAGCAGTGTAGCTTAAAACAGTATTTTAAATTTTTGAGCAGTTTGATTTAAACCGGCAGTGTTTAACGCGTGTTACCGACTTGACTCATTTAGTTTGCTTAGAATGCGTCGAAATTTTGCGTCCGGAAGTGAGCCATTTTAAAGACTTCACTTTGAATAGGAAGGTACAAAAATATTTAAGGAGTCATTTCGAAGTGACAAAGATTTTTTTCCACCATGAAGCAGTAGTGGCTTTCTTCTCCAGCACGCCAGAGTGGTTTTTTAGTGACGCAGTAGTGCAGTAACGGTTTCTAGCTCTCAAGTTTAAGGCATTTTTCCTTTCTTGAAATATCCTGCTCATCCTCAGGCATTTCGGGTCAAAAAGTGCATCCCAAATGAAACTAGGATGATTCTGGCTGAGACAATATTTTTATGAGGATCTCACCAGGAGAGGCCGAGTAACTTATGGAAAACCCACGAGGAGAAACCAATCCGTAAGTCATAAGCACACCAGTCTAAAAATCTCACTTCCTGTCTACAAGTGCGTTTCCATCGACTACTCTACATGTGCAATTCGCCGAATTAATTTCAAAAACTTTTAATATCCAGTTTTATCAAGCCTTTTATTAAAAACTTAGTAACCCTAATCTAAGGACTCTATTCCATAGTCTACACTTTTCTAGCTTAAGGGGTTTTTATTTAATAGAAGTAATTTTTGAGAGTGTAATAAAGTTAGGAATTTTTATTTTGTTGATAATATATCCTTCTATATTTAAATTTAGTGTTTCACTAAACTCTTGCTCTTTCTTTCAGGACGCAACGGGTGTACGTAAATTAATTTTATTTCAACAACTAAATAACTCTTCAGTATTTTTTCATTTTTTGAGCTGAACTCAGATTATTTTTATTCTAAAATGAATGGTGCCCAAACAGTACAGCCAAATTTTAAACAACTATAGAGACTATTTTCAAAAGGCGTACAAAAATTACCTAGATCTCCATGTACACTATCAGAAAAAAAAAAAAAACGAGCTAGCTTATATCTAGTTTTTGCGCTATTAGTATTAATATTCACTCAATTCATTCTCAAAAATTAAGATATGCATAAGGGGAAAATAACGGCTTCTATATAATAAATAAAACTTTTATTAAAAGTAAAGAAAGTTAAGACCTTTCGTTACGTCGGAAAATTTAAATTCTTAGTTACTCTGACATAGGTGCATATTTATAGTAATTGTGATCCATTAGAGAAAACACATATTTTTCCTATGAGTACAGTACGCATGCCTTGGGAAAACCTTTAGTCTGATAACCAAGCAAAAGTAGTATAAGCGGAACTTTTTTTATTGGCTGTTCTCCCAAATGTTCATTTTCTGTTTATTGATTTTTAGCGATCCATGGGAAGTAGGAGTTCGTTACGTGAAATATCTCTCCCAGTTTTCGATTTTTAGTTAACTGTATTGGGAGAAGTCTATGCTTGTATAGTTCCAGTACAAGAAAGTTCTTTTTATTACCGTGACTCTCCTCCCTTCATTACTAGCTCCGCATTTTCTTTTCTTCAAAAAAACATTTTTTAATCCATATGCCCCCCCTTCACCCCTTGAACCTAGGTATGCTACTGATCAAACGCAATAATCAAAATCAAGACATGCAATTAGAGTTAACTTAACAAAGCAAAATCTGTGTCAACGTCAAAAAAATGAAATCAATATGCTTTGAATGAAATATTTCAATAAAATTACACAAAGCATTATATGTTCGAAGAGCTATTAAACAGGCTCTGTGAAATCCGAAAACCATCATTCGAGCACCAGATTTAACAAAGAAAGGCCACGCACAAAAAAATCATAAATAACCCTATAACATTGGCGCCGAACGGATTACCATACGTCAATCGGAATAGAGGGTCCTCTTTTGGATTTAATCGAGAGTTTTCGCAATTTTGTATTTACCGTAAAATTGTTATGTTCTCTTTACAACGACAAGCCATAATAAATGATAGTAAATAATTATGATTATTTTGCAAATCCAATAAAGTGGTATCAAGTATATTTTACTCACCAATCTGCAAACAAAACAGTACAGAGAAAATGTTTATAGTAGCCAGAAATTTGCATGATTTACAATACACAAAATTAACATCCCCATATTTAAATTGTAATTGAAAATCAATTAACAAATTATAATTGTAATTAACCTCAAAATGCTCTAAATCACGGTAGCTTATATTTACTGATTTGTTTTTCTTTAATAACTTGAAACAATTTGACAATATTTTAAACCTAATAAATACAATTCTCAAGTAAGTATTCTAAAACGTATTTTGTACCATTTGTACATGAGGATAGTCATAATATATTCTCGATATTTGTAATAATATAACTAAGAAAACATTTTTGATAATGATAATATCGTTTAGAATATTAACATGTTTTGTTTTTAATCTTAGAAAGTATCAGTAACACATACGTTTCTAAAAAATATATAATCCTAATATTTTCTGCCATTAACTGAAACTTCTATTCGGTTGTTAAAAGAGAAGAATATATTTTATCAGAGAAACACCTACAGAAACTAATCTGATTACGAAAAATTTCGAAATTTAAGAAGACAAGTTAAATCGAATATTAGAAATGACTTTACAAAATTTGTAAGTACATAATAAATAATAACGTCTCCGATTTGTACAGGGTGAGTCAACGATAGAGTAAAGTTCATTATCTCAATTGTTTCAGGAATGATGAAAAAATGTTGAATACAATAGTTTTAGGGAATGTTAAGGTGCACAGTTTAAAATTATTTTTGAGTATACAGGGTACTTCAAAAAAGTGTGGCCGATATAACATATTTTTTTTTAAATGGAACATTCTATTTTCTAATTTATTTTTAAATTCTGCGTAAAATTTTATAACTTTTTTATTAATAATGTTACATACCTAAACCTAGTAGTTTTTCTAATATTTCGATTTTTTTTTTTAAATACTAGTTTTCAGTTTTGTAAAAAATTGCCAGTAGCACCATTGTTTCCGAAGGTGGAATACTCATAAAAAAGATATATATAAAGAAATTTGAGTTAAATGCTACAGGGAGTTCAAAATAAATTTATTCAGTTCGACTATTTTGGATTGAAAAATCTCAAATTTTTTAAATGGCACACCCTGTGTATTATTATGAATAAGAAATTTGGATCGGCCTCTACAAACACAGTACAAAAGCTTACTCGTCGTTCAAAATCACTGTCTTGAAGTTCTTGGTGTAGTTCCATATTAAAGGAATGATACTTGTATTTTCTCGTGGTGCGATTAGCCGTAGGTTGGGATAGGTCAGATAAATCAGCTAGTTGACGACTGCTGACCTGGGGATTATCTTCAACATGAAGTAAAATCTTCATTTCTTTTTCCTTATTGGTAGCATTCTGGTTTACTACTTTTCATTTCGTATACTCAACGCTACCACTACCATCAAACCGTTTCATTAAGCACTGAAAAGATTTTCTAGTTGGTATACGTCTATTAGGGTACTTCGCTCCGTAAAGCCTTACTGCCAAAAGACAATTTTTTCCCGCCTCGCCCAATATATAAACCATATCAATTAATTCATTTTTAGGAAAATCAATAACTATTACCTTTATACGTCACTTACTACAACAAATTAAACTATCTTTACCTGCTTAATAGACATGTCAAAATTTGACAATGCCTACATTTTTGTTTTGTTTTGGCAACTATGATGTTATAGCGTAAGTGTTTTAAAAACAAGGGTAAAAATTGAAAAATTCAAAATAAATCGAAAACTATTAGAAATAGGTATATGACATACTTAATAAAAGTTGGAGGGTTTTGTAAAATCTATCAAAAAAATAATAATATACAGGGTGTGGCATTTAAAAAATTTAAGATTTTTCAATTTAAAATTGAATGTATAAATTATTTTGAACACCCTGTAGCATCTAACTGAAATTTCTTTATATATATATATATATATATATATATATATATATATATATATATATCATCTCTATAGAACGCTCTTACCAATTATGAGTATTCCACCTTCAGAAACAATGGCGCTAATGGCAATTTTTTACAAAACTGAAAACTAGTATTTTTTAAAAAGAATTGAAATATTAGAAAAACTATTAGGTTTAGGTATATAACATTATTGATAAAAAAGTTATAAAATTTTACGCAGAATTTAAAAATAAATTAGAAAGTAGAATGTTCCATTTAAAAAAAACATATGTTAAATCGGCCACACTTTTCTGAAGTACGCTGTATACTTAAAAATAATTTTGAACTATGCACCTTAACATTCCCTAAAACTATCGTATTTAACATTTTTTCGTCATGCCCAAAACAAATGAGATAATAAACTTCACTCTATCGTTGACTCACCCTGTAAAATAGAAGGAGACACAAGATACAAAATACTTTTGGTCATTGATAAGTAATAATAGAGACGCAATTGACTTTGAACATCTTTCCGTTCAAACTCGGTAAAATAGTGAAAAATTTATTCTAATAATTAATGATTCAGGCAAAACTACTTCACTATACGTCAAACCCTATATTTAGCATCAATGATTTCAATTCGTTTCATTGAAAAGCTCAGCACAGATACAATTTTTTTTTATATGAATAAGACCTGCGACAAGTTTCAACATAACATTTTATTCTTTAAACTGATACGAATGGGGGGAATTTATTCACGGCAGCCCCAAAATTTCAACAAATCGATATAAAACAACACCATTGATATCCTTTTGCAAATGTCACTACAATTATTTCATTTTTCATAGAACCTAGAATAGTTGTCAGTAAGCTGTAACAAAGCATAAATGAACTGGAACTGTGGAACGGCACCTCAAAAATTGAACTAAATCCAGTTAAAACTAAGGCTATATATTTTAGTAAAACCACCTGCAGTTTACCTTTAACTAAACTTAAGGCTAGCAATTAAAATATCCACTGATTGTCAGAGGTGAAAGATTTTGGTTTTTGTTCTGACCTTAGATTTGATATGATACAATTTTTTTTTTTATATGAATAAGACCTGCGACAAGTTTCAACATAACATTTTATTCTTTAAACTGATACGAATGGGGGAATTTATTCACGGCAGCCCCAAAATTTCAACAAATCAATATAAAACAACACCATTGATATCCTTTTGCAAATGTCACTACAATTATTTCATTTTTCATAGAACCTAGAATAGTTGTCAGTAAGTTGGAACAAAGCATAAATGAACTGGAACTGTGGAACGGCAACTCAAAAATTAAACTAAATCCAGTTAAAACTAAGGCTATATATTTTAGTAAAACCACCTGCAGTTTACCTTTAACTAAACTTAAGGCTAGCAATTAAAATATCCACTGATTGTCAGAGGTGAAAGATTTTGGTTTTTGTTCTGACCTTAGATTTTCAGATAAGTAATATTTATATATCTATATTAAGTAATATTTATATACCTATTTTAACATATTTTCCTAAATATATACTAATATATAAAAAATTTGAAATGATAATTGTATTTTATGAGTATTTGTAACTACTTAAAAATAAAAATTTAATTTCCCTCGTAAACTTTGAGAAGTTTCAAGTAAAAACAATATTTGGATTGCTCCATTTTTTATTATTGTGGTTCTCCTCCTTTTAAACATAAATACCATTATTTTATAATTATTTTCAATGTTTTTCTCATGAAAAAAAGAGCTCTGAGATTTACTTGTTTTTATATATGTTAAAAACAAATTCAAGAAAAATTGGTTTATTACATCTGATGTTTTTTTTTTTAAATTATAAAAAAGATTGCAGATAAAGACCAAAAAAATTGGGCTTATCACAAAAAACGAAAAAAAAAAACAGGAGGGAATTTATTAAATGACCATGTTCTAATTTCCGAAGCCAAGATTGTTTTCGTGGGACCATGAAATTAACATTAGATTAATTTTAAAAGATCGACCTTAACTAATTTCTCTCTCTCTCTCTCTCTCTATATATATATATATATATATATATATATATATATATATATATATATATATATATATATATATATATATGTATACATATATATATATATATATATATATATATATATATATATATATATATATATATATATATATATATATATATTTTATGGGTCTAGCACACGTGCTACAGGGAAGTCCCTAAAGCGCTCCAGGAGCGGCATGTGTTCGAAAAAAGCGATTCGCGTTGTTCTTGAATCGCTATAAATTGTACTCGGTGGGAAACACGGCCCTGAGCAAGTGATTCCAAAGGAATGATGTTCTCCATATAAAAGACTGCTTGAAAAGTGTTGTACGCAGAATAACACGCTGAACCTCATATGGATGTGAAGTATTAGCGAGATGTGCATTTCTAACATGCACCGCTCTGGGAGGAATTACGGGGGCTACATCCTTCGAACACTTTCCATGAAAATACTTGTAGAACAAACTCAAATCGCCAACCGTTCTTCGATGTTCCAGCGAATCAAGGCCGCTGGCGCCGGTCAATTCCGGGTCTCCAATCACGAAGTGATTCTCTGAACAGAATCCAATAAATATAGTGGGAGCGGAGCCCCAGACATGGAAACAGTATTCCATAGTTGGTCGAATTTGAGCTTTGTGAAGAATTAACAGTTGTTGTGGAGTGTAAAGCTTTCTGGTTCGAAATAATATTCCCAACTTTTGAGAAACTCTCCTTGCAACATGTTCATGCCAAGACATTTTTGCTCCCAAATTAACGCTGAACAAATTGAGTGACGATGCTAGGGGAATGCAGTGCCCCGACATAACCATGTCGGGTTCAGCAACGTTAACTTTTTTAGAAAAAACTGCCGCCTGGGTTTTTGTCGCGTTAAATTCCACTTGGTTACTGTCACTCTAAGATAGAATTTCTTCCAGGTTAAATTGAACAACCTCCTGCTGTCTGCGGATATTTGTCTGAGTAGCCGATGTCCAAACGTTCAAAGTGAATGAAGAGATAAGCGGACTGTTATCTGCAAAGCTGTAGCTTGGACTCCCGGTCTTTCCCAGTTGATCGTTAATGTAAATGGGACAGTATGGAGCCTTAGGGCACACCGGCGTTGATAGTGAAGGTGTTAGAAAGAAATCCGTCGACCACCAATCGTAAAGAACGCTCTCTGAGGAAACATGAGAGCCACAAACAGAACTTTTCAGACATAAAATAAGAGCGTAGCTTAGCCAACAGTCCATCGTGCCAAACACGGTCGAATGCCTTGGATATGTCAAGAGCAACCGCTTAAGATTCTCCAAAGTGTTCAATTGCGTTGTTCCAAACATGTGTTACATAGGTCAGAAGATCTCCTGTTGATCTATGTTTATGAAAGCCATATTGGTGATCGCTAATAATGTTGAATCCTTCAAGATATTTTAGAGGATGCTGATTGATAACCTTTTCCATGACTTTCGATATTATTTAAAGCAGTGCGGCTGGCCTTTTTTAAGTATCTGCTGAACTGTGGCACATTTCCAGCAGGAAGGAAATATTCCCTTTCTGTAGGATAGGTTGAAAAGTCTACAGAAAACTGGTGTTAGTTCCCTCGCACAGTTGTTGAGAACTATGGCAGGTATTCCGTCAGCGCCAGAAGCTTTTTTGGTGTCTAGCTAGTATATACATATATATATATATATATATATATATATATATATATATATATATATATATATATATATATATATATATATATATATCATCAGCTATGCAATCCATCGTCGGACATAACCCTCCCCTAATTACCTCCATCTTTTTCAGTTTTGGGCCTTGTTTATCCAGTTGTATCTCACTAATCTTTTGATGTCGTCAGACCATCGGGTTTGCGGGCGTCCTTTACATTCGAGGGCCTCCAGTTGATTACCTTACCTCGATTATCAGAGAGCCTTGCGATATGACCCGCCCATCTTCACTTCAACCTGCTTACCCTCTCAGCTACATCAGTTATCTTGGACTTTCCTCGAATTTCTTCATTAGTCAGCCTATCCCTCAACGATATTCCCAACATCCTCCTTGCCATTGCTCGTTGAGCTACTTATAGGCGATTTATAATTTTTTTGATCCAAAGCCCACGTTTCTATGGCAACACGCATTGATCAAATGTGTTCGCTTTTAGTATATTTTGGGACATTGGAAAGGAAGATGTTCCATAATCTGCCAAATGCCGACCAAACTAACGATATTCTCCTTAATAAATCATCTTTCAAGTTTCCTTTGAATATACTATTTTTTGTCCAAGATATACTTATGAAACTGTTCTTGCGATTTTCGCATTTTCATTGTTCAATACTGCTTCTTTATCAGAGTCGTCATTTGTCATGAACATGGTTTTTGCGATGTTTATCTTCAGATCAATCTCTCTGGACTTGTTGTTATGTTCGTTCAGCATATCTTCGAGTTCTTCTTTGTTGTTAGATATAAGCACAATATCATCCGCGAATCGCAAATGATTGAGTTGCTCTCCTCCTATATTTTTACCCTTACTTGTCCATGGAAGTTGTCCGTGAAGATCTTTTAGTACCTCTTTTCATCTTATAGGTGTTTTCTCTCAATACTATCTGAAATGTTACATTTTTATATATATTTTGAATAATCTGCAAGTATCTGCTGTCAATTCTACCGTTTAATGTTGCCCAGATTTCAAGGGAGTCAAACGCTTTCTCGTAATCCATAAAGACCACCCAAATCTTAAAGTTATACTTATTTGACTTTTTTGTTAAAGTTTCTAGTACTTGAAGGTGATCCAGTGTACTAGTAAGCGTCCAATTTCTTTGTGAGTCTCGCAGTTATTATTTTCATAAATAACTTGCACATTACTAATAGTAGGCTGATTATTCTATAGTTGGTTAATTGTGACTTATCTCCTTTTTTAAAAAGTAAGACCACCACAGCATTATCCCAGTCTTGAAGTATATCGCGCTGTTGCAACATTTCGACGAGTATACCGTCCTCACCTGCTGCTTTTCCTTTTGCCATTTTATCTTCATATCATACATTTATTACTCGCATTCGAAGTGTTTGTCGTGGTGGTTCTACTTTACTCTCATAAAGGTCCTTTTAGAACCTCTCTATATTCATTCTTAGTTCATTCGTTTGAGTAATTATTCGGTTGTTTTTATCTACTAATTTTGTTATTTGCAGTTGTCCTTCATTTAATGATCTTTGTAAAAGTTTTATATCCTTCTTGTTCTCCAGAGTTTCTTATTATTATAGTTCTTTATATCTCTTTTAATACATTTCCTTATATCGCTATTCAAAGTTTCTAACTTATTTTCACATGCCACCGTGTCTTGTTTCACGGATTTTTTTGGATTATAAACTTTATTATATATATATATATATATATATATATATATATATATATATATATATATATATATATGTATATATATATATATATATATATATATATATATATATATATATATATATGTATATATATATATATATATATATATATATATATATATATATATGTATATATATATATATATATATATATATATATATATATATATATATATATATAGTAGGACCCCGGTTATCCAAGGTAACGTGGGGGGCATCCTCCTAGGATAACTGCAAATTCGGATAATCCGGATTTGTTTTTTTTATTCATTCAAAAAATAAACACCGATACTTTAAACCGATGTATTAACGTTTTTAACATATAAATAGGTACATACATTATAAAACAGTGAAATAGGTATCTATGCACTTCTGTTTCATATTGCATCTTCTTTTTCTCTCTGCAATGTTTCTCCATCTATTAAGAAGAAGCAAATCCGCTGGGGTTGCCTCTGGTTCTTGTTCGATATACCTCAAAGCTTTTTCCAAAGAAGCAAAACCTTCTTGATGAGAGATCTTAGTGGGAGACTGTTCATCCACCGCCGCTTCGTCATCGTCATCGTCATCTGATTTTTCGGTTTCCTAAAAGGCATTCGTTATTTCGTCGATACTCATTTCTTCTTCCAAATCATCTGCTGTAATCCATTCAATAACATCTTCTCTTGTCACATTTTCGCAACCTTTTAATTTTTGCATTAATTCAAATAAACTTTTTTCTTTTTCTTCTATCTCGCTGTCAAAATTTGAACAGGGCATTTCTCCATGGCTTCTCAATTTCAAAGCTAATTCATTTAATGGAGTATCATCTTCACTGTTATTATAGTCCTCAAAATCAATAACTTTTGACCAAGATTTTTGAATAGTGGTAGTACGAACAGAATCCCAAGCTTGACTTACCCAGTAAATAACATTTTTCAGTGTAACCTTTCTCATCCCATTGATAATATCCTTTTCTGTGTATTCTAACAGATGTTTAAGATATAAACGCCTATAATTTTTTTTAATGTTTTCGAGGATGTCTTGATCCATTGGTTGCATTATGCTGGTTATATTTGGAGGAAAAAATTTTACAACAGTTTCGCCCACATGAAGTCCTTCTCCAGGGTGAGAGGGGGCATTATCCATTAACAAAATTGCTTTAATAGGAAGACGGTTTCTGTCCAAAAATTTAGTCAGAGATGACACGAACTCTTCTTCAAGTCAGTTAGTAAATAAGGTCGCATCCATCCATGCGCTCTTCTGACTTTTGTAATAGACTGGTAGGGCTTTGGGTGAGATGTCTTTTAAAGCTCTTGGACGTGCAGACTTGCCAGTCACCATCAGTGAGATTTTGTGCTTGCCAGATGCATTGGAATATACGATCATAGTTAATCTTTCCTTACTTCGTTTGTGCCCAGGAGCTGATTTTTCCTGTCGAGATGCCAATGTTTTTGATGGAAGCATTTTATAATTCAGACCAGTTTCGTCCCAGTTGTAAATTTGATCACATGTGTATCCACAATCTTCGATTTGCTTTTTGAAGTTCTGCTTAAACTTCTCAATTGATGACACATAAGAAGAAAGTTTTTCACCACAAACAGTACACCGTACCGTTTTTTCTAGCAGTCAAGCCATCCAGAACTGGCGGTACACTGATCTATCTCTGGGAATTGCCTACTAATTATTATTGCTTTCTGTTGTAAAATTGGACCTGACAGAGGCACACCTTTTGATCTCTGTTGGTTAAACCACATGAATAAAGCTTCGTTAACCTCTTCATAGTAGCCGGTTTTCATTGATTTTCTTCCTGAGGACGAGGAGGCTTGATTTATACACCACTCTTCTATTTTTGTGCGGTTTCTTTTCCAATCTCCAACTGTTACCTCACCTACTCCATAATCCCGTGCAACAACTTTAATTGTCTCTCCTGCTTCAATTCTTCTGATGGCTTTTAATTTTTCTTGAATAGGCACGACGATTCTTTTACGCTTGTTTTGCTCCATTATAATATGACAAACAAAAATTCAAACAAAGCAGTTCGTATTAATTACACTTAACTACCAGAACTCCAACCAAATAAATTATGTGAGTATACTCGTACTTCTCCGTAGTAAACGCTATAACGCACTGCATTCACGCAAATTTACATGCTGAAAGAGTCCAAAATCATAAATAGGGAAACCCCTCACACGGGCCAGGGGGATTCTCCGAAGGCCCCGACGATTTTAAATGGAAATATGTACATACATATTTTAGAAGCTCGGTTAATACGCAGCATAGACGCGCGTACCTCGGATAATCAGGTTCTTAGATTGGCTCGGTTAATCCGGAGCTCGGATAATCGCGACTCGGTTAATCGGGGTTCTACTGTATATATATGTATATATATATATATATATATATATATATATATATATATATATATATATATATATATATATATATTTATATATTTTATATATATATATATATATATATATATATATATATATATATATATATATATATATATATATATATATATATATTTATATATTTATATATATATATATATATATATATATATATATATATACATGTATATATATATATATATATATATATATATATATATATATATATATATATATATATTTATATATTTATATATATATATATATATATATATATATATATATATATATATATATATATATATATATTTATATATTTATATATATATATATATATATATATATATATATATGTATATATATATATATATATATATATATATATATATATATATATATATATATATTGTCAAAACAGTTAAAATCTCCTGTGATGAAAGCTGCAAAATTAATTAACAAAGATTAGCTCTAACTGACGAAATAATCAACGCTTTTAACTAGGTCACTATTCGTTATAACTACTATCGAATTTATTCTATGTAATCAACACGTCCACTAGACACCCATGATATATACATATGCATGAGCTGCAGTCGGATTCCAGACTGTTAAGAACGATTAGGGGATTGTGTTGGAAACCTTTATCTTCTAAAACACAATAAAATTTGACTTACTTACATTAAAACAGAAGTTAATGTAAACACTATTAATAAATAGTTTAAATGATAGGTACTTTTTGTGGAAACGTTAAGCATAGAAGGATCTTGAGAGATACATATTTTCAACTTAAATCCAATATTTCCCTCCATACACTGTTTCTGTTAAAAATAAAAACAAAAAATACCACTGTTTTCAGATTACTCGACTCAAAAAAAAATTTAAAAGGATGTATACTCTGAAATATACGAAGCAACCCTTATAAGCCCCTCCCCTAATCTAAGCTAACCTCGTACATGTCTGACCAAATAACAACAAAAAGTAATAAATAAATAACATGATTTTCGGATTTATTAATTCCAAGAATCCTAGAAAGGACATGTTACACGGCATATACGGGGAAACCCAAATAATATCCTCCCTAACCCCTTTATCTCCCTACATGTTTGGCTGTCAACAATAATTCATTTTATCAACTAAAACACTCGAAAATTATCATAATGATATAAAAAATAAATAAAATTTATCGGAAAATGTATACATTGAGGCAGATTTCACTAGGTAAACTCATATACAAAGCCAGACCTAATTGGTTATGAATTACGGGCGCAATTTGTCACTATTCAAGTTAAGTTCCCTATAATGTTTACTATTTAATAATCAGCTACTGGTCTCTTACAAATAAAAAAAAAGTTACAAATAAGTGTAAACATTAATCATTGTCTAATTTTTATCCTTTCTTCAAAAGTTTAAACAAATAAATTCATTGTACTATCGAAATGACAAGCGTGTTTAAAAAATCTCCTCTCTTTATCAAATATATAACTTCCAAACAAGTATAATTCAGAATTGATTCTACGTCCCGTAAGAACAAATTATGATGAAAAATAGCTGTTATCAGGAAACATTCATGCATACAAATATGAAATAACTGTTTATTGAATATTGTCTCTTTTATTAACTGGCATGTAAATATTCATAATGTCGTCGTTTTTGTGTTAAGATTTAAATAACCGCTCAAGTGCAAATCGGACTTGCGCAATTAGGGTTCTGTACGTTGATTGCTTTTTAAATAAAAATTTTTGTTACGAAGGTATAAGTATATTAATGACTTCTCAAAACACACCCCAAATGAATTTTCAACAAAGTTTATTTCCGAGCTTTGTTGAAAAATGACTTGAATGATAAACTATTACTCGTAATAATTTTAGTTTCATCTACACTCTGTGTATTCTAAAATTTTTTCAAAGTTTTTAATCAATACTTTCGAGATAAGGGGGAGCAATTTTTGAAAAATAATACAAAGAATAGTGTGCGCAATTATTACATTATAAATATTTTTGAATTCGTGTTTTCACAAGCTTTCATTTGACACCCCACTTGATGACCCTTTAAAAAAAAAATTTCACCCCCAAAACTAACCCCTTAAGTCAAAATTTAACTTTGAAAACTTCACGGCTCTAATGAGGCCATCAATTCCTACACTAATGCCAAATTTCAACTTTCTATAACAAATAGTTTCGGAGTGTTACAGGCGGAGACAGGATGATTTTTACTTTAGAGCCGTGAAGTTTTCAAAGTTAAATTTATATATATATATATATATATATATATATATATATATATATATATATATATATATATATATATATATATGTATATATATATATATATATATATATATATATATATATATGTATATATATATATATATATATATATATATATATATATATATATATATATATATATATGTATATATATATATATATAAATATATATATATATACATATATATATATATATATATATATATATATATATATATATATATATATATATATTTACATATATATATATATATATATATATATATATATATATATACATATATATATATATATATATATATATATATATATATATATATATATATATATATATATATAAATTTAACTTTGAAAACTTCACGGCTCTAATGAGGCCATCAATTCCTACACTAATGCCAAATTTCAACTTTCTATAACAAATAGTTTCGGAGTGTTACAGGCGGAGACAGGATGATTTTTACTTTATATATATATATATATATATATATATATATATATATATATATATATATATATATATATATATATATATATATGTATGTATATATATATATATATATATATATATATATATATATATATATATATATATATATATATTTATATTATATATGTATATATATATATATATATATATATATATATATATATATATATGTATGTATATATATATATATATATATATATATATATATATATATATATATATATATGTATGTATGTATGTATATATATATATATATATATATATATATATATATATATATATATATATATATATATATATATATATATATATATATATGTATATACATTGTATTAAACATTATTTTAAAAATTATGTTGTTAAAACGTGATTTATTTATAACTAGGGCATGCTTTTACGAACGTTTACAATTTTATATATTATGCCCGAAATGACGCTGATCTGTGTATTCCACAGAGAAGTATATTTTTCATTGGATGCGTTTTATGATTTGATATTGTGGATTTTTCGAAATAAAACCGAATTTGTATCTGGGGTACTTCATTATGTATCTCAGCTCAATGCATTATATTTAAAATGAAACTCTTCCATTTATTTCAGAGTAATAAGTAGATGTATTTTATAAACCACTTTAATATTCTACAATAAAGAAGAGGTACTTTTATGATTTTATTGAATTAAAAATTAATTTATATCATAGATATGCTATTTTTTTTAGTAAGTTTAAGGTTAATAAAATTTAAATTGGAAGGTAAAATTTGTAACAATTGTTTATGATAATTGTTTATACGAGGCTGGTTTGAAAAGTCCGTGCAAAGTCCGAGAGATGGCACCAACGGCGCGTATCGAGGTCATGTTTAGTTAGTAGCATCTCTTGAATGAACGCGCACCAAGTTTCAGCCATATTGGTCTATTTCTTTGTGTTTGGCATTCGTGTGAATCAAGGAAGTCGAGTGATTTTCAAAAAATGGACGAAAAAGAATTTCGTGTGGTGATTAAACATTACTTTATGAAAGGCAAAACGCCTCAGGAGACTAAAGAGAAGCTTGATAAACATTATGGTGACTCTGCACCTTTGATTAGAACAGTTTATAAGTGGTTTCAAAATTTTCGGACTGGCCATATGGGCACAAGTGACGCTGAACGTTCTGGACGGCCTGTGGAGGTTACGACTCCAGAAATCATTGATCAAATCCATGATATGGTTATGGATGACAGAAGAGTTAAGGTGCGTGAGATTGCTAGTGCTGTGGGCATCTCGACTGAACGAATACATAATATTTTGCATAAACATTTGGACATGAGAAAGCTATCCGCAAGATGGGTGCCGCGATTGCTCACGCTTGACCAAAAACGGAATCGTGTGAAGTGTTGCAAGGATGGTTTGCAGCTGTTCCAGAAGAATCTGGAATTCGTCACTGTGGATGAAACATGGATACATTACTATACTCCTGAGACCAAACAACAATCTAAACAATGGGTTACCAAGGGGGAATCTGCACCAAAAAAGGCGAAGACCGTTCCTTCGGCCGGAAAGGTTATGGCGACTGTCTTTTGGGATTCGCAAGGGATAATCCTCATCGACTATCTGGAAAAGGGTAAAACTATGTCGAAAAATAAAAAAGGTTTACCGCAAACACATAAGTAGTTTTTATTTTTGCACGGACTTGTCAAACCAGCCTCGTACTTTATTTAAGTGTTTAAAATATAAGTAGCCCAGAATCAAGCTTAAAAACGAATTTAAAAATATTTCAAACTGATATCTAATAGGGAATACATAAGAATTTGAAAATTTTGTAAAACCAGCTTGTTTATATATGTCAGATTGTTTAAAACACGTTTAAGTACTTAAGAATCACTTTATTTCACATCATCATATTGAAGCCAAGAATTTAAGAAATATTTGACCATTTCGCATATATAGTGTTTCCCAAAAACCAACGTATTTCCTTCGAGGACTAATAGGCCAGCTCAAAACTTACCGAGTGAAAAATCGTTAGATTTCCAGATATTGACATTTTTAGGAATTTCATAAAAATCTACACCTTAGATCAGTTTATCGAGTGCCACAACTACAAATTTCCGTGTTCTAGTTTAGTGTTACGTAATCTTAAACTACCTTGCTGTTGATCACAGTTCAAAATAAAACTAATTGTGCCTTTGGGGAAAAAACCATTTTTGCAAGTATCATGAGTAAAAACATTTTAATGACTCTTTATACTCTAAAAAAATGTATCAAGCATATGGTACATGGCCAGTTATTTAAAAAAATAGGTAATTTAGTATAGTTTCTAAAATCGTGTTACATTATGTACTTATTCAATTTATTATGATTTGGAATGAAAACAGTTGTCAAATTTAAGTTATAGGTATTTTTTTAAAACTAAATAAAACACAAATAAATATTAAAGGCAGTGTACAAATTGCCGGCCGCCAGATCGGATGCAAGCATAGCACCTCCTTAAAAAAGATCTTCTGATCCATTTTACACTTACTATGACATTCATTTTTTGTGCGGCTTTATTACCGCGTTCTCTTAATTCGTTTAGATTATTTATTGGTTCTGCATAAACTTTCCTCTTCATGCAACCTCAGTAGAAAAAATTTAATGGATCTAAATCCTGTGATCGACGAGGCCACAAAAATGTAACTAAGACGGCCAATCCATCTCTGTGGATGACCATGGTCCAAATAGTTTAGCAATTTTTTTCGAATGACTGGCCAGGTTAGCTTGGTATAATTTTTTTAAGGCTACGAAGAGTCAAAGTTAGCTAATTAAAATATTTTTACTCATTACACTTGCAAAAATGTTTTTTTTTCCCACAGACTTAGCGCGATTAGTTTTATTTTGAACTCTGATCAACAGCAAGGTTATTTAGCATTACGTAACACTAATTAGAATCTTAGAATACGGAAATTTGTAGTTGTATTCGATAAACCGATCTAAGGAGTGGATTTCCATGAAATTCTTAATGGTTTTTGGGACACCCATATATATATATATATATATATATATATATATATATATATATATATATATATATATATATATATATATATATATAAATATATATATATATATATATATATATATATATATATATATATATATATATATATATATATATATATATATATCTAATATAGATAAAATGCAACCGCTCTCTGTCTGTCTGTCTGTCTGTCTGTCTGTATGTTTGTCTGTCTGTCTGTCTGTCTGTCTGTCTGTCTGTCTGTCTGTCTGTCCGTTAGTGCGCTTATCACTGGAAACCACTTATCCGATTTACGTACTTTTTTTTTTTAAAACATACATATGTTCTCTGGCTAGGTTATAAGCTATATTTTATTACGATAGGTAGCATAAGAAATGAGCAGTGACGATAATAGTGAATGAAGTTGGAAAAAAGTTTGCCGCTAGCGCGTTCCCTTGCAATACACAGCCTAAACCATTAAATATGGAACAATATAATATAGCAGAGAATATCTATAATCTATAATCTATATAAAATGTAATGTCTCTGTTTCTGTCCATTAGTGCGTTTATCACGCGAGAACCACTTATCCGATTTACGGGTCTTTTTTTAAATTCATACATATATTCTTCGGCCAGGTTATGTAATAATAATCTATATCTATAATACATATAAAATGCAACGTCTCTCTGTCTGTCCGTGAAGTGCGCTTCTCCCTCGAGAACCACTTATCCGATTTACGTGATTTTTTTAAATTCATACATATGTTCTCTGACCAGGTTATAGGTTTAGATTTTATTACATCTATAATATATATAAAATGTAACGTAACTCTGTATGTCTGTCTGTCCGTTAGTGCGCTTATCACTGGAGAACCACTTATCCGATTTACGTACTTTTTTTTAAAAACATACATATGTTATCTGGCCATGTATTTATAATATATATAAAATGCAACGTCCCTTTGTCTGTCTGTCTGTCTGTCCGTTAGTGCGTTACGTGCTTTTTTTTGAAACACACATATGTTCTCTGGTCAAGTTATAGGCTATATTTTATTGCGTTAGGTAACATAAAGAATAAGCAGTGACGATAATAGTGAATGAAGTCGGAAAAAGATTACCGTTAGCGCGTTCTCTTGCAATACACTGCCTAAACTATTAAATATGGAACAATATCATGTTGTAAAGAATATAATATATATAAAATGCAACGTCTCTCTCTCTGTCTGTCTGTCTGTCTGTCCGTCCGTCCGTCCGTTTTTATAAATTTATACATATGTTCTATATAATTCGATATAAGCCTAGATAATGGGAGATACGTATAAATAATGGGAGATAAGGAGAATTAATGGGAGATAAGCAGAGATAAGTCTAGATAATGGGAGTTATGGTGAGATAATGGGAGATAAGGAGAAATAATGGCAGATATTTTATTACGTTACGTTAGGTAACATAAGGAATAAGCAGTGACGACAGTAGTGAATCAAGTCCACGCGAGTGGAGCCGCGGGCACGGCTAGTATATATATATATATATATATATATATATATATATATATATATATATATATATATATATATGTATATACAACCACAACTCGGTGTGAGGTAACGAAACACTACTTTCCAGAGAAATCTTTTAATAAAATTTCACTCGTATATTTTCCCCTCTTCCCCAGGCAATTTGTGGAGGTGAACAATGCTAACATTCTATTCAAACCTAGGCATAAATCTTAGGCGTAAATCTTTTGGTTTATCTGACTATTCCCAAGTTCTCCCCTAAGAAATTTCATCTCAAATTGAATCGAAATAAATACACGACACAAAAGTAAGCCGGCAAACTGTTTCGAATTGATTTAACAAAAGGCGCTCAAAATAAGGTGTAAAGTCATTCGTCTACCGAACCTTCAATTTATTTTTTTATGACAGTACGTTGTTTTAGTCTAAGCAAAAAGTTTACACATCTTTTATTTATAAAAATAACACAATAGTGCAGCCCGTGAGGAAAAACAAAAAGCTGGACGAAGTGCATCGGCTAAGAAATTGAAAGCGACGGAGGCGTTAACAAAAAATTTAATCGCGTTTGTTCACCGTTCGCATGCCGTGCAATGTAGCTCAAAAAGTAATTCACGGATTAACATGAAATTTTATACAGATACTCATTAACCCACTGGCCATTAAATGAATGTACAAAAATTATAAAAAATTGATTATAAACATTACTTTTGGACAATTGTTTACAAAAAAATGGTTAATGTTTTCAAAATAGTCCAAAATTTGCAATTTTTGATTTTTTTTTTGGTGAATTTAAACTCATGCAAAGCGTATAATCATACTCTAATGATCTTTTTTTAATGCACTCTAGCGATCCGAGCGTTGCACGGCGCAAGTTCAAGGAGTCAACTTTGTGCAGCTGCTGCTCCGCCATTTTTAATTTTTTTTTTAAAGTTGAGCCTCTATTTTTAAAGCCAAAAAGTTGTTTTTTTATGTGCTTTTTCTTTTTTGTATAAATCATATAGTTTCTCAATAAAGGGTTTACACAGGCCTCCCCCCTTAAGTGTGCATCACTGCGCAAGTATTAGGATAGAATCTTATTTAAGATTGCATGACTTTTAAAAGGGTCCTACAATAAAACAGACGGATCAATTGTAATTTGTTTTAAATTTTTTCAGGTATTTTAAGATTTATAATTTTTTTTGTTAATAGTAAATTTTAAAATATCCAACTTATCATACGTTTTTCAAAAATAATTGGAGGCTTAGTGTAGTATTCTGATTTCGAATAGGATATTAGTTTTTCTCTGACAGCTCATGTTTTTTAATATTTTCGGTCTCCCTAACTTAGACGTCACCCGCAGCTTTTTAAGATCTATCCGACTCAAAATGATTATGGCTTCGACACTTAGACGTTGTTTACACAATCCAGATGATTTTTGCTATATTTGTGGCGAATACATCTTTGAAAAATATCGAAAACCTATCTCAGACTTCGTTAAAACTACGTATTTTAACCAATTTCAAATAAGATTGTGCAATCAAGACAAAGAATTGATAACTGATATTGTGTGACAGAATTGTATTGTATCTCTGCGGCAATGGTCAAATGGAAAAATAACTGCTATCAAATTTAAAATACCGATGATTTGGCAGGAGCCTCAAAATCACAATGACGACTACTATTTTTGCGTCGTAAATATTAACCGCATAAATTTTGGAAATCGAAATAAATGGTCATATCCTAACATACCCTCCGCTCAACGACCTATTCTGTACTCTAGTGAGATACAAGGAGCATCATCTAAATGCTCTGAAGAACCAGATCTTATGGCAATTGAAGACAACACAATGGGCAATACTGATTCGAATTTCATATGTAGTCAGAAATCAGATCCTCAACCTTTTAATCAAAAGGAATTGAATGACTTAGTAAGGGATCTAAATTTGTCAAAAGAAGCTTCTGAGATTTTGGCATCTCATTTAAAAGAAAAGAATTTACTTGCACTAGGAACCAGAATTACTTTATATCGGATACGAGAATTTGTTACCATATTTTTCTAGAAAATGATTTAGTTTTTTGTAATGATGTCAGAGGTATTTTGGAAAAGATGAGTTCACAACGATACTAACCAAATGATTGGTGTCTTTTTATGGACAGTAACAAGAAAAGATTAGAAAGTGTGTGCTACTTCATAACGGCAACAAGTATGGTTCTATACCTATTGCACACTATGAAAGAAGAGTAAAGAATTATTTCTTCAGTCATGGAAAAAATTAAGTATCAAAACCACAACTGGCTCATTTGTGTAGACTTAAAGATAGTTAACTTTCTTCTGGGACAACAGGGTGGATACACGAAATACCCATGTTTTATGTGTCTGTGGGATAGCCGCGACCAACAACGTCATTGGTTTAAAAAAAAATGGTCAGTACGAGAGGGACTGATGGTTGGCACCAAACATGTTATTAATTTGCCCTTAGCAAATCGAGATCGCGTTATACTGCCACCACTTCATATCATGGGCATTATGAAATGGTTTGTAAAAGCCCTTGATAAAAACGGCGAATGTTTTGCTTTTCTTTCACGCAAGTTTCTAAGATTACGCACAGGAAAATTGAAAGCGGGTATTTTTGATGGGCCACAATTTAGACGACTTGTGAAAGACCATATTTTGTGAATTCAATGAATGAAGTCGATTCTAAAGTTTGGAAATCGTTTGTTGTGGCGATTAAAAATTTTCTCGGAAACAATAAGTCCGACAACTATTCTAAGGTAGTTGAGTGCATGTTATCCAATTTGAAAGATCTGGGCTGCAACATGAGTATCAAGATTCATGACTTACATTCTCATTTAGATCGATTCCCAGAAAATCTTAGCGATTTCAGTGAAGAGCAGGGTGAAAGATGTCACCAAGACATACGCACAATGGAAGAGCGTTATCAAGGAACGAGGGACATCCATATGATGGCAGATTACTGTTGGAGTTTGCAAAGAGATGATCCTCAAACATAGAAAAAAAAGTTGTATTTTTGTTCCATTTTTGAAGAAAATTGTAAATTTATGTAAATAAAAAAATAGAGCTGATAGCATTAAACCAGTATTTTTTTCCGTAATCAGTGCCTCATATATACTCTATAATACATGTAAAATTTCAGGAAAAAATTTCAGTATTGACCAGTGTAATTTATTGTAATAAATTGCATTGTTAAAAGTTTTCCATTCTCATAGCAACGCTTACATATCTTGCTAATATGACATTAGAGACTCATTTACTCTATGCAGTCGTGTGGTTAAAAATCAAATTCCTCTTCTTTCACATAGATTTCAAGGTGGTAATTAATATAAAACAAGGTATATCATAAGCTAGTGAGTTGTAACTCTTTTATGGTCAGAGATCGTGGCATTCATAAATGAGATAATTGTGATAATTTGTAGTACTAATTGTGTATTTTTTTAAAATTAAAGCATAATAGATGAAACCAAACGAACTAACAATATTATGATATATATATATATATATATATATATATATATATATATATATATATATATATATATATACATATATATATATATATATATATATATATATATATATATATATATATATATATATATATCGTGTGTTTACACACTCAAAATTATTTAAAACAAATTGTACTTAATATACGCATTATAGTTAAAATAATTTTTGTCAATCGTTTCTAAAAACATTTTTAACTTTCTCACGAAATACTTCATTTCTAAGATATATGATAGATAAAAATCCTTGCTGAAGAGAAAGGTTTCTTATTAATATACTTTTTAATAATATTCTAAAAATTGAGTCGCAATACCAAATTACCAACATAACAAGATCATTGCATATGTCTAGAAATGTCATACAAAATATTTCCGGTTGAGTAAATATCGGGGGAGATACTGACACTGATAAGTGCTCCCTTATCACCACACAATACATTTATCGCCGATACGCATGTCCATTATTCTAGCCCCTTTTTTGAAGATTTAAATTTTACTCTCAAATTTCCAACAATATTTGTAATACGTTTTCTGCAATATTATCGGCGAAATAAAAAATAAATGGGAACGTCTTCTGTTTTACCAACTGAGATTTGATTAATCATATTTTCAAGGTAACTTTAGTTAAGTAATAGGGATAGTAATAAATTTACTAAAATAAATTTGCATAAAAATTAGTTGGTCCATGTCTCCTCATTTATATATGTTTTTGCCCTGACTAAAGAATTTTCGTCTTTCAGTTTTTTGGGGTGTTTTTGTTTCGGCCTGACTTCACCCTGAATCGTAAAGCATGCCTTCGCTTTCATCAAGAAAAGCTGTATTTTCAGCTCCCCTTGCTGTTTTAAAGGTCTTTCATACATTTATCTTCATAGACCACATGCCGATGTCGGGTTTACATTTTTGGTTGTCATTTTAACCTATTGGTTATTTGTTCTTTCTTTGACATGTTTTTATTATAAATACTAAAATTTTATAAAATCGAAATATTTAACGTAATTCTTAAGAACTTATGTTTTTTTCTCTATTATTATTTTATTTATTGCGTTTTTGAAAAATAGAAAAGAAGTATTTTCCTGTATTCCTTATCGTATTTTCAAGGCAAAAAAAAAACAAGACCGTTGACAACACATTTGGTTACACAACTGAAATTTTAATTATTTAAAGTTTGTTTTCACTATACGACCACCATCATGAGGAACGGATATACAAAGGCAGACATAAAACGAACCTTACGCTTAGCAATATGCCAGGTGTACAACTATGATATGCGGATTTCAGACAACAGATGGTGCACCAATGCAGTTTGTGCTGTAAAGATTTGACACTGCGCCATTTTGTTGTGTCAGAAGCGCACGAGTGATAAATTGGAAAAGTGTGTGCATAGTGTTGTATGTTGTGTTCAATAAGTCGAAATTTACACCGAAGAAAGAGCATTCGCGGATAGCATTAATTTTTTGTTTTCATTTGAAGAAAACTGCTGTTGAATCATACTGATTACTTCGAGAAGCTTATGGTGAACATGCTCCATCGTAAGATACGTATGAACGATGGTTTCGGCGTTTCAAAAGTGATGACTTCGATGTTGCAGACAAGGAACGTGGAAAACTGCCAAAAAATACGAAGATGTGGAATTGCATGCATTGTTGGACGAAGATGATTCGCAAACACAAAAACAACTCGCCGAACAATTGGGCGTTAGTCAACAAGCTGTTTCCAAGCTACGAGAGATGGGAAAGATTCAGAAGTCCAGTAGATGGGTACCACATGATTTGAACGACAGGCAAATGGGAAAAGCGCAAAAACACGTGTGACATTTTGCTCGCTCGGTACAAAAGGAAGGCGTTTTTGCATCGTATGGCAGGCGATGAAAAGTGAATTTATTTTGAGAATCCCAAGCGCAAAAAATCATGGGTAGACCCAAGCGCACCATCCACATCAACAGCAAGACCGAATCGCTGTGGCAGAAAGACGATGCTCTGTGTTTGGTGGGACCAGAGGGGCGTGGTCTATTATCAACTGTTAAAACCTGGGGAAACGGTTAATACTAAACGTTACCAACAACAATTGACCGATTTGAACCGTTCGCTGCTTGAAAAAAGGCCAGAATACCGAAGGAGGCAACACAAAGTCATTTTTCTTCATGACAATGCTCCATCACATACGGCAAAACCAGTTCGCGACACGCTCGAAGCACTCAGCTGGGAAGTTCTACCCCATGCAGTTTACTCACCAGACTTGGCTCCTTCCCATTACCACTTGTTTGCATCGATGGGTCAGGTACTTGTTGAGCAGCGCTTTGGTTCTTACGAAGATGTGAAAAAATGGCTCGATGAATGGTTCGCAGCAAAAGGGGAAGATTTTTACTGGCGTGTTATTCACAAATTGCCCGAAAGATGGGAAAAATGTATAACAGGCGATGGAGCATACTTTGAATAAAGCACTTTTTATCATTCTTCCGAATTTAACTTGTTTTTTTAAAAAAAAAAATCCTCATTTCATACTTGTACACCTGATACAAAGACCTACAAAACAAAGAGCACCCCAGTCAGAAAGGGAAAGCAAGTTACTTTACTGAATTCACGGTATCGGCCGCATCGATAAACTTTTGAAGAAGCAGTACGTGAAAACAATCTTCAGACAAACCAGAACCATTCATTAGTGTTTAAGGTATGTTAAGAATCTAACAGAATCTCTGTCGAGAAAAGTACTTTGACCGTTACCGCACCATACTAAACAAATTTTGCCTTAGGTGCAGATGAATTATCATGTAACAAATCCTTTAAAGCACGGCTCAAAAGCCCGGAAATCAACCGTGGCTTACATAAACACTTCATTGCTTATTACTATTGAATTATTTCTATTAAATTTAAACAGTATAAAATGTAATAAATAAGTATTTTCCAATAGGTTTTTAACAGTGACAGTTTTTGAAAATTTTCCCCTAAACTCTGATCCCAGTAATGATTTAATTAAAAACCATTAACAAAGGTCATCGAAATTACCCTATTTAAATATTAACCCTAATAAATTGTCTCTCAGTTCTCCTTTTCATAATGAATAGAATTTGTTTCAATTAGCTATATATCCATTAAATGCAAGATTTTAATAATTTGAAATATGCCGGCTGTCGACATGGCAACGATGCATCCAATACGGAATCTCATAGTGAATATTTTATACCATTTCGGCACCCTTCGTCGTTCAGCGTCCGTCATTAGGCTTCCTTGCCATGCGAAATATTTATTGATTAAATATTAATTGGTCAGGTGAGATGACGGAGCCTTTCGTTTGAGGCTATAAAAAGTTCTGGCTTCGGCATTTAAAGATATTAAGGTACAACTCCGAGGATTTTTTTTTAGTCAGATGGTTGGGTGGTCATTAGATTAACTAAATATTTGAAATAAAACTCGCATAGAGGAGTTGTGTTTCATTGGCATTAGTAAAATATTGATTATACCATATAAGTATGAGATGAAGCGATAGATGACAAGGTAAAAAAGAATGTTTTTAAGAAATGTCGACATGGCATCTGAAGCCGTTTTTGTGATTTTTTCACTTGACTATCAACCTGATAAGAAAAAGATTTTTTCAAAACGTACCCTTGTGTTTTCGGTAAAATAACCGGCCAAGTGCAAGTAGGACTTGCGCAATTAGTGTTCATTGATTGCTTTTAAAATAAAAATTATGGAGGTATGAAAAATCAATGACTTCACAAAACACACCCCACCTGAGTTTTCAACAAAATTTATTTCTGATCTTTGTTAGAAACTGACCTTGAAATTTTTGTTTTTTTAATGTTTCATACGGAACACTTATAGGATCACTTCGGTGTCCGTCTGTCTGTCTGTCTGTTTGTCCATCTGTTTGTCTATGTGTCACACCCGAATTTCTTCGAAACTATAAGACATAGAAAGTTAAAATTTAGCACTAATATAGGAATTGACGGCCTCACCAGAGTCGTGTGGTTTTGACAGTTACATTTTGACTTATGGGGTTAGTTTTGGGGGGTAAACGCAAGTGAATAATTTTTTTTTACCAGGTCATCGAGTGGGATGTCAAATGAAAGCTTTAAAAAAAAAAGTTTAAAAATATATATAATGTAATACTTGCGCACAATTCAATTTGAATTATTTAAAAAAAAATGCGAAAAATGACAGTCCAACCACCTTATCTCGAAAAGTACTTATCAAAAAATTCTGGAATATTCTCTATAGGGTGTAGATTTAACGAAAATTATCACGAGTACATTATCTTTAATAATTTATTTGGCATATAAAAAAAAACAAACTTCAAGGTCATTAGTTTTCACTAAAGATCGGAAAAACCTTCGTTAAAAACTCATTTGGGATGTGTTTTGTGAAGTCACTGATCATTTTATACTTCCGTAACGAAAATTTTTATTTTAAAAGTAATCAACGTACGGAACACTAATTGCGCAAGTCCAACTTGCACTTGACCGGTTATTTTATTTTAAATTATTTTTCAGTTTTTTAGTTATTGTAAAATTTCGATGTTCTCGGATATAATTCGAAGGTTTTAATCAAATAAAAAATTTTCCTTAGAGATAACGACATCAAATTCTAACAGGGTTATAAAAAAGAACATTCTTTACGATGTGTAGTTACTGAGAATCGGATAGCATAGTTCATTTTTGAATCACAGTTTTTCAATTTTTTAATTATTGTATTTCAATGTACTCGGATTAATGCGAAGGTTCCTTAGCAGATAGCGACATCAAATTTGATCAAGTTTATAAAATAGAACATTTTTTACCAAGTGTATTTACAGAGAATCGGTTAGCATAGTTCGTTTTTTAATAAGATTGTTTCAATTTTTTTATTTATTGTAAAATTTCGATGTTCTCCAATATAAAGTGAAGGTTTAAATTAAATAAAAAACTTTCCTTTGCGAACAGCGACGAAATTTTAACAGGGTTATAAAAAAAGAACATTCTTTACAATGTTACAAAGAATCGGATTGCATGGTTCATTTTTGAATAACAGTGTTTAAATTTTTTAGTTATTGTAAAATTTTGATTTTCTCGGATATAAAGCGAAGGTTTTAATCAAATAAAAAAATTTCGTTCGTTCTTGAATAACAGTGTTTCAATTTTTTAACTATTGTAAAATTTCGATGTTCTCGGATAAAATGCGAAAATTTAAAAAAAAATGAAAAATTTTCCTTAGCAGATAGCGACATCAAATTTTAACAGGTTTATAAAAAAGATCATTTCTTAGCATGTAAAATTGCAGAGAATCGGATAGCATTGTTCACTTTTGAATAACAGTGTTTAAATTTTTTAGTTATTGTAAAATTTCAATGTTCTCGGATATAATGCGAAAGTTTTAATCAAATAAAAAATTTTCCTTAGCAGATGGCGACATCAAATTTTAACAGGGTTATAAAAAAGAACATTTTTTACCATGTGTAGTTACAGAGAATCTGATAGCATAGTTCATTTTTGACTAACAGAGTTTCAATTTTTTAGTTATTGTAAAATTTCGATGATCTCGGATAAAATGCGAGAGATTTAATCAAATAAAAAAATTTCCTTAGCAGATAGCGATATCAAATTTAACCGGGTTATAAAAAAGAACATTCTGTACCATGTGTAGTTACAGAGAATCGGATAACTTAGTTCGTTTTTGAATAACAGCGTTCCAATTTTTATTTATTGTAATTTCGATGTTCTCGGATGTAATGCAAATATTTCAATCAAATAAAAAATTTTCTTTAACATATAGTGACAACAAGTTTTAACAGGGTTATAAAAAACAACATTCTTTACCATGTGCGGTTATAGAAAATAGGATAGCATAGTTCGTTTTTGGATAACAGTGTTTCAATTTTTTAGTTATTATAAAATTTCGATGTGTATAATGCGAAAGATTCAATCAAATTTGTCTTAGCAGATAGCGACATCAAATTTCAACAGAGTTATAAAAAAGAACATTCCTTACCATGTGTAGTTAAGAGAATCGGATAGCATAGTTTGTTTTTGAATAACAGAGTTCTAATTATTTAGTTATTGTAAATTTTCGATTTTCTCGGATATAATACGAAAGTTTTAATCAAATAACAAATTTTCCTGAGCAGATAGCGACATTCAATTTTAACAGTGTTATAAAAAAGAATATTATTTAGCATGTGTAGTTAGAGAGAATCGGATAGCCTAGTTCAATTCTGATTAACTGTGTTTTAATTTTTTTGTTATTGTAAAATTTCGATGTTCTCGGATATAACGCGAAGGTTTTAATTAAATAAAAAATTTTCCTTAGCAGATATCTACATTAAATTTTGACTGGGTCATAAAAATGACATTTTTTAACATGTGTAGTTACAGAGAATCGGATTACATAGTTCGTTTTTGAATAACAGTGTTCCAGTCTTTTAGTTATAGTAAAATTTCGATGTTCTCGGATATAATGCAAAGATTTTAATCAAATAAAAAAAGTTTCCTTAGCAGATAGCGACATCAAATTTTAACCGAGTTATAAAAAAACTATTTTTTTTATGTGTAGTTACACTGGATAGAATAGTTCGTTTTTGAATGACAGTGCCTCAATTTTTTAGTCATTGTAAAATTTCCATGTTTTCGGATATAAAGCCAAGGTTTTAATCAAATAAAGAATTGTTCTTAGCAGATAGCGATATCAAATTTTAACAGAGTTGTAAAAAAGAATATTTTTTACCGTGTGTAGTTACAGCGAATCTGATAGCATAGTTCGTTTTTGAATATCAGTGTTTTATTTGTCATTTATTGTAAAACTTCTATGTTCTCGGATATAATGAAAATATTTTAATCACATAAAAGATTTTCCTTGGCACATAGCGACATCAAATTTTAACAGCGTTATAAAAAAGAAAATTTTTTGCCATTTGTAGTTACAGAGAATCAGATAGCATAGTTCGTTTTTAAATACAAGTGTTTCAATTTTTTATTAATTGTAAAATTTCGATGTCCTCGGTTATAATGCCAAGGTTTTAATCAAATATAGAAATTTCTTTAGCAGATGGCGACATCGTATTTTAACAGGGTTATAAAAAAAACATTCTGTACCAAGTATAGTTACAGAGAATGGGATAGCATAGTTTGTTTTTCTTAATAACAGTGTTTCAATTTTTTAGTTATTGTATTTCGATGTTCTCGGATATAAACCGAAGGTTTTAATCAAATAAAAAAATTTCCTTAGCAGGTATCGACATTAAATTTTAACAGAGTTATAAAAACGAACATTTTTTGTCATGTCTTGTTACAGAGAGTCAAATAGCCTAGTTCGTTTTTGAATAAGAGTGTTCCAATTTTTATTTATTGTAAAATTTCGATGTTCTCGGATATAACGCACATATTTTATTCAAATAAAAAAATTTTCTTTAGCGTCAAGTTTTAACAGGGTTATAAAAAAGAACATTCTTTAACATGTGTAGTTACAGAGAATCGGATAGCATAGTCCGTTTTTGATTAACAATGTTTCAATTTTTTAATTATTTTAAGATTTCGATTTTCTCAGATATAATGCGAAAGTTTTAATCAAATAAAAAATTTTCCTTAGCAGATAGCGACATTAAATTTTAAGAGTGTTATAAAAAAGAATATTCTTTAGCATGTGTACTTACATAGAATCGGATAGCATAGTTCGTTTTTGATTAACAGTGTTTCAACTTTTTATTGTAAAATTTCGATGTTCTCGAATATAATGTGAAGGTTTTAATCAAATACAAAATTTTCTTTTGAAGATAGCGACATCAAATTTTAACAGGGTTGTAGTTACAGAGGATGGGATAGCATAGTTCGTTTTTGAATAACATTGTTTCAATTTTTTATTTCATTTTAATAGGTAATTTTCGTTGAGTCTACACCCTGAGAGTTGAGTACTTTGCGAGATAAGTGGAGGCGAGCTGTGATTTCTTGCAATTTTTTAACAATAAAACAAAGAAAAGTGTGTTCAAGTTTTACATTATATATATTATTGAACTCGTGTTTTCACAAGCTTTAATTTGACACCCCATGCGATGAGTTAGTAAGTTTGTTTTTTTTCCACTTCCGATTTCACCCCCAAAACTAATCCTTTAAGTAAAAAATCAACTTTCAAAACTACACGGCTCTGATGGGGCATCCATTCCTATATTAGTGCCAAATTTCAACTTTCTGTGTCAAATAATTTCGGAGAAAATCGGATGTGACTGACGGATAGGTAGACGGACAGACGGAACACTAAAAATTACATGAATTTGCCAAAAGAAAAATATTAATTAACTAATAATAATTCACAATTTACAGCAGCAGATAAAGAAAACAAGGAAATTTATTTATAAAGCGTAAGCCTTAAATAAATTTTAAGCAAAAAGTAAGGAAAAAAGATCACTGGTGATCGGTGGTGACGTGAAGTTCAAATTTGTCTTTAACCTAAGGTATTCAATCTTGAGCGTTATGGAAACTCTAAAAGAATTGGTAGACTTAGGAATAGTATAGAATAATAATATAGTGTAGAATACCATTCAGATTTCGAGATATATCTGGACCTATTTACACTAAGCAAACATATATTTAAAAACGTAATAAACTCACACAAACAGTGTCTATTCTACTTATTGAATATAATGAACCATCAGATATCCTCTATATAAGAACAAAATGCAAAATTGAGCTTAATTGCCTTAAAATATTGTCACCTGAGGGAATATAAACCAGACAGAATTAAATTTAAATGTCGGCTTGTTTTGCAAATCGCTTTTTAACTTCTGTGCTGATGTAAATTCGCGTTAGTATATATACATTTCCAGAATGAGAATAATAACTTTGTTTTCACCCTTTTTCATGCATAACCATGACAAGTAATTTGAAACTTCTCAGAGTAAGAATGGTTTCAAACTTCATTGGAAATTTAGATTATTTTTGTTTGTTTACTAATTTTCGACTAAAATTTGATAAATTTCTAATAAAAACTGGTAATTGTCTACCTCTTATAGAATATATAAAAGTGACACAAATCTGATTTACTTATTATGTATCTATAGAACTTATTAAAGTTGCAGTTGTACCGGGTGAGTCAACGATACATTATCTCATTTGTTTCGGGAATGACGAAAAAATGTTAAATACAATAGCTTTAGGGAATGTTAAGGTGCATTTAAAATTATTTTTGAGTATTCAGGGTACTTCAAAAAGTGTCGCCAATATAACATGTTTTTTTTTAAGTTGAACATCCTATTTTCTAATTTATTTTTAAATTCTGTGTGAAATTTTATAACTTTTTTATTAATAATGTTATATACCTAAACCTAGGTGTTTTTCTAATATTCCATTTTTTTTAAAAATACTATTTTTCAGTTTTGTAAAAAATTGCCATTAGCGCCATTATTTCTGAAGGTGCAATACTCATAATTGGTACGAGCATTCTATAGGGATGAAAAAAAAGATATATGTAAAGAAATTTGAGTTAGATGCTACAGGGTGTTCAAAATAAATTTACGCATTTCGACTATCCTAAATCTCAATTTTTTTAAATGGCACACCCTGTATATTATTATTTTTTCTGATAGATTTTACAAAACCCTTCAACTTTTATTAAGTATGTCATATACCTATTTCTAATAGTCGATTTATTTTGAATTTTTCAATCTTTACCCTTGTTTTTAATACACTTACACTATTGTGAAAACATAAACAAATAGTTAATAATAATTTTAACATAGTTTAACTTATCTAATGGTTAATTATTATGACGTAATAAGTGTTCAGAAATATGCCCGTCTACTTGAATACACATGTTTAGTCGTTTTAATGTATTTTCCTTCACTTTGTCTAGCATAAAGGGCGTTATTGTCCTGCACGCATCCCGTATCATATCTTCTCTATCTACTGGTGTTGTAGGAGAATTCACATAAACACGATCATTAATATAGCCCCCACGAAAAGAAGTCTAAAAGCGTTAAGTCACATGATAGAGGGGGCCACTGAATGAATCCATCCCTACCGATCCACTTTTGTGGGTAACGATCGTTTAAAAATTCCCGAAGTTCCCGTTGGTAATGAGCAGGAGCTCCATCTTATTGAATCCACATTTGTTCCCTTTCAAAGCTATTAACTTCTTCAAGAAGCTGGGGTAATTCGTTTTGCAAAAAATTTAGATACATAGGCCCGTTAAGCGGTTCGCGGAAAAAATATGGACCAATAATTCGAAAATTTAATATTCCACACCATACATTAAACGACCAATGGTTTTGGTTTTGAACTTCCCAGACCCAAAGTGGATTAATTGTTAAATAATAACGCATGTTATGGCTGTTTACTGCTCCATTACTGCGAAAAGTAGCTTCATCAGAAAACATTATTTTGATAAAAAATTTGTATTTGCCTTTATTGCTCCATTTATGGTGGTACAAAAGTCTGCTCGTCGTTCAAAATCACTGTCTTGAAGTTCTTGCTGTAGTTTCATATGAAAGGGATGTATTATTTTCTCATGGTGCGATTAGCCTTAGATGGGGATGTGTCAGATAAGTCAGCTAGTTGACGGCTGCTGACCTGGGGATTATCTTTAACATGAAGTAAAATCTCAATTTCTTTTTCCTCATTGGTTATATTTGGCTTACTACTTTCCGTTTCGTATACTCGACGCTACTACTACCACCAAACCGTTCCATTAAGCACTGAAATGATTTTCTAGATGGTATACGTCTATTAGGTTACTTCGCTCTGTAAAGACTTACTGCCAAAAGACAATTTTTTTCCGCCTCGCCCAGTATATAAACCAATTAATTCATTTTTAGGAAAATCCATAACTCTTACCTTTATACGTCATTTACTACTACAAATTAAACTATTTTTATTTACTTAATGCAAGAGTATTAAAAACAAGGGTAAAAATTGAATAATTCAAAATACATCGAAAACTATTAGAAATAGGTATATGACATACTTAATAAAAGTTAGAGGGTTTCTTAAAATCTATCAGAAAAAATAATAATATACAGGGGTGTGCTCTTTAAAAAGTTTGAGATTTTTCAATTTAAATTAGTCGAAATGCATAAATTTATTTTGAACATCCTGTAGCATCTAAGTCAAATTTCTTTACATATATCTTTTTTTCATCTCTATAGAACGCTCGTACCATATGAGTATTCAACCTTCAGAAAGAATGGCGCTACTGGTAATTTTCTACAAAACTGAAAACTAGTATTTTTTTATAAAAAATTGAAATATTAGAAAAACTACTAGGTTTAGGTATATAACATTATTAATAAAAAAAGTTATAAAATTTTATGCAGAATTTAAAAATAAATTAGAGAATAAAATGTTCCATTAAAACTATTGTATTTAATATTATTTCGTCATTCCCGAAACAAATGAGGTAATAAACTTTACTCTATCGTTGACTCACCCTGTACAGTTGTTAGTGGTATTTCTGTCTCCAGCATATAACAGCTTGCATATCCAGGCTCGCGAAGCCAACATATTTATATGTTTAAGTATATTGAGCTGACAAGATAGACAGTTTTTCTCCAAGTTAATAGAACCACAACCACAACTCAGCCCTGATGATAAATGAAAAACAACCCCGGTGAAAAACTGCCGATATCATGATTTTGATATACGGCGACTGGTACTGGTAGGCTAATGTAGTAGGTATTCTCAAATAAAATGCATATGTGAAGTCAGACTGGTAGAATTGCGGGCCGTGATCGACGAATACATTTCGTCGCAATGCGACGAACACAAGCTATCCTCGTTGAGGTTCGTCTTCAGCGGAAGTAAAGACCGCAAACATGCTCAGAGAGTACCATTTGCTGATCATGCTGCTTCTAAAATGCGTCTATGGTAATAAGTATCACGGACACAGTATCTATATTTACTATAGCCCTTGGAAACCATAAGAGAACCATAAGAGAACTGGTACATTATCGTGATTTCTTCTTATTCGGTAATCAAGAATTTCATGCCCTATATGTATAAATAAATATTCTATATAATGTACAAAAATTACTTAAATTTAAATGCATTGCCTCGGCAGTATCTAAAGTTAAAATTTAAAAATTTACTTCCCAAACACCATTGGCGACGACCATAATACTAATTTAAAAACAATCTGCATCCAAAATGTAGTTTAAAACGTCTGTTTTTGGTTAAAATCTAAATAAATTTGCATTAATATACATACATAAAAGGGAAAAGGAATAAATTGATTACTTTAATTTTTGACAGATATATTATCTGTAAATTAAACAAATGTAAAGATAAAATTAATTTACAAAATAAACCGAAATTTAAATTAACTTTGCTTTAGTCCTTGTGAAAATTTATTAAAATATTCATTTTGAAATTTGCATTTTTTCATAAAATTATGTTGACTTGATTTTTTTGTTTTTCCATAATAAACAGGGTAATTTTAAGTTTATCCTGTGCTACAAATTTAATATTTTTTCTAAATATTTAGGCTGTACACACCGACCATGAAAACGAAATCTGGCCGTAAGGCCTACTCTCCAAAATATTTAAAAAGAAAAATGACTTATCCTTTAAAGTAACCTTGTCGGTTATTTTTTTAAAATCTTTCTATTTACACTGATACACTTTTATTTCATTTTTTGGTTAGATGCAAAATCAACTTTTCAGTGCTTTTCTGTCTGATTGGTCTAAGTAACCGCCATTTTATAAATATGATTGGTTTCTTGTTAAATAATTTTTCACTATTTTTTTTTATGTGTTCAGTAGCTTGTTATTATGTGTAAGAAAAACAATACATATTTAAATGAAGCTGCGTTGAAATCGAATAGACTAGAACTAAAGAGAAATTTACTATATTAGGAAATTATTGACTGATTTTGATCAAAACAAAGAAAATAAGGAAAATATATTTAAATTACTCAACTTTACTTTTAAGAAACATAATGGTAGATTTTGTGGGATAATATAACAATTATACAAGATTGTATTTTGATAAATTAAAAAAAAAAACGGACAAGTAAGGTTCAGCACGATGTTATAGACAGAGTTCTTACTTTAAGAGGCCTACTAAAATACTGTAATTTTTCAAAAATAATACTTACAAAATTTCTTGCGTATTCATATAAATTAACATAAACTAAAATAAATATATAATTCTTCAAACATTAAAATATATGAAAGTAAAGATACCAGTAGAAAATAATGAATACAAATTTCTCGGGGCCAATGGGAATCGAACCCACGATTTTTTCTTTGATAAACCACATTTAAATAATGATTCGTTCGTACGACAAATACGAACTGTTGACAGATACATTAATGTATTTGTATACTACGGTAAAATTACTTGAAAAATTATACTTTCCGCACTAGTACGGTAAATATAAACTTTTTATAATTGCTTAAAATAGCTTACAAACTTAGAATTTTTTAAAAGAATGTTCAAAAAATAATTAAACTTAATATCAATAATCAGTGTTTACACAATATCATATTATATGAAATACGTGTTATTAATAAAAGTCGGAATTTCCCATTTATACATGAAAAGATTCGCGCAGGATTGCAAAATAATAGTTTCTGTAAAAATTTCAGTCAGACAATTGTAAATATTTTATTTTCGCTCATTCTCATTCATCTATAGTAACAATTTTTATGAAACAGCCACTTAAATTTGCTCCTTGCAGAACTTGTTCAATAAAAATTTATGGAGTCGTAAATATAATATCTAAAAAATCTCGGAGAACTACCTTCCACTAACAGAATGAACAAGATGAGTAGATGTGGAGTGCCTATCATAAACATAAGAGATATAGACCATATAATTCTATTAGCAGCTAGTGTTAAAATTTTTATGCATTCTAGGGATTTTTATTCCTTCTTGAGTAGCGACCATTTGAGTCTCGAGTCTATATCAATTCATTTCTCGTTGCTATTAGCAACAAACCTAGACGACCTGCAAATAATAATTAACAAACTAATAGCTCGAGTGAATGGACTGTCACAAACATAAAACATAGCATAACCATCCTATAAAACAAGTTGATAGATGTAATTATTTACGCATAATTATAACTAGTTACTCCTAGAAAATAAAAACCAAGATGGCACAGGCACGAACAACTTTTATGAAGATGAAACGAATATTTTGTAGCGCTGATATCAACCTATGTCTAAAAGTAAGGTTTTTGACACATTACGTGGTCTCAGTGTTATTTAATAGTCACGAGGCATTTACAATAAAAAACGAGATATTCTAAAATTGGAGATATTTGATCTATGATCGTATCGTAGACTATTGAAAATCTAATGCGAGGGGTAATTAAAAAGCCCAGAAGTTTTGAGAAAAATGGAAAAGAAATTATAGTTACAGTGAAGAAACGAATCTGTACTTGAGAGACATTATTAATAAGAAGAGAATATATGGAAAAATCCAAGGACGGAGATAGGGTAGAAAGAAGACGAAACTACTTGTTGTTGTGGTACTAATGACACTGTTTTAACAATGTATATCGACAATCTAAAGAATGTGGATAGCTTTAATAGTTGTACCTTCGTAACGAGCGCGGAACTTAAAAAAAAGTACTTGTTGTTTTCGTAAATCTATCAGCACAAAGGGAAGGATTTGAAGTCGGGATTGAAGATATATTTATTTTTGTTTTAGCAGATCGTGAACAGACTCACAATTTATGATAGATAGAGATTTCTATTTGCCCCCAAGTAAACGCTTAGCAATTTAAATGGCAAAACTATTATTTCCAAAAAAAGGCGTCTGAAAGTCTTCCAGGTATTGTTACATAGTTACATAACTTTCTGCTGTTTGCTGAAATTTGTGTCGACAGCTGTTGTAATTGATTATCAGCATTAGCACTACATTACATGCTCATCTGCAAAAACTCCATTAAAACTTCTATTATGAAAAAAATTGTCATAAAAATATAATTTACTGAAAAGTTTTTAAAAAGCCAGCAGTAGTTTTCATCTCACAGTATTCCCATGCAAAAAGTTGATGCTGAAACTCGCCGAAACAACTTTTCTCAATTGATAAGTTTTTATAACGAAGTCGTGAATCGAATTATATTTTTTCAACTGTAAAGATCCACGATAAAGTAATTTTATTGAAATCATTATTAAATTTTGGCCCCGTAAATGCATATTTGGTGTTCCTACTTAAACTATCCAAATTACTTGACCTATGTAATTACGTAAGCAATGATGTAAATAAAGATAGTGAAACAAATGATATGGCTAACGTGCTACTTTTTATAAAGCAAAAGAGTTAAAATAAAGCAGTGAGAAAATAAATTCTATAGTAGAAAACAAAGACGAAATAGACGGCGTATTTTTATTGTTCTGTACGGAACACTTATAAGATCACTTCGGTGTCTGTCCGTCCGTCTATCCGTCCGTCCGATTTTCTCCGAAACTATTTGACACGGAAAGTAGAATTTTTTTACTGATATAGGAATTGATGGCCTCATCAGAGCCGTGAAGTTTTGAAAGTCAAATTTTCACTTAAGAGGTTAGTTTTGGGAGTCATCGAGTGAGGTGTCAAATGAAAGCAGAGTTCAAATATATATATATATATATATATATATATATATATATATATATATATATATATATATATATATATATATATATATATATATATATATATATATATATATATATATATATATATATATATATTTATATATATATATATATATATATATATATATATATATATATATATATATGTATATATATATATATATATATATATATATATATATATATATATATATATATATATATATATATATATATATATATATATATATATATATATATATATATATATATATATATATATATATATATATATATATATATATATATATATGTATATATATATATATATATATATATATATATATATATATATATATATATATATATATATATATAATGTAATACTTGCCCACACTTTTCTTTGAATTATTTTTAAAAAATCGCGAAAAAAAAAAAAACCGCTGCCCCTCCTTTATCTTAAAAAGTACTGATCAAAAAATTTTGAAAAATTCTGGAATATTCTTCACAGGGTGTAGAATGAACAAAAATTATCACAACACACCTTTAATAATTTATCTGGTATATCAAAAACCAAAATTTCAAGATCATCAGTTTTCAGTAAGGATCGGAAATAAACTTTGTTGAAAATTCATTTGGGGTGGGTTTTGTGAAGTCGTTGATCATTTTATACCTCCGTAACAAAAATTTTTTATTTTAAAAGCAATCAACGTACGGAACACTAATTGCGCAAGTTCAACTTGCACTGGACCGGTTTTTATTTCTATTCTATCTACGTTAACTAATCAATTTTAGTATCTTTTAAGTTTATTCTTTATATTCAAATTTAGTATTCATAATATTTCAATAAAATCAATACAGTACTTATTGTTTAATAGTTGGATATATTGTTAAGTATTACGAATAGAAAAAATTCTTTAGTTACACAGGCCAACGATGAAAAAAAACTTCTAATTCTACCTGATTCCTATGTTTTTTGGTGTGCTGAGCTCGAAAATAATAATAAAAAAGTCGTATCACACACCAATTTTTCACATTTTAATATCCAAAATGTGAAAAGTTTTATTTTTTATCTTTCGAATGTTATTAGGTTGGCAATAAAATCAGAATTTTATAAGGTTGGCAGTAAAATCAAATGTTATTACGTTGGCAGTTCCGATAAATGTCACAGCTGTTTGTTTTCTTCTGGTTAATCTAACCTCTCGTTGCAGTGTTTAACCCATGTGCTTTAATTCACAATCAAAGTATGGCTAATCGTGGTTGCAAAAACTCTCTCAACACTTTTTGTTATATATGTGGTGAGTTTGTAATTAAAAAACATCAAAGAAACCTTACTGACTTTGTAAAAAAAAAATTATACGTTGCATATTTTGGTGTAGAAATCGGTAATCAAGAAAAATGTTGGTCTCCTCACAAAGTATGTTACGTTTGTGTCGAGGATCTTGGGAAATGGTATAAGAAAGAAAAGAAGGCATTTAGATTTGAAGTACCCATGGTATGGAGAGAGTAAGAAAAATCATTCAAATTATTGTTATTTTTGCAGCGTTGATGTTTCTGGATAATATATAAAATAAGAAAGTAATTGTCTATCCTAACTTTACTTCAGCTAATCGGCCGGTAGGACATGGACCTGGACTTCCTGTTCCTGAGCCACCTCAGTCTATAGTCCAGTCCCGAATTTAATGAAAGTCGACCGGATGATGATGAGTTTCAATGTTCTCTAGAAAATTTAAAATCACAGTTCTTTACACAAGTCGAGTTAAATGATTTAGTGAGAGATTTGGGTTTGACTAAGGAAAAAGCAGAATTGCTTGGTTCTAGGCTGAAAGAAAAACATTTATTGGAATCTGGAACATCTATTTACCATTATAGAATAAGAGATCAACAGTTTGCTCAATTTTTCAAGCAGGAAGAGGATTTGGTTTACTGCCATTATCCCTATTTTGAAATTTAATCGATGTCATATTGTGAGAGAACTGTGGGTGATACATACAAAAAAACTGATACCAGATACGGTTTCAGCACCCAAAAATACGTAAAACTTAGATGTATTGGTTTAAAAAGTTTTTACAAATATTTTCAATACAATTTCATGGTTGAGATAGGAAGTGTATTATCAGTGGCATATATTTTAAAAACACTTTTAACTAAAAACAGTACTAGGAATGACATTTATTAAATGTTGTTGACATATCGCCCATTTGGATTTTGAAACAATTATAAGTGAGGTAAATAATTAAGTTCTAAATAGTGACTTTTTAACAGTTGAGTGCTTACACGATGTATTTTGTTTCAATCTTTTCGTCTTTAATTTTCCCCCCAGAAATGTAAGTTCAACCGGAAATATTAATTTTTAACTAGAAGTAGCTAAAAGCTAATATTTCCTTTCTACTACTTCTACTGATCATTAGTTTTTTCTAATATTTTACATTAAAGATATATAACAATTGTAATCGTAATAACAGGTTGAACTGGAATAACAGGATGAATTGGAATAACATATTGTTGTTTGTGGATTTGGAACACCTAACTAAATCGGTCAGTTCTCTGGGCGATTTTAATCGACATGACATAGAAACTCAGATTTGCCGTATATGTTGTTTGTTCGCAAAGTATAATAAAAAACCGGTCAAGTGCAAGTTGAACTTGCACAATTAGTGTTCCGTACGTTGATTGTTTTTAAAATAAAAATTTTTGTTAGGGTGGTATAAAGTGATCAGTGACTTCACAAAACTCACCCCAAATGAATTTTCAACAAAGTTTGTTTCCAATCTTTACTGAAAACTGGTGACCTTGAAATTTTGTTTTTTTTTTATACACCAAATAAATTATTAAAGGTAATGCACTCGTGATACTTTTCGTTCAATCTATACCCCGTGGAGAATATTCCAGAATTTTTTCAAAATTTTTTGATCAGTATTTTTCGAGATAAGGTAGGGGACAGCGATTTTTTAAAAGTAATACGAAGAAAAGTGTGCGCAAGTATTACATTATATATATATATATATATATATATATATATATTTTACTCGTGTTTTCACAAGCTTTCATTTGACACCACACTCGATGACCTAGTAAAAAAAAATTTGGTATTTTTTCCCCATTTGTCGCTCTGTGGAACATGTTTCTCAGCATTCGATGTAATTTTATTAGACCCGTACTTAATCATTTCGTTTACCACACCCCCAGGCCCTGCAGATTTGTTATTTTTGAGTGTTTTTATTGTCTTCTTTACTTCTTCATAGCTTAGTTCTATCTCTTTTTTTTTCCTTTTTCTGTTCTTCTTCAAGGTTCTCTTCCTGGAATTCTTGTCTGTCTTCTGTTAGCAGCTTGTTATAATATTCTTCCCACTCGCTTCTTGGGATATACCCTATATATATCTTCTCTCTATTGTTGGTCCTTAATGCTTTATGCTTGATAATCTTCTGTAACTTTTTGTCCTGCTTGCAACTAGCTTTCTAATAACTTCTGCTGGCATGTTCTCCCATTCTTTCAATATTCTGTTTTTTAATTCTTCTCTATTTGAGATATGTTTGCGAACGCGCCGTTTATCTTCCTACCGTAAATGCTCAACGGGATTGACATCAGGTGATTGCAGAGGTGTATTAAGCTGCTGTCGCACATTATGGATCATCCATTCTCGCACCAAGTTTGCGATATGTTTAGGATCATTGTCCTGTTGAAAAATGTGTCTTTTAGCGAGTGCTAATTTTTTGACACTTTCTCTTAAATTGTCTCTCAAAATGTTCAGATAAACATGTTGATCCATGGTACCACTAATAAAATGTAAATTTTCAACCCCTCCAGCGGACATGCATCCCCAAAGCAGAACACTGCCATCCCCTTGTCTCACCGTGAAACAAATGTTTTTAATATCGAATGGGGCATTCTTCTTTCTCCAAACTTTAGTTCTACCATCAGACCCAAAAAGATTAATTTTAGTTTCATCACTAAAGATTACAGATTCCCAAAATTCAGGAGATTTAGTAACGTATTCCCTGGCAAAAGCTAACCGTTTCTTGCGATTATCTTCCGGAATTAACGGCTTATTCCTGGCTGCACACCCCCAATAGACTGCCCTGTGTAAACAATTTCTCGCTGTTTGTGGACAAATATTTTTCTAAAATAGTTCCCGTACTTCTTCTTTTAATTTTGGTGTACTTTTCTTGGGATCTACAATTATTTTTATAACAATACTGGCCTCTTCACATAGTCAGTTTCTTGGGACGACCGGAGCGTGGTCGAATTTTATAGGAACCCGTTGATTTATAATGGTTTACAATATAATGAACAGTAGCATGCGACTTTTTAACAATTTTTCCTATATTTCTGTACGATTTTCCATCTTTCCACAAATCAGTTATGATCTTTCGAACTTGAAATGGAATTTCACAATTTCTCCCGCTCATTTTTAATACTATTTTGAGAGCCCACTGCAAAATTACTAGCAACAAGTGACAGATTATAAAGTATTCCCGAAAATTATTCATTTGTTTAGCAAGCAATAGATAACTTGATAAAATGAGGCTGATTATAACGTGTTTTTTTCAATGCGGTTCTTGAGTGCATGGAGGCTTTTTGACATTAATTTTGTTTACCTTTTTATAACAAGGATGTAACTTCTAAATAAAATGTTCCGTAGTTGTTTTTAATACTATCCTCGATGGTTAATTTTCAAATATTAATTTAAACATATTTTCTCACAGTTCCAATTAATTAGTTAAACATAAGAGAAAAATAGTATAGAAAGCAGGTGGTGTACTTTTTGGACTGACTGTATATTTTTTAACTCGTGTTTTCACAGGCTTTCATTTGACACCCACTCGATGACCTTAGAATTTTTTTTCATTTACCCTTATATGCTAACCCCTTAAATCAAAATTTAATTTTCAAAACTTCACGACTCTGATTGGGCATCAATTCTTATATTTGTCCCAAATTTCAACATTCTATGTCAAATAGTTTCGGGGAAAATCGAGTGTGACAGAGGAACACCGAAGTGATTCCATAAGTATTCCATACGGAACATTAAAAAACACCTAGTCGAATATAATTATTCTCCCTTAACATCCTTTGCAAGTACTAATATGGTGATTTGAATTTGAGTTTTTGATTTTTTAAGTTCTATTTATTATAGTGTACCTTTAATTCAGAATATATTTTCCAATAGGACTTCCAATTCCAGATTTTAAATTATTTCTGATCAGTTATGATTTAGCAATGTAATGGATTTTAGATCGAATCCGTTGGAATTTCGTAGGTAATCTTGTGGTAAACAAAATTTAATATTATATTCAAGATATTATTATGTATTTGCAGCCATACTGCCATCAATAATATAATATATTTGCAGTCATTTACTGAATATTTAATTCTACAAATTATTAAATAATCCGTAATGATTTGAACATTAATGCTATTGAAATTGGTTATACGTGAAATAGATGTTTGGGCAGATATTGATTGAAATAATGGTTCTGCATGCTAAAGAGAATATATTATGCCTCATTAAATGAAAATACACATTGTAATACATTACAAAATGTATACGTATGGATTAAGCGTTGATGTAATAAAAAAAGGTCTTATATTCGTTATTAGAGGTCTGTGTACTAAAATTAAAGCGAAAAAAATATTTGCAGAAGGAATTCTAGTCATACAGCTTCCCAGCTTAATTTAACAAGATCTCATTTTTTTAGTAAATTCATAATTAGTAATGGATGAAATTCCACCCTAAGATAATAAATAGGGGAAGGTGTGACAAAACTAGTTTGTATGCCAAGTGTTAATTCCGAGCTTTTACCTGAACTCCGGATTTTCCCAGTATCTCAAACTCTTGATTTTCACCTAGTAGTTCCTACTTATTAGGTATTCTGGGGGTTATGCAGTTCGATCTCATGTCAAGTAGGACATGTTCCACTTTATCGATAATCCTATTTTACTCCAAGTTGGCAAAAATGCCAATTGGTTTACTGGCCAGTGTGAAGAATTCCATTCTAGTTTCTCTTATATCACTATGAGAAGAGAAAAGAGACGATTCAAAAAAGGTTCCATGGCTATTGTTGGTGTGCTTTTCATTACTCACATTATCTGTAAACAGGTAAGACTTTGTATCTGGTTTAGATTAGATATTGCGGACGTATAAGTATGTAATTGTTTTTGGTCAAAAGTATACAGCGGAGAGAACGAGTTAAGTCAAAGTTGGTGCTTATTATTCACTGAAATGTGCGAAAGAAGCACTGAATAAATAACTGTATGAATTATTTGGTACTGCTTTCTAAAGTAATATTGGGAAACCACAAAATATTTAAGAAAAAGTAGCAGACTTGCATTTAATTAAACAGTAAACTGATTTTCCTAGAAAATATGTACTGTTACAGCAGTAAAATTTACCGCAGCTACATGCATTTCTTGTTAGACATTTGTGTTTAGTAAATGAATATATCAATATTTGAATTTTAATAATGTACATTACCATTTAAACAAATATCGCGTTTATTTTATTTTATTTTATTAAATATATTTTGTTCATTTTTGGTAGAGTTAAAGTGTATATTCTCTATTATAAAGTTACATTGAATCAAATGTAATTAAATAATTTCAATATTACGGACTACATAAATATTTATTTTAATTTAAAATGGTGAGTATTATTAATTAACAAATTAAATGTTTTTTATTACACACAGTTTTGGTTTTCAGTGTGAATATAGACGAGTCGTTAATAATAATTATATATATATATATATATATATATATATATATATATATATATATATGGTAATGAATTTTTCTTGGCTTTAAGGTTACGTGAATAAAAACTTCAATTTACATGTATGTTTACGGTTCGATCAACCTAGTGATCTTTTTCAAAACATTTAATTTTATTAATATAACCGGTAACAGTGTCCATATGTATCGAGTACCCTAAAAAACCAAAACCATGATTCCCTATGCAATAACAATGTTATAATTTGGCTTACCTTAGGAAGTAGACTTTGAAAGATTTTCTTGTCAGTAATCAAAATATTTCAAAAGTCATTTTTATATTTTAAACTCTACACACATTTAAAAATTATTAAAACGGTGTTACTTTATCATTATACTTTAAAGAACTGAAAAATATATTCGATTCAGATTGTTAATTTCTTTTTTGTCGTTTATGGCATTCTGGTTTTTGTGGATAAGGATGGATTCTAAAATTTCTCTTTTTAGTGTTCCGTACGGAACACTTATAAGATCACTTCGGTGTCTGTCTGTCTGTCTGTCTGTCTGTCTGTCTGTCTGTCACACCCGATTTTCTCGGAAACTATTTGACATAGAAAGGTGAAATTTGGTAATAATATAGGAATTGATGGCCTCATCAGAGCCATGTAGTTTTGAGAACTAAATTTTGACTTAAGAGGTTAGTTTTGGGGGGTGAAGTCGGAAGTGAAAAAAAAATTTTTTTACTAGGTCATCGAGTGTGGTGTCAAATGAAAGCTTGTGAAAACACGAGTAAAAAATATATATATAATATTATACTTGCGCGCACTTTTCTTTGTATTATTTTTAAAAATTCGCGAAAAATCGCTGTCCCGGGCCTTATCTCGAAAAGTACTTATCAAAAAATTTCGAAAAAATTCTGGAATATTCTCCACGGGGTGTAGATTGAATGAAAATTATCACGAGTGCATTACCTTTAATAATTTATATGGTATACAAAAAAAACAAAAATTTCAAGGTCATCAGATTTCAGTAAAGATTGGAAACTCATTTGGGGTGTGTTTTATGAAGTCACTGATCATTTTATACCACTGTAACATAAATTTTGACTTAAGAGGTTCGTTTTGAGGGGTGAAATCGGAAGTGAAAAAAAAATTTTTTTTACTAGGTCATCGAGTGTGGTGTCAAATGAAAGCTTGTGAAAACACGAGTAAATATATATATATATATATATATATATATATATATATATATATATATATATATATATATATATATATATATATATATATAATATATATATAATGTAATACTTGTAATAATTTATTTGGTATATATAAAAAAACAAAATTTCAAGGTCACCAGTTTTCAGTAAAGATTGGAAACAAACTTTGTTGAAAATTCATTTGGGGTGTGTTTTGTGAAGTCACTGATCATTTTATGCCACCCTAACAAAAATTTTTATTTTAAAAACAATCAACGTACGGAACACTAATTGTGCAAGTTCAACTTGCACTTGACCGGTTTTTTTTTTTTAGTATGATTTTCGGATTTTTGTGCTTTCGTAATTAAATGTGTGTTGTTTTTCCTTTTCATGTTTGTTTAATGAAGTTACGTTATTTTTATCGTACTTGTGGCCTTTTATACGCAAATAGTGATGGAAGACCTAGAATCTGATATTATCTCAAATATAAAATTTGAAATTCCATTTTTCTTCAGGTATGTTGATGATTGCATAACAGCCACTCCAAAAGACCAAGTAAATTATTTCCTAAATAAATTTAATAATTATCACCAAAGAATACAATTCACAGTAGAAGTAGAACAGAAAAATAAAATAAATTACCTCGATTTAACGGTATTTCACATAAATAAAAACATAAAAACATCGTGGTATACAAAAAAACGTGGTCATCAAGATACTTAAATTACAATTCTAACCATCCGTTAAAACATAGGAAATCTGTCGTAATAGGATTGGCAGACCGTGCAATCTTCTTATCAGATCCAGAATATCGAGAAGACGCAATAAACAAAGCCAAAAACGCTTTAATGTTAAACAAATACCCGTTATCTCTAATCAGGAAGATTTTTAAAAAACGCATTCACAAATTTTACAATTCTACCGAAGCAGTAAACGACAAACAAAAAGACACTAAAAATATATTGTTTCATCATATCTAAATGAATTCTCACATCAAATTGAAAAACTGTTCAAAAGATACAATTTCAACATCGCTCATAAAGCCTATAACCTTCTTAGTAACAACTTTTCAAAATTAAAAGCAACAACACCAAAAAACAAAAAAGTAACATTGTTTACGAAATCCCATGTAATGATTGTAGTGGAATATACATTGGACAAACCAGTCAATATTTGGAAAACCGTATAAAAGGCCACAAGTACGATAAAAAAAATAACGTAACTTCATTAAACAAACATAAAAGGAAAAACAACACACATTTAATTACGAAAGCACAAAAATCTTAAGTTCCGAAAACCATACTAAAGAAAGAGAAATCTTAGAATCCATCCTTATCCACAAAAACCAAAATGCCATAAACGACAAAAAAGAAATTAACAATCTTAATCGAATATATTTTTCAGTTCTTTAAAGTATAATGATAAAGTAACACCGTTTTAATAATTTTTATATGTGTGTAGAATTTAAAATGTAAAAAGTGTGTTGTGTATATGACTTTTGAAATGTTTTGATTATTGACAAGAAAATAAAAATCTTTCAAAGTCTACATCCTAAGGTAAGCCAAATTATAACATTGTTATTGCATAGGTAATCATGGTTTTGGTTTTTTTATGGTACTCGATACATATGGACACTGTTACCCTTTGTATTAATAAAATTAAATGTTTTGAAAAAGATCACTAGGTTGATCGAAACGTAAACATACATGTAAATTGAAGTTTTTATTCACGTAACCTTGAAGCCAAGAAAAAATCATTACCATATATATACATATATATATATATATATATATATATATATATATATATATATATATATATATATGTATATATATATATATATATATATATATATATATATATAAATATATTTTTTATTCACGTAACCTTGAAGCCAAGAAAAAATCATTACCATATATATACATATATATATATATATATATATATATATATATATATATATATATATATATATATATATATATATATATATATATATATATATATATATATATATATATATATATATATATATATGTATATATATATATATATATATATATATATATATATATATATATATATATAATATATATATATATATATATATATATATATAGATATATGATATATATATATATATATATATATTATATATATATATATATATATATATATACATAGGTGTATGCATAAGTTTTTGCCGGTTTTTGTGGTAAAGAAAACACGTAATTTTCAAGGGAAATTCATTTTTTATTTATTCAAAATATTGGCCATTGGCTTCTACACAATTCGCCCATCTTTCAGGTAAATTATGAATACCATGCCAGAAAAACTGCTTGTCTTTTGCGGCAACCCATTCGTCGAACCATTTTCCAGTTTCCTCGAAATTGCTGAAGTGCTGCTCTGCAAGCGCGTGCCCCATTGATGCGAAGAGGTGATAGTCGGATGGTGCCAGGTCGGGAGAGTACGGCGCGGCGGGTGCGGAAGGATGTCGTGTAGCAAAATCACTTTGCCATGTCTTCTGGCCCATTCCGGTCGTCTTCCGATCAATGCGTGATTTAAATTAAACATTTAATGCTTTTGCCAATTGCTGTTGTGCTTGAGTTGGGTCATCATCCAGTAACGCCTGCAATTCCTCGTCTTCGTACTTTTGTGGTCTACGAGAGCGCATCTTTCACATTGAAATCACCACGTTTAAATTGTCGAAACCATGTCTCACATCTTCTAATCGATGGAGCGTGTTCAACATATGTTTCTACCAGCAAAACGATGACTTTCCGCAGCAGTTTTCTTTTGATTAAATAAGAAAAGCAATGCGTGCCGCAAATGTTCTTTTTCAGGCACAAAAGTCGACATGATCATTGAACGATACAATACAGACGCTAATGTTTGGCGGACTCAACTTGTGTATGTTGGTTAGGTTAATATCACACGAACAAACTGACGAATCTATCAAATTCATACACAGCTTACTGTTCGCTGGTGCCATCTCTTAGTGAAACCGGCAAAAACTTATGCATGCATATATATATATATATATATATATATATATATATATATATATATATATATATAATATATATATATATATATATATATATATATATATATATATATATATATATATATATATATATATATATATATAGGGACTGAATAGTCTTGTAAAAAGCAAGGGAAATAAAAATTTTTTTGCAAAAAACAAAAATTTATTTCTGAATATCATTTCCATTGAGCTCAATACATTTGGTCCAGAGAGATTCCAATTCTTTCATTTCCTCAGAAAAAAATTGTTTAGAAGTGTGCATAATACCCGTTTACAACAAAGATAACCTCTTTGTTAGACGAAAATTTCTTCTCACAAAGCCAATTTTTGGGGTTAAAAATAAAAACCAGTGGAGTCAATGAGGAACTATTTCAAAGCCCAACTAATGCACTATTGCCATTGCAACGACCGATGTGTGAGCAGGCGCACTGTTCTGGTGAAGGAATACTTTTTCATGTGAACACTTATTCGCTTCTGCTTCAACTCACTATGAAACGGTTTTGAAGACCGTGGGAAATTTTGATGATAACCATTTGATTTTGGCGAGGACTTGGTCTACCCACGAAGCTATATATAATTTTGATGTTTCAATGTGCTTAATGAGCCACCTACAAAGTTAAATAATCATTTGGTTTTGTCGTGTGCATTATGTATCATGCACGAAGCTATACATCCCTCCCTCTTTAACCTATGTTAAGTTTCACAAGCGTACCATGTCTAATACTCGTATTTTTTGAATTTTGTTTCATAATTATATATATATATATATATATATATATATATATATATATATATATATAAATATGTATACATATATATATATATATATATATATATATATATATACATATATATATATATATATATATATATATATATATATATATATATATATATATATATATATATATATATATATAGTAAAATGCAACGTCTCTCTGTCTGTCCGTTTGTGCGCTTAGCACTCAAGAACCACTTATCCGATTTACGTGTTTTTTATAAAATACATATCTTCTCTGGACAGGTTATAAGATATATTTTATTATGTTAGGTACCATAAGGAATAAGCAATGACGATAATATTGAACCAAGTCGGGAAAAAGTTTTTCCCTAGCGCGTTCTCTTCCAATACACTACCTAAACCATTAAATATGGAACAATATGATGTAGCAAAAAATATAATATATATAAAATCCAACGTCTCTCTGTCTGTCCATTAGTGCAGTTATGACTTGAGAACTTCTATAATAAATATAAAAGGCAACAACTCTCTGTCTGTTTGTCTGTTTGTCCGTTAGTGCGCTTGTCACTCGAGAACCACTTATTCGATTTACGTGTTTTTTTTTTTAATTCATACATTTGTCCCTGGAAAAGTTATCTATAATCTCCTTTAACAGATATAAAATTCAACGTCTCTCTCACTTATCCGATTTACATGATTTTTTTTTAAACATACATATGTTACTTGGCCAGGTTATAAGATATATTTTATAACGGTAGGCAACATAAGGTATAAGCAGTGACGATAATAGTAAATCAAATCGGAAAAAAGTTTGCCGCTAGCGCGTTCTCTTGCAATACACTGCCTAAACCATTAAATATGGAACAATGGAATCATGTAGCAAAGACCGAAAACCACTTATCTGATTTACGTGTTTTTTTTTATTCATAAATATGTTCTCTTTCTAGGTTATATAATAACAATAATAATCTATAATATATATAAAATGCAACGTCTCCCTGTCTGTCTGACTGTTCGTTAGTGTGCTTATCAGTCGAGAACCACTTATCCGATTTATGTGTTTATTTTAGATTTATATATATTTTCTCTGGCCAGGTTATAGGATATACTTTGTTACGTTAGGTAATATAAGAAATAAGCAGTGACGATAATAGTGGATCAAGTCGGAAAAAAGTTTGCCGCTAGCGCACTCTCTTGCAATACACTGCTTAAACCGTTAAATATGGAATAATATCATTTCTCTGTCTGTCTGTTAGTGCGCTTATCACTCAAGAACCACTTATCCGATTTAAGTGTTTTTTATTTAAATTCATATATGTTCTCTGGCCAGATTTAGGATATATTTTATTACGTTAGAAAACATAAGGAATAAGCAATGACTATAATAGTGTCCACGTGGGCACGGCTATTATATATATATATATATATATATATATATATATATATATATATATATATATATATATATATATATGTATATATATATATATAAATATATATATATATATATATATATATATATATATATATATATATATATATATAAATATATATATACACGTATATATATATATATATATATATATATATATATATATATATATATATATATATATATATATATGTATATATATATATATATATACATATATATATATATATATATATATATATATATATATATATATATATATGTACTTTTATTACTAGATTTTAGATTGAGCTGGATTGATTTATTGGCTATTAGGTAGCTAAGATGCTATAACTATTACACATCATTTACTAAGGAAAAACAACAAGCAAATATATATTGGATTTTTTTTTTATTTTCCACCTCCCCGCCTGAGTAGGGATTTTACCCTTTTTTATACCCTGAGGATACCGGCGAGGATATCGTAATACCCGTCAACATTGTCTAAGTGCCGAAACATCCATTTTTGTATTTTACAGCACCTTTTAGACAACCCGGTAGTGCTGCCTCCGACGTTATTGCATTTTTGCAAACAACTACTACCTATGTACCTGGACAGGACAAATACACTTAAATAAATTAATAAATAAAGTATACCAACCTGCCGGGATTGGCACCCGAGACCTTCTGCACCGCAAGCAAGTTACTACGCTACGGAGCCACGCAAGTCCGACTTGTACTTGGCCGGTTTTTTTTTCTCTGGCAGCTGTAGTAATTGTTCTGTCATATTACACGGCGGTGACTTGTTAAGGATGTAATTTTAAACTATCAGCAAACCAAAAAAAGGACATATATCTGGAAGAGGTAATAAATTTCAAAGTGGATACTTATTGTCCATTTCTACTTCAATGCCATTGTTGTAAAGTCAATTCAAATTTTTCAGAAAGTCGACGTAACTGGCATGCTTTTTTATTATATTTTGGAACAAACAACATGTACGCCAAATCTGAGTTTCTATGTCATGGCGAAAAAACGCCCTGGGAAACTGACCGGTTTACTTAGCTATGCCAAATCCATAAACAACAATATGTTACTCCAATTCAACCGGTTATTACGATCACAATTGTTATATATCTTTAGTGAAAATATGAGAAGAAACTAATGATCAGTAGAAGTAGGAGCGACGATGGCTTTCGGCTACTTCTGGTAAAAAATTAATATTTCCGATTGAGCCGGAAATTTATATTTCTAGGTGGAAAATGGAAAAGGAATATTAAAACAAAATACATCATTTAAGCAGTCAAAGTGTTAAAAAGTCACTATTTAAATCTTAATTATTTACCTTATTTAAAATTGTTCCACAATCCAAATGGGCGATACGTAAACAAAATTAAATAAATCCCATTTCTGATACTCTTTCTAGTTGAAAATATTTTTAAAATATATGCCACTGATAACTAAAGAACTTTCTGTATTCGTAATACTTTACGAGATATCCAGCCATTAAACAATAAGTAAATGTGCTGTATAATTGATTTTATTGAAATATAGATATAGTCAGGAAAATTCCCGAGGATTCTGTTATAAATACTAAATTTGAATATAAAGAATAAACTTAAAAGATACTAAATTGATAGTCCTGGTTAGAATATTTTAATTCTTCTTTATTTGTAAGTAGAAAAAATACGCCGTGAGTTTGGTCTTTGTTTTCCACTACAAAATTTATTTATTCGTTTAACTTTTTTGCTTCACAAAAAGTAGCAAGTTAGCTATATCATTTGTTTTATTATGCCTATTTACATCATTACTAACGTAATTACATAGATAAAATTCAATAATAATTTCAATAAAATTAGCCTATCGTGCATTTTTATATTTGAAAAAACATAATTCGATTTACGACTTAGTAATAAAAATTTATCAATTGAGAAAACTTGTTTCGGCGACTTTTTGCTTGAGAATACTTGGAAGATGAAAACTACTGCTGGCTTTTGAAAAACTTTTCAATAAATTATATTTTTGTGGCAATTTTTCATTAGAACTTTTAATGGAGTTTTTGCAGTAGTGCTAATGTTGATAATCAGCTACTCCAGCTTCCGACGTAAATCTCTGCAGATATCAGAAAGATATGTAACTTAAAAAAGAATTTTAAGCAGCCTTTTTTTTATAAAAATATAATAATGCAGCACTAGTTTTGTCACTTAATTTGCTAAGCGTTTACTTGGGAGGAAATATATGTCTCTATCGATCATGAATTATGAGCCTGTTCACAATCTACTAAAACAATAATAAATATACCTTTAATCCAGAACTCAAACCATCCCGTTTGTGCTACTAGATTTACCAAAACAACAGATAGCTCTTCTTCAAGTGCCGCGCTCATTACGAAGGTACAACTATCGAAGCAATCCGCATTCTTTAGGCTGTCGACCTAAACAGTTAAAGCAGCATCATATAGTAAGTTCCACAACGACAAGCAATTTCGTCTGCTTCCTACAAATCTTTGTCCTTGGATTTTTCCGTATATTATTGTATTATTAATAACCTGTCTCAAGTACTACAGTATTCGTTTCTTTACAGTAATTATAATTTCTTTCTCATTATTCCCATAAGTTCTGGGATTTTAAAATAAATTTTAAATAATCTACGGTACGATATAGATCCAGTGCCTCCAATTCTAAAATATCTCATTTCTTTTTTTTTTTCCTCTTAAACCTAAGTTTCATAAGCTTACCATGTCTCATACTCCTCTTTTTTAAATTTTGTTTCTTAATATATATATATATATATATATATATATATATATATATATATATATATATATATATATATTTATATATATTCTGTTATACTATTATACTATTTAAGGTACCTTAATTACAAAACATTACAATAAAATTTGGAAGTATGCATATACATTCAAAGTTTATTGTTGTGTATGTTTTGTAATTAAGGTACCTTAAATTGTATATATATATATATATATATATATATATATATATATATATATACCCTCACAACATGAAGTGTACCCTCATACCAGTCCTCTCAATTTTAACCGTTTTTAAAGTACGACTGGTAACCCCTATTGAGAGGATTCAACCTCACAGCGGGAAGTAGTCCCCTATTATGTTCTGGGATTTTAAAAAATCTTCAATATGGCATGAATTTTTAGAAAGAGAGTATTTTGGACCATTAATTTGAAAAATTTCAACAGGAATTCTTTACGTTTTGCACATATTTAAAGCCATAGATATCGCCTATTTCAGTCCATGTCCAGTTAGTGTTCTTCACGATTGCTGTGCTAAGGCCTTCTTCTTATTGCGTCCTTTTAAGGTTTATTTAACTATGACTGTGTTCAGAATCCGGGTACGTTATTCGTTAATCTACTTATTATAGTATATGATTGCCTATATGCCTATTGCACGCGTCCTTTAAGGATTTATTTTAGATTTAGTATGAATAAATGTTTAGATAGTTGAATATATATTCTGTACATTTTTTTTCTTACAGAATATGTCTATTATGTTGTGGCTTTCAGCATTTAGGTATGCGGTGTATAGGGAAGAAGACATCAGCACAGTAATCGTGTAGAACACTAACTAAATGTCGGGCGGTAGTTATGGCGTTAAATATATGTGCATCGTAAAGAATCCCCTATGTGACTTTTTAAATTAATTGTGTGTAATTAAAGTACCCACAAAATAGCGAACGTTATTATAACTGCACGTATGTCTCTTGAAACCGGTTAAAATAAATTATTTTTAGTATTTTTGTTAAAAGTACGATTTTCTAAAAAATGAGTTTCCTAAAACCGTGTTCAGATTGAAACCGATTGTAGATTTTTACAGATCCGTATTTAGTTAGGACATATTTTTAATTATATCTATAATGAATCAAAGGATTAAAATACCATGCATCACTGCTTAAGGGAAGGTACTAATGTGAATTACGGAAATATGTGTTATTATCCCCTCCACACTAACATATTATTAAACAAAACTTTAAAATAAATAATAACGACAAATTGGGTACGATTGAATGGGTATGCAGCTTCCTGGTGTGGTAAAAAATTCGCTAACATATAATTAAGCAACAAAATTTTAAAAATAGGACTATGATACATGCTACGTTTATAAAACGTAACAGAGGACAAAGGTGAAGGGGGATATATAGCTTCGTTGGTGGTACATAAGGCACGCGACAAAACCAAAGAGTTTTGTAACTTCATGTGGGGTTCATTGAGCATACGGGAACATCAAAGGGATATATAGCTTCGTGAGTGCAAGGCATGTGCCAAAATTAAAGCGCCATCATCGAAACTTTTCCATGGTCTTTAAAATCTCCCCACATCCAAGTAACGCAATAGCTACTACTGATTTATCCTTCTCCAAATAGTCAATCATAATAATTCCATCATTTTCGCGCCCATGAAACTGTTTTCGCTGTGCACTTTCACCTTCCCTAACCCACCGTTTTAACTACTGTTTTGTCTTCTGGGTGTAATGGTGAATCCACGTTTTGTATGTAGTCACAAAACGATGCCACAAGTGCTTCGAACTACGTTGCAACACGATTTTGAAATGTTCTGCCTCGGAAATTTTTGGTATGGAGATAACAAACGCTTCATGAAAGATATTATGTACCCGGTTATAAGAGATACCTACCTTCTCAGTAATCTCACAAAGCTTAATACGCCGATCTTCTGTCACGATACCATGAACTTTATGGACCATTTCTTCAAAAGAAATCTTAATCGTACGTCCTGAACATCTAGCATCTGCGGTGCTCGTACGGCCACGTTTAAATTCATTTATCCGTATAAAAATGGTCTTGAGTACTGGTGGAGAGTTACCATGTACTTTTTTCAGTTCAGTTTCTAACTGAGCCGTGGTGTACTTTTTTAAATAAAAATATTATAACATTGCATGCCTCAGCTCTATCCATTTCTATAAACCATGTAACATCGATAGTGGCCAACAAATAATGCTCGTTGCATATGCTTGAAATTTTGAACACAACTGTTACAAAAACCACGCTTACCAACAGTTATGCTGTTTAACAAAATTTCACTCTATTTCGTAGAAATATATATATATATATATATATATATATATATATATATATATATATATATATATATATAAATATATATGTATATATATATATATATATATATATATATATATATAATATATATATATATATATATATATATATATATATATATATATATATATATATATATATATACATATATATATATATATATATATATATATATATATATATATATATATATATATATATATATATATATATATATTATTTATATATATATATATATATATATATATATATATATATATATATATATATATATATATATATATATACATGTATATAACACTGAAGGACAGTAAAAGAGCTACTGATAGCAACTAAACCTGAACAAAGTAACAAGAGGGATCGCTCTTTTGGGTTGAGAGTGCAACTAAAATTTAGTAATGCATTCTTTTAAACTAAATTTTATTACTAATATTCTGAAGCTTTCGTTTGTATTTACAAACTTCTTCTGGAGATCTGTAATAATTATATGTAACTATTTTCTTCAATTATTTTTATGTAACTATTTTCTTCAATTATAATTTCTAAAGAAAAAAAGATATTTTATCAAGTTATGTAGGTTACAGTACCAAATATTTACCATTCTAGTACTTCCATCAGTCATGTATTAATTACTAATTTCATACAATTCAGATAGGTTTTGGATTTATCCACAACCTTAAAAATATAAATGTCTTCCGTCAAATGGCAATGTAAGTATGTCACGTTTGAATTGGGTCTCTCTAATAATTTTTGAAAAAAATCTTTGATCATTTAAAATTCTAATTATATGTGTGTGATATCTGTTCGTGACTTATTTTTGGTGTCATGTTAAAGTTTTATGTGGTTAACCCTAGTTTTGGAGAGAAATTACTGATACATTCTGTAAGTAGACAATTGGTTTTTTATGACATGAACGAAGTTCATTAACTTAATATATTTTACATAATTAACTTTTGCTATTAGTAATTCTCTCTATTACAGAACTCCAGAAGAAGTTTGTAAACACCAAAGAAAGCTTGAGAATATTAAGAATAAAATTCAGTTTAAAACAATGCATTACTAACTTTTAGTTGCACTCTCAACCCAAAGAGTTGTTACTTTGTTCAGATATATATATATATATATATATATATATATATATATATATATATATATATATATATATATATATATGTAGAATATTCTACATAAAAAAGGCGACTCTACTCGGTTGGAGGACTATAGACCAATCAGCCTCCTCTTCCAATTGTAAAAGTTGTTTACGAAAATTATCTGTAAGTGAACCAGGAAGGAAGTTAGATAATTACCAACTCCGGGAACAGGCTGGTTTTCGATCTAGATTTAGCACAATCAATCACATACACTCAATTAAAACGCTAATTGAATATCAGAAACGCCTTGTAATGGCATTGACACTCTAGAGATATGGCCAACACTTAAAGCACTTACAGGCTGCAGAATTGACTCTCGTTATATAACTCTAAAAAATAGTATATATTCCAAAGCCACCACTTACATTAAATTGCAGCAAATCTGAAAGGTACTCAGTTACTAGAGGTGTCCGTCGGAGCGACATCATGTCACCAAAATTGTTTGCCCTTGCCTTGGAAATCATTTTTATAGAAATACAATGGGAATCGGTAGGAATCAATATTGATGGCGAATACCTAAACAACCTTAAATTTGCTGACGATATCGTGTTAATAGCAGAAAGTGCCGATATGATTCGTTGTATGATAGATGTTCTTTTGCGTAAATCCAGGAATATAAATCTTAAAATGAACATCAGCAAATGCAAAATAATATAATCATAAATTTACCAGGAAAAGCTCTTGAAGATCTACTTATGGAGACGCTAGAGAGTTACATTTACTTAGGACACAGAATAACTGTAGGAAAAAGGAATCAGACCACCGAAGTGGAGGGACGTATCTCTTTGCGATGGACAGCTTTCGGAAAGTTAAGCCAAACGTTCAAGAGCAACATTCCAATATCTCTTAAAGGGAAGATATTCAACCTTCCAGTTTTAACCTACGGCATCGAAGCAACAATATTTACGGAAAAGTCTGCCGAAAAATTCTTACTAAATCAACGTGCCATGAAGAGAAGTATGCTAGATATCTTACTTCGTGACCGAGTTAGAAACAGCGAAATAAGACGAAGATCGCTGATGTAGTCCAGACCACAGCAGAGTTAAAATGAAACTGAACAGAGCACATGGCAAGACCTACTGCTAACAGGTGGATAATGAAAATTCTGGGATGGTGCCCTAGAAGACTAATATACCTCTCTGGCCGTCCACCAAAAAGATGGGCGGATGATATGACTAAGATAATTGGTAAAAACTGGCAGTTGAAAGCACAAGACAGGCGTCAGTGGAGACATATAGGGAGGTCTTTACACGGTAGTGGGTGTAGTGGGCTTGTGATGAAATATATATATATATATATATATATATATATATATATATATATATATATATATATATATATATATATATACATACAGTCGACACTCTATATAGTGAAAGACCAAAATGTTGACCGAAATTTCACTATAGAAAGTTTTTCACTATATAAAGAAAAAATCCGTATATATTGCTATGTATGTATTTTATATTGGTAATCATTTACTTGTATTTTATAAGGTACAAGCTACAAAAAAAATTGCAAAATTTTATTAAACATTTGAAAGTTTAAATAGTACATAGCATGTACAGGGCTAAATACATACATAAAGTCCGTACGTTATATCTTTACCCGTGCGTCATAGTTTTCAGGCCATATAACAGACGACTATTATATTATTTGTCTCTATTCACCAATAAATCGTAGGTATTGGTAAAAAGAGACAAAAAATATAATAGTCGTCTGGGATATTGCCTGAAAACTATAATGCACGTGTAAAGATATAACGTACGGACTTTATGTATGTATGTACTACATACGAAATAAAAAGAATAATACAAAATCTGTTAATACATATGTACATACTACGTACATACGTACTAGGAAAAATAATCAGTTATTTTCTTTTGAACATTACTTTTGAAAAATAATTGTTGCTCAACAAAATTCTCGCATTTATTCAAATGCATAAAGATTTGATCAGGTACACTTTCCTGGCCCCTGAGAGTAGTTCGCACAATGTCAAATGCATTTCTTATTTGATTTTTAGCAGGACATTCCACGGTTTCAGTTTCTTCTTCATGATCTTCTATACTTTTTATATCGTCAATTATGTCTTGGTCAGTTGGGAGATCTGTCGTGCCAACATCATTGTCGATTTCTAAGAAATCTTCGAGTAAAAAATCTGCGTCGACGGTAACAGTTTTTTGTAGAATAGCCCATTGCCTTTTTAAGGTAGCGAAATCCATTTCGTCTTCTTCTTCCCATTCGCTGCTTTAGAAAAGCAGTTTTTGATAGTTTTCTGAGAAACATTTTCACTCCATACTTTAGCGACTTCGGTTATACATTCTTTAAGGGTAATCAATTTTTGGACTGGAAGGTTGTTATCAATCGCATTAACAATTTTGTGAACAATTCTGTTTCGGTAATGATGTTTTATGTTGTTTATAATACCCTGGTCCATAGGTTGCAATTTGGAGGTCATGTTTGGTGGAAAAAAAGATCAATTCAATATTCCTTAATTTTTTACTTACAGTAACTAGATGTGTAGGACAATTGTCTATAAACATCACAATCTTTCGCTTTTGGCTATTCATTTTCGTGTCCAGTTCTTTGATCCATCTTTCGAAAATCTCAGAAGTCATCCACGCCTTTTTATTATTGGCTTAACTCCAGAGATTTAACTCATTTTAAACAACGGGGATTTTTGCTTTTACCTATGAGCAGTAATTTCAGTTTTTCTGAGCCATCCATGTTTGCTCCAACCATAAGTGTCACCCTTTCTTTACTTGTTTTAACACCAAAACATTTATCACTTTTAAAAGCAAAAGTTTTATTTGGCAAACATTTAAAAAACAAACCGGTTTCATCACAATTGAAATCGTTTTTTGGCGCGTACTTTTTCAATGCATTTTTTAAAACAGTTCCAGTCCAAATGTCACAGTCCTCCTGACTAACGCTTGCACTCTCACCAGACACCGTCTTGAAAACAATTGAATTACGAGTCTTCCAGGCACTCAACCACCCTTCACTAGCTTGAAAATTAACGCAGTTAAATTCTTTAGCAAATTGTAGAGCCTTTTACTTTATTAAATTTCCCGATATTGGTACGTTTTGATGCGTACGGGCCACTTGAAACCATCGTAAAACTGCTTCATTTACATCCTCGTAAGTACTCCCCCGTACTCGTTTTCGACTGCTTGGAACACTAGGTTTCCTGATGATACTGTCGCGACGTTTTATTATCAGAGAGACGCAACTTGGAGAAACACCAAATTTTGCAGCAACATCAATTTTTTTGCAGCCTTTATCAACTTCCTCCAAAACTTTAATTTTCTCAGCTAAACTTAAACACACTCGCTTGGACATCTTACTTGATTCTTAAACAAAAAGAAACTGAACCTGAATTTGTGAATTACTAGGCCTCGACTATAAAATGGGTTTTTCCCCGGGTTTCTATAAAATGGGTTATTCCCCGGGTTACAGAAATCTACCTGATTTATTGCCAACCATTAGGCGTTATAAACACGTTAAGAACCTTTTCAAAAGAATGCGTCATAAAAATGGAATTCGTGCTAATGTTAAATAAAAATGGGAAACCCGAAATGGCCAAGATCTCAATAAATGCATAAAAATTTATACATAAAATTCCGGTAAAAATTTTATTATATAGAGTGTTACTATTTTACAGATTCACTATATGCAGGGCTTTTTACATGACATTTCATTAAAATATTATAGGTCTTGAAAAAATTGCACTATATAGAGTTTCACTATAAACATGTCGACTGTATATATATATATATATATATATATATATATATATATATATATATATATATATATATATAAATCTGTGTGTTTTTTTGGTTGATAAGGACGAATGGGATTATAGAAGCAGTAAGTAAATTTTCCACCAAGTCTGACTGATTTGAATATATCCATGTGACATTTAATTATTGTTGTTGTGTCTCATATACTTCCTGCCAATCATTTTTTTTAAAAGTCCAAGCAGCTTCTTCGATCGACTAAAAGTAACATATAAAATGTTATTTTTCAAAAAAGGTGGTCCCAAATTCACTGAAAAATAGAAGTCGAATTTGAAAAAGTTTGATATAATAATCTATCGCTTTTTAAATTATTATATTTTCTGATCATCAGCATGGCTTTCGTCAAGGTTTTTTTACAAAGAGCGCGGCACGTTTTAGTTAAGAAATGAAAGTTTGAAGATATTCTAAAACAATTAAGAAACTTAATTATTGTCTTGCGCCATCTAGAAGTCGCTTGTAGAGGCTTCGGCTAACCATTATTACTAAACAAGTTTTTGGTTTTCACAATGAATTAAAAATGGAAATAAAACTATGAACACTTTATTATATTTCGCGATGTATCTGGGATAAACTTGCAACCCTCTAAGCTAAGGTTTAGAACCAGTGACCCTAATGATGAAATCTAACCTAACTTAAATGATGAAGTTCACGTGGACGAAGCCGTTCATTAGGCATTACACAGTGGACCAGACATTATTGTCACTGCAGCCAAGTTACTAGGGGAAACCTATAGAACACAACGGTTCTGGTGTTTTGTAGTGTGTAGGGTAATTATGACTATACTATTGCTGGGATCTACCTCCACTTCTATACTTATTGGTGAAATTCCGCATATAAAATTTCTATATCATACAAAGCTTAAACGTGGCAAGAAACAATATCTTCGTCTGCAGAATTAAAGGCAAATAACCTCGAATTTGTTACTGGATTTACCGTTGTTAAAAGAACATTACAACCATCAATCATGGAGAAATAATATATTCAGAAGGAAAACCTAAATTTTTTGCTTTTACGAAGTAGCAGAAACATGTGGCCCGACCCCATATCATAAAGACACATGTTTATTATCAATCTTCGATGTAAAAAGAGAGAGATTTTTCGATTCTGTTTTGTTGTCGGCTTTAATATATTTTATATAATTCATTCCTTTTTATGATAACCATATTTTTTTCGCATTTTATTTTGCATTATCAATTTAAAATAGCTCCTAAAGATTTTAGCACTATGTGATGCATCTAGTTTATTTTTGTATATAGTGTTCTTTTAAACACCAGATCGTGAAAAAGTGTATGTTAAGTATTAAGTGAGATAAATTTAATTTATCATATTATTGTAATGAACCGATTTCAGCTAATATGTTTAAAAAATGATTTCAGAGTTAATAATAATAATAAATAATATATTAAGAATATAATTGAACAAATTCAAATTTATTAATAAACATCACTTCTTTATTTTCAAAAAGAGCATATTTGCACATAAATCTTCTACAAATTTTCTGTTAACTCTGAGTATTACAAAAGTTAATGAAAATAATATGCCAGCAGGTATAGATTTCTGCATTGAGGACGTTCCCAAGAAAATATTTTTTCTTACGATTATCTAGAAAATTTTATTTAGTATCCTTTATACGTAGAAAAAATTTCAATACTACTTACGCCACTAAATTTGTAAATATTGGCTGTTAAAATTTGCAATTTTAACATACGGTGTGCCCTAAGGCTCCATACTGTCTCCTACTCTCTTTCTCATTTACATTAACGATCTATTGGAAAAGACCAGGAATCCAATCTACAGTTTTGCAGATGACAGTACGCTTATCTCTTCATTCACTTTGAACGTTCGGACATCGGCTGCTCAGGCGAATATCCGCAGATAGCAGGAAGTCATTCAACTTAACAAAGACCTGGAAGAAATTCTAACTTGGGGTGACAGTAACCAAGTGGAATTTAACGCTACAAAAACCCAGGCGGCAGTTTTTTCTAAAAAAGTTAACGTTGCTGAACCCGACATAGTTATGTCGGGGCGCTCCATTTCTCTAGCATCGTCACTCAATTTGTTGGGCGTTAATTTGGGAGCAAATATGTCCTGGCATGAACATGTTGCAGGCATAGCAAGGAGAGCTTCTCAAAAGTTGGGAATATTATTTCGAACCAGTAAGCTTTACACTCCACAACAACTGTTAATTCTTTACAAAGCTCAAAATCGACCAACTATGGAATACTGCTCCCATGTTTGGGGCTCCGCTTCCAAACATACACTGCATTTGTTGGATTCTGTTCAGAGAAGGGTTGTTCGTCTGATTGGAGAAACAGAACTGACCGACGGCCTTGATTCGCTGGAACATCAAAGAACGATTGGCGACTTGAGTCTATTCTACAAGTATTTTCATGGAAAGTGTTCGAAGGATGTAGCCCGCTTAATTCCTCCCAGTGCGGTGCATATTAGAAGTACACGTCGCGCTGATACCTCACATCCGTGTGAGGTTCAGCTTGTTACTCGTCGTACACGCTTTTCAAGCAGTCTTTTTATATGGAGAACATCATCCCTTTGGAATAATTTGCCCAGGACTGTGTTTCCCACCGAGTACAATTTGCAGCGATTCAAGAACAACGTGAATCGCTTTTTTTTCCGCACACGGGTCGCTCTTGTAGCGCTTTAGGGACTTCCCTGCAGCACGTGTGCTAGACCCTTAAAAAAAAAATACGAACCCTACCCCGACCTATGTTGAAACGGATGTTTTATTATATTAAGAGGTAATTTTCTTACTATTGTTTTGAAAAACTTAAAATCATTAGTTAAAAACATAACAAATATTTTTTTTATAAAGAAAATTATAGCAAGCGGTTTTCTTTTTCTTATAAAAAATGTTGAAAGTGAGCTACTTTTAATCGTTTTCAGTTTTCTTCACATAATTTGAAAAATAAAAGTTCTCGACTTGGCAATCGCACTGCAATATAGAAAAAATATGGATTATCCTAAATAAAGAGTTAATATTTATAACAAATCAAATATTTATTAGTATTCAACATAAATATGTAGCATATTAATTAATATGAGAGACTGGTAGTTTACATAGGAGAGATCTTTCTGTAAATTGGGCACAACTGCTCCTTGGGAACGTTCTTAAGATGTAGATCCCACTCTCTCGTAAATTCACTTCTCTTAAGAATTTGATGAAATTGAAGTATGATGTTAATTTAAATGTTTTTCATTTAATTAAAAAAAAAATTTTTTTGACCGATTGTGAAGCGAGATAGGCCAATGAAGTATAAAAAGGCGTAGTTTGGTGTATATCTTAAGAACTTTTCTTACGAATTTTTAAAAAAACTAATATTTAGTAAAAAAATAATTAGAAAAACTTTGAAATAAAAATAATTTCTTTTTAATGATTTGTTAAAAAGATATAAATATTTGTTGATTAGTTGATATTTGTTAAAAAAAATAACCGCGTAGTGAGGGACAAATATCACAATTTGGCAATGCTGTATGTCGTCATATTTCACGTACCAACCTTCAAACAGCATTTAAGGTGGTAACTTTCAAACAGAAACTCATTTGTATTAATTAAAAATGTCAATTTGTATCTTGATATTTATTATTTTCTCTTTAGTACTTAAAAGATTTATATGTAACAAAAATATGTTCGTAGCTTCAATAAATTTTTCAATATTTTAAGTTAATATTATTTTTATTTATCAACACTGTTACATATCAATTGATAACCATATTATTAAATATATATTAAGAAAACGGTTTTATAAATCTTCTCCGTAAAACTAAATAAATAATTAATAACACTTATGATAAATAAATAAAGTATTATAAACTCTTTGTAAAATGATTAATTATTTTATTTAATACTCGCGTATTTTTGATTACATGTGGTTTGGCAATATCTTTTCGTCTAGATATTATGCATTCAGATGCACCTCTTTTTATATGATACATAATTTGTAATTACGACCTAAACGTTTCTCATGAGTTAAATTTTATAGTGAAAGGACTTTTTTACACAGACAACACTTTAAGTTTTTTCCTAACTCAGCTAACACAACGATCCGTCGACTACTAAGCAGGTTAAGCTCTTCAGTTTTTATTTTTTCGCGTCATTCATTGCTGATATACTTTTTTGCGTTTATTGATGAGCTTTTCCTTTGCAAATTTACCTTTATCTCGCAACTGATTATAATGAAAAGACTTTTTTTATTTAATTATATTCTTTTTGTTTTAAATAGAATACGGTCTAAACAGTAAGCATACACAAAGTATAATAAATAACCTATATAAACGTCATTCTATAGAGCGTTCGGTATACGCACTGGCAGCGTTGTCACATTTATTTTTATTAAAAGTGTATATCTGCATATGAAAGTTTCCATGTATCGAATACAGTCTCCGACAAAAATAAAATACTTTGCATTGAGTATTTTAAACTTTTTGTATTTGTTATCGAACTATACTTTTGGTCCTGATTGACACGAGGGAACTACCGAAAAATTTGTTAGAAAAATTATTAATTACTAAATAAATAAATATTAAAAAAGTTAATGTAAAAATAATGGCAAAGGTAAGATGAGTTTTCATTATGGTAATAAAACCTCACATTTTCAATATTACGTACGGTAGAATCTCTAAAATAATACCATTTATATTACTCATTACAATTTTAAAAAATCGGATAGAAAAATAGGCAAGAACATTGGCGGAAGCGACAGACTCAATACAATACATTTATATGGAGGTATCCAACGTAGCATGACGTGTGCAGGGCAGTGTCAGTAATAGTTAAGTTTTTTTCCGTAATTCTCAATGGCAACTATTTTGTTATATAAATACAAAGGAGGATCCAACAAAATAGAATCATGTTGAATAAAAGGACCCCGCACAGTTCTTACGGAAATTGGCATTAAACCAAATTGTTTAGGAATTGGATATGTTGTAGGTTTTGTCCTCGAAAATAGACAGTTTTTGAGATTGACCCATTTATAGGGGTCCCCGTTCGGTACAGGTTTGAGGTAATTTGTAACGCCTTTCCATATATCACAATCTCAAAACTGTCCATTTTCGAACGTTGGTCCCATGAGAACTTTTAATCGGGAGGTCAAAACCTACACATACCCAATTTCTTACCAATTTGACCTAAAGCCAACTTCTGTAAAGGATCTGAGAGGTACTTTCCTTGAACATGGTTCTATTCTGTTGGGTCCTCCTCTGTGCCGTGTCCATTACGTCACCTAGAATATAGAAACCTGAAAATTCTTCTAGTTTATATAACGTCTGTGTATACCAACTGGAAATCGAACTAAACAGTTTAAAACTTGTCTGTATTCTACGTACAACAAAACTACCAACTAGTTTACAAGTGACAAGACAAGAAACTCACGCATTATTTTCCTTATGTTTTATATTATGTAGAAATTAAAAGTAAAGATAGATTTTAAAACACAGTGCATTTTATTTTTCAATATATTTGTAAATAAAAATAACTAAATTTAATTTGATATAAAAAGGATAATGCTAACTTGAGTATAATTACCGATGAATTGATTGTCCCTTTCTACTAAAAAATAGTTAATTAAAATATATACAGGGTGCCCCATATGTATGGAATAATGATTCCACAGCATCTATTACTCAGTGTATCAAAAAAAATATTTAAATAAAAGTTATATGGTGTTATACGGCGCACATGCTGACGTTGACAATAAAATGTTTTGAACTGTCAGTTCGAAGAAATTACGCCATCTTGATTTTTTTTTTAAATAGAATGCCTTGTATATTATTTTATTTTTCGAGTCTAACTAAAAATTCTAGATATTATTTGTCTAACATACCATATGTCTAAATTGAACTGTTTTGGAATTATTGTCATTTGAAATTTAAAATAAAAAAAAGACAAAAAACTATTGATAAATACTCTAGGTTTATTTTTAGAGTAACAATTGTTCAAAATGTCTACCGTTAACAGCGAGGCAATGACCCAATCTGTCATAAATACCCAGAACAGAGTTTTGCAGAGAATCTGGGGTGATCTGTACTACTTCATATTGAATTCTTTGTTGTAAATCTTCTACAGTTTCAGGTCGACTTCGGTAAAATTTGGTTTAGAAATGGCCCCATACAAAAAAATTGAGTGGCGTAAGGTCGGGACTGCACAAGTCGGAATAACTTGCTCTTGTAGTAACTGTAAATATTGCTGTCCCGTAAGATTTCCATCGATTTTACTGATTAATAAATGCTATGGAACCATTATTCCATAGATATGAGGCACCCTATATATATATATATATATATATATATATATATATATATATATATATATATATATATATATATATATATATATTTATATATATATATATATATATATATATATATATATATATATATATATATATATACATATATATATATATATATATATATATATATATATATATATATATATATATATATATTTATATAATACGGGCTGCCTGAAGAAGTCTTAGTATTAAGAAAACCATGTATCATAAATCGCATTTCCTAGGTTAAGTTAGTATAAGCAAACCTATCTAATAAGTTTTTTTTGTATCCATTCATTTAATGTAAGTAAGAGGCTTAGCCTTGCTTTTTATAACCAATAAAGACAATCAGAAAAAAGAATTTTTTTTTTGACGTGAAATATGTATTATTTTTCATTATAATCTATTTAAACTTCAATATAGTTTATTCCAACGTTTTTTTTAATAATTCAATACCGTCATTAAAGTGTGATTCCGGAAGGTCTGCAAAATATCTATTCATGGCTGCAATAGCTTTTGTTATTTGATATAAAACGCTTTCCAGCCAGGATTTTTTTCAGGTTTGGAAACAGATAATAGTCAGAGGAAGCCAAATCTGGTGAATACGCTGGACGTTCAAGCCATTTATACTTCAATTCGTTGAGTTTTGCCATCGTCAGAACATTTGGGTGAACACGTGCATTGTATTGATGAAAAATGATTCTTTTCTTCCTTAAAGCAGCTCTTTTCTAACAAATTTTTACATCCAATTGATACAAAAGGTTACAATAATATTCAGAATTAAGTGTTTTCCACCAGCTTCAAGCCATTGTTTCGACTATTATTTCACTCTGGTGTATAGTGGTGGATCCAAGTTTCATCAACAGTTATGAAACGATGCTTGAAATTCATTTTATTTTGATTAAAATGATCCAAACACGCTTAAGAAATACGCATTCTAATACGTTTTTGGTCAATTATCAGCAAATGCGGCACCCATCTTGCTCAAAGCTTTCATATGTAATTCTTCGTGAAAAATATTTTCAATTCGTCCTTTTGAGATGCCTACGGCCTCAGCTATTTCATGTACTTTTTCTCGTCGATAATTTATTTTTTTTTTCTTTTTTTTTATAGGTCTAGCACACATGCTACAGGAAAGTCCCTAAAGCGCTCCAGGAGTGGCATGTGTGCGGAAAAAGCGATTCACGTTGTTCTTGAATCGCTGTAAATTGTACTCGGTGGGAAACACAGCCCTGGGCAAATTATTCCAAAGGGATGATGTTCTCCATATACAAGAAAAGCGTTGTTCGAGGAATAACAGGCTGAACCTCATACGGATGTGAAGTATTAGCGCGCCGTGTATTTCTAATATGCACCGCTCTGTGAGGAATTAAGCGGGCCGTTCGTCTCGAATCAGACAAACAGCTCTTCTCTGAACAGAATCCAGTGTGTGTTTGGGAGCGGAGCTCCAAATATGGGAGCAGTATTCCATAGTTGGTCGAATTTGAGCTTTGTAAACAATTAACAGTTGTTGTGGAGTGTAAAGCTTTCTGGTTCGAAATAATATTCCCAACTGTTGAGAAGCTCTCCTTGCTATGCCTGCAACATGTTCATGCCAGGACATATTTGCTCCCAAATTAACGCCCAACAAATTGAGTGACGATGCTAGGGGAATGGAGTGCTCCAACATGACTATGTCGGGTTCCGCAACGTTAACTTTTTTTGGAAAAAACTGTCGCCTGGATTTTTATAACGTTTAATTCCACTTGGTTACTGTTACCCCAAGATAGAATTTCTTCCAGGCCTTTGTTAAGTTAAACCAACTCTTGCTGTCTGCGGATATTCGCCTAAGTAGCCGATGTCCGAGCGTTCAGAGTGAATGCGTACTGTCATCTATAAAGCTGTAGATTGGATTCCTGGTCTTTTCCAGCAGATCGTTAATGTAAATGAGAAAGAGAGTAGGAGAGAGTATGGAGCCTTGGGGCACACCGACGTTGATAGTGAAGGTGGTGGAAAAAAATCCGTCGACCGCCACTCGTAAAGAACGCTCTCTGAGGAAACATGAGCCACAAACAGAACTTTTCAGACATACCATAAGAGCGTAGCTTAGCCAACAGTCCATCGTGCCAAACATGGTCGAATGCCTTGGATAGGGTAAGAGCAATCACTCGAGATTCTACAAAGTGTTCAATTTCGTTGTTCCAAACATGTGTTACATAAGTCAGAAGATCTCCTGTTGATCTATGTTTACGGAAGCCATATTGGTGATCGCTAATGATGTTGAATCCTTCAAGATATTTTAGAAGATGCTGATTGATAATATGGGAATAGTAGGTGGTGTTTTTTCTTGGAAATCGACAGCAAAATGTAAAGCAAAGAATTCAGCCAACAGGTTCGCTTTCTCAACAGGTGTCCTTGCAATATAATTATCTGGCCGTGTGAGTGGTGGTATCGTGGATTTGGTGAAATTTTGACTAACTGCCTTCGCGATTGCCCAAAAGGACCTGGAATTGTTGCGACAACCGAAAAGTTTGTTTTTAATTCGCTGACTGTGTGCCTCCTTGGTTTCGTCGATAATTCCTTTGCATCTGTTCAGAGCACGAACAAAGGTGTTACGATTTATGGTGTTAGGATTTTCACACCATTGTCGGTAGGCAAGATGTTTAGAAGCAAAAGCTTCTTTCCATTTTCGGTCAAACCAAGGCTTGCCGGGACTTGTTGAATGATTTGTGGTGTTGTAGCTGTTTTTGGACGACCCTCACGTGGATTATTTTTGAGGTTTGTACGACCAGATTTAAAAAGAGAAGCCCACACAGTGGAAAGTGAAAACGATGCATCCTTATAAACTTATAATAATTTCGAATGAATTTATGTTGGTGTTAAACCATCCAAAACAAAGAATTTAATTACTGCACGATATTGAATTTTTTTCCATTTTAAAAAAATCAGTGGCATGCCAATATTAAACAGCTGCTACTACTCGAATGAATTGACAGATGGAAATAAAATTTTACATGAATTTATATAAAGGATGGAATATTCCAATACAATTATGGTTTCACAGTTTTTGACGCCATAGGTATGATATACCATATATTTATATAATATTTATTAAAATAAAAATTTCCTTTTCCTAAAAAAGAATGCGACAATTTTTCAGCATCACGATCATATATATATATATGACAATATACAAAGAAATATAAGGGTGGGCCCCTAATATTTCACAGTAATGAAGTATTCATCTTCGGAGTAGCGAAAACATAATTTGCAATTGCTTCTTTAATTGGCATCGTTAATGAAGTTAACCACAACACCATGTCAATTCCAGAGTTTCCTTAATACCAGCACCAAAATATGTTATTCAGCTATGTTGGTTTCAACTGCTTTCTAGAAATTTCTTAAAATAATATTTTGTCTGTTTACTAATTGTAATATAAAATACTTTCAGCATGCGTTAATATTTAATATGAAGTAAATTAAATATAATTTTAAACATCAACACAAATAAAACAATATCAAATATTATTAAAATTGAATATTTATAGTCATAATTTAAAATTTTAATATGGATTCAAAACCGTTTTTGTGTGTATATAATTATAATTTTGTTATGTTTATTTTTTTATTTATATAACTCGTAATGAAGTATTCGTGCTTTTTTTGTACAAAGCCCGAGAAGCCCATTTAGCCCGAGAAGAGTGTAATATCTGCAAAATTTGTATATTTTTTTAAGGGCATAGCGGGCTACAGGAGCGACGCGTGTGCAGAAAAAGCGACTCAGGTTGGTTTTAAAAATCGCTGTGAGTTGTACTCGGTGGTGACAGGGCCGGCTCTAGGCAGTAGGTAAAGTATTAACTGCTTACGGCGGCATAACATAGAGGCGGCAAAACCGCCTGAACTACTAGAGCGCAAAAAAAATAAATACAACCCACAAAAATATATTTCGTTTACTTGAATCTACAAAATAAATGAGTAGTAAAATCAAATACAGCAGGAATAGACAGGCTTCTGCCAGAAGCTTGCCTATTCCTGTCTATAGAAATACCCAAAAGTTCTAGGTACGTAAATTGTATGATGCACCCACGCCGGCACCGCAGACAGGATTCAACAAGCTTTTTCCACTCATGTATAGGAGAGAGGTTGTGGTAGTGATTCAGTTTGAGTTAGTCACAAGTGTAGTGGATATGGAAAGCAGCGATTTCATTTTGCTAAAAGGTAAGAGAGGTTTTAGATTCGTATTGTAATCTTTGTACTTAAAATTTTTTTACGCTAATAATACCTTGTACATGTACTAATAAATTCGTTATTGTCAAATGTTATGATTAGGTTCCGCCCTCTGTTGGGACGATTTTTAAGCTTTGAATCATGCCTTTGTCGTATTACGGTATTAGATACTTAAGTAGATTATTTTGTTTTAGAATGTCTGAAGGAAAAAAAACGCTATCTGGTAGTCAATATAAAAAAAAGATATTGAAGAAACAAACCCAGCTTCAAAAGCAGGTAGGAGCGTTGCATAGCTTCTTAAAACATGCAAGTAGTTCCAAACAAAGTAAAGAGCCAAGCGGTTGCTGGGATCTGAAAACTATCGTCAATTTGGATTTGGATTATCAAGACGGCACTAATAATAAAGACGAAATTGCGAGTTATCTCAGCCAAGAACAGAATTCAACACGTTTTGAGACAATGGCTACTACCACGGAAAATGAAGGAAGCCTCAATCTAACTCTATCATCAGACCCAGGATTACGGCCCGATCGTATAACCGACTCAGATCGAATATTTTAGTTAGAAAAGGTCCATTATCTCCTTTATTCCATTACGATTTCCCGTTTGACAATCAAAATCCAAATCGAATATTTAGGAAAAACACTATCATAGGATTTTAAAAAATGGACAACAAGTCGCGAGAGATTGGCTGATATATTCTGTGTTTAAAGATTCCTTGTTCTGTTTTTGTTGCACACTTTTTGATTAATCCAAATTAAGTTCCTTTTCAAATGAGAGTTTTAGAAAGTGGAAAAGAAAACATGAAGACTCAAAAACTCATGTACATAATTTGAAATCATGGATAGACCTAAAACAAATGTTGGAAACTTGTTAAACAGTAGATTTAGCCACACAGAGATTTATTAACGCTGAAATTAAATATTGTCATGAAGTGATTTTACGTATAATATCAATTATTAAATTGCTTGGAGAAAGTTCTCTAGCAATTCGGGGTACGCTTTATGAACATAATAATGGAAATTTCCTAAAGTTAATTCAATTGTTAGCTGAATTTGACCCAATAATGGAGGGACACCTTCGTAGAATTCTCAACAATGAAAAAAATAGAGTGTCATATTTAGGAAAAAATATGCAGAATGAAATTATTGGATTATGATAACATAAAGTCTTATATAATAAAACAAGTTAAAAACGAAATATTATTCGGTTATTCTTGATTACACTCCCGCTGCGAGTAAGGTCGAACAAATAACATTTGTAGTAAGATATGTTTCTATTGATTAATGAGAATCGGGATTTAAATGTAAAATTAATGAGCATTTTTTGGGTTTTCTTCCTACTGAGAGATCTACTGGTAAGGAATTATTTCAAATTTTATCGGAAGAGTTAAGGAAAAATGGATTGAAAGTGAAAAAATATGAGAGGTCAAGGTTACGACAACGGTTCAAATATGAGAGGCGACAAATCGAGAGCACAATCAAGAATTAAAACTTTAAACCCTAGAGCATTTTACGTATCTTGCAGCAGTCATTCCTTAAGCTTAGTAATTAACAATATTGCAAAATCTTCTTTGGCGGCACCGAACTTTTTTAATATGGTTCAAGAGCAATATACATTTTTTACCTCATCGACTTTTCCGGGGCCATATTAAGATAACACCTCAATACTCTTACATTGAAACCATTGAGCGACACACTGGGGAAAGTCGAATGGATTCCCTAAAACCTTTACGTTTTCAAATAGGAGATGCTTTGTTTATTATTTACTAGCCGGCCCGCGGCTCCGCTCGCGTGGACTTGATTCACTCCTATTGTCACTTCTTATTCCTTATGTTACCCAACGTAATAAAATATCTCCCATCATTTCCCCTTATCTTCCAATTTTTCTCCTTATCTCCCATTATCTCTACATAATTTCCATTATCTAGGCCTATCTCTGTTCATCTCCCATTATTTCTCCTTATGTCCCATTATTTCTCCTTATCTCCCATTATCTCACCTTATTTCCCATTATCTAGGCTTATCTCGACTTATCTCGCAATATTTCTCCTTATCTCCCATTATTTCTCCTTATCTCCCATTATTTATACTTATCTCCCATTATCTCACCTTATCTCCCATTATCGGGACTTGTCTCGACTTATCTCTCGTTATTTCTCCTTATCTCCCATTATCCCACCTTATCTCCCATTATCTGGCTTATATCGAATAATATAAAACATATGTATAAATTTATAAAAACACGTAAATCGGATAAGTGGTTCTCGAGTGATAAGCGCACTAACGGACAGACAGACAGACAGAGAGACGTTACATTTTATATATATTATATTCTTTGCTACATGATATTGTTCCATATTTAACGCTTTAGTTATTTGCAAGAGAACGCGCTAGCGGCAAACTTTTCTCCGACTTGATTCACTATTATCGTTACTGCTTATTCCTTATGTCACCTAACGTAATAAAATATATCCTATAACCTGACCAGAGAACATAGTATGTTTAAAAAAAAAGCACGTAAATCGGATAAGTGGTTCTCCAGTGATAAGCGCACTAACGGACAGACAGACAGAGAGACGTTGCATTTTATATATATTATAGATATTCTTTGCTCCATGATATTTTTCCATATTTAATAGTTTAGCATGTTTAAGAAAAAAGCACGTAAATCGGATAAGTGGTTCTCCAGTGATAAGCGCACAAACGGACAGACAGAGAGACCTTGCATTTTATATATATTATAGATATCCTTTGCTACATGATATTGTTCCATATTTAGTGGTTTAGGCAGTGTATTGCAAGAGAACGCGCTAGCAGCAAACTTTTCTCCGATTTTGATTCATTATTATCGTCACTGCTTATTACTCATGTTACCTAACTTAATAAAATATAGCTTATAACCTGGCCGGAGAACATATGTATGTTTAAAAAAAAAGTACGAAAATCTGATAAGTGGTTCTCCAGTGATAAGTGCACTAACGGACAGACAGAGAGACAGACAGACAAAGATACGTTGCATTTTATATATATTATAGATGTAATAAAATATAAATCTATAACCTGGTCAGAGAACATATGTATGAGTTTAAAAAATCACTTAAATCGGATAAGTGGTTCTCGAGGGATAAGCGCACTAACGGGCAGACAAACAGACAGAGAGACGTTGCATTTTATATATATTATAGATATAGATTATTATTATTATATAACCTGGCCAAAGAATATATGTATGAATTTAAAAAAAGACAGGTAAATCGGATAAGTGGTTCTCGCGTGACAAACACACTAATGGACAGACAGACAGAGAGACATTGCATTTTATATATATTATAGATTACAGATTATATGCCCTGCTACATAATATTGTTCCATATTTAATGGTTTAGGCTGTGTATTGCAAAGGAACGCGCTAGCGGCAAACTTTTTTCCGGCTTCATTCACTATTTTACGTCACTGCTCATTCCTTATGCTACCTATCGTAATAAAATATAGCCTATAACCTGGCCAGAGAACATATGTATATTTTAAAAAAAAAAGTACGTAAATCGGGTAAGTGGTTCTCCAGTGATAAGCGCACTAACGGACAGACAGACAGAGAGACGTTGCATTTTATATATATTATAGATGAGAATGCCGAAATAGATAAATATTTATTAGAATGCCGAAATAGATAATATGATTCGAAATGAGGCCAGCGGTTTATTGACCATAATAAAACAATTTAAGTTTTTATGTTCAACCGTTATTAGGTATAAAATTTTGAACTGTATTCATTCGAGAAGTAAGCCACTTCAACCCAAAGATTTGGATTTATTCCAAGCCATTAATTTATTAAATAGCTCATTAATTTTTTTAAAGAATTTAGATCGGATGAATCCCTTGACAACATTATATTAGAAGCTGAAAATTTAGCCAGTTCAATCGACGTAGAAAAACTTTGCAGTGACTACATCACGTCATCGTGTTCGGACTACAAAACGAAATTTTTTCATATGAAAGTTTAGACGAACCGATATAAGATCCAAAACAAAAATATAAAATAGAATTTTTTTCTTTACTTTAGATCAGGCGATCAGTACATTGAAGCTGAGCTTCAACCTACTGAATAGCCATAATGATTCTTTTCAATTTTTATATGATTTTATAAACTTAAAGTTTGTATATAAATGTGTATAAATGAATTACTAGCACATTGAAAAGATCTCGAAAATGTCATGGTGATTCGCTCGATCTTAACGCTTTAGATCTGGCTGACGAAATAGGCCTCGTTTCTTCACTTTTAACTAAGAAAGAAGGTCCAGTTGACGTTCTTAAGTTCATTACTTCCCTTAAAGTTGGGCCAAATTTGAGCATTGTTCTAAGAATTTTGTTAACGTTGCCCATAACTGTTGCTACCGGCAAAAGAACTTTTTTCCAAATTAAAAATAATAAAAAATTATTGAAGAACTATGACTACACAAAATCGTCTTAATAGGTTAGCAATGTTGGCAACTGAACACGAATTGAGTAGTAATTTAGATCTGAAAGAAATTATTCGCGATTTTGCAGAAACGAAACTTCGAAAAAAATTGTTTTAATTTAGGTTTAGACTTTGTATATTATTGTACTAGCTTTGTTCATTTTTTTAAAAGTATATTTAAATTATCTCTGAAAATAGCAGGTACTAGTTTTAGTTTGTAAGTTCGTTGTCGTTAGCTCGTTGAAAATGTGAAATTTGTTTTAGAATAAAACAATTTTTCGTAAATCTGTATTATTGTTATTATTGTCTTAATTCAATTATATGTCATTTTCCTAGTTAATATAGTTTTCTCTAAGCTTGACTGCGGTGGCATTTTTTTTGAGTTTGCCTACGGCGGCAATAACGTTAGGGCCGGCCCTGGTGAGAAACACAGTCCTAGGCATAAAATTCAAAGTCTATATAGAAGACTGCTGTGAGAAACAACAAGCTAAACCTCATACGGATTTGACGTATTAGCGCAGCCTGTACTGCCCTGGGAGGAATTAAACGGGCTACAATCGTCGAGAACTTTCTATAAAAGTACTTGTAACATAGACTCAAGTCGTCAACCATTCTGCGATGATACTGGTAGTAGTATAACAAACGTGCTTCTGGACCACCTCGATGGCCACTTTTTCCTTCAGCAGTGGTCCATGACCTCTACTTGACCTTTTACAAGAAGTCCTGAAAAATGTCCTGAAATCTGCAAGAAGTGCTGAAATCTGTGCAAGAAGTAGTTGTCAATGACGTCACAAGTCCAGTGGTTGTTGAACAGTGCCCTTTTGGCATATTTCCTGAACGTCTTGAAGAAGTGTTTACCTGTTGTCACCTAATTACCTGTATACCTGTGTCACCTGTTTACCTGTAATTTACCTGTAATTTACCTGTAATTTACCTGTAATATCTGAAGAAGTTTTGACGTCACTCGTCCAGTGGATGTAGCTCAGTGCCTTTTGTCACTTTTGTTGACCTTGGGACTTAGAATAAATGTGTGTTAAATGTTGTGTATTAAATAAGTTAAAAAAAGT
>CM032456.1:174021620-174046794 GCA_019049505.1 Pachyrhynchus sulphureomaculatus
TGTTGAAATTAATTTAGTTTGACATTTTCGTTACAAACATAGCAATCTGGTTAAGAGTTGGTTGGTTGATTCTTTTAGGATTTGAGAATGTAATATCTTTTTATCAATTTTACTCGACGCCTGAAGTTACGTTAGGTTCATTTGCCTTTAGACTTGTTTGGGGATTAAGAGTGTAATGTCTTTTATCAATGGATTACTGATGAACGGAGTATTATCGAGGAAAGTTGGTCTAACAAAAGTTTTGTATTTTTGCTAGCAAAAAAACATCATGCAGTCATAAAAAAATATGGGTTCCCACTTAAAAAAATCAAAGTTGAACTTGAAAATGACCTTCAAAATGATCTTCCAAGGTCATCACAGTTATATCATTTTATTGCCCTTTCAAAACCCTTCAACTTTTGTCTAGAACTTTTTTTACTAAAAGTTGACATAAAAGAATTAAGAAGCCTGGTACATTAAAATGGGCCACCATGTATGATAACAAATAAACAATGTTGCCAATCAGCCTACTTCCCGGTCTAGGCAAAATAGCTGAAAAAGTCATCCTAGAAATTATCAGAGCAAAGTCCACAGCCCTCCGTGTTATCCTTGATGAAAAGTTTAGCTTCCAACCGCTTCATGGCACTACCCACCACACCACTAAACTCACACAAATCATTTTCAACATCTTCAACAGACACTATAAAGTTAAAGTTGTTTTTCTTGATATATACAAGGCCTTCGACCGCCTCTGGCACGAAGATCTCATCCGGAAACTGATTCAAACACGGCTACCCCTACTTCATGACTAAACTAGTACAGTCCTTCGTCTCTGACAGGACCTTTCAGGTCAAAGTCGAAAGGGCTATCGCCGAGGTCAAGCCCATCTGCGCTGGGGTCTCCCAAGGCTACGTCCTCTCTCCCCACCTCTTCAATGTTTTCACTGCCGACATTTCCAAGTCTGATCAGACTAATCTCCTCCTGTATGCTGATGACACCGCTATTATCACACAATCTTGTAGAAGTAGCCGAATCATTACTAGAAGACTCCAACGCCAAATGGACAAACTTGATTCCTGGTTTAACCACTGGAGGATCAAGCTGAACCCCGCCAAGGGCAACGGAACTCCCCATTGCCACTTCCAAATACAGGGCTCCCGTGTCCAATGGGCAAACACTCATCAAATATCTGGGAATCCAGTACGACAAACAGCTATTCTGGAAAGACCAGGTCTGCATTGTCCCCCAAGAAAGCTTAAGCAACTGCTGGGCAAATTATACCCAATTATAAATCGCTCCCAGCAAGTTGAACACCAAAACCAAGCGCATGGACTATAACACAGTTGCGAAGGCCTTACTTACGCCTGTCCCACATGGTGCCAGCAAACAATGAGAGCACAAGTTCAGGCAGTGCAGGACAAGGCCCTGAGGATGACCACAGAAGTCCCTTGATTCATGTGAAATATCCAATTATACAGAGACTTCGGCGTGCCAACCATAAAGGCACACATGAGGCAAACGCAAATTAAGTTCCTGGCCAAGGCATCCCAGCATCATAATCCAATCATCAGAAATGCCTTCCTAACCTCCCCCCATGCTCGCAAACCAATTCCTGAGACCCTCAGACCCTCTCTCGGACGGAGACGATGGCCCTCCCAACTCACCATGATAAAAGAACGTAAAAACTAGATTAAGTTAGCTAGGCCCTAGATTAAGTTATATTAGATCATAACCATGTTAAAAAAACACATTTCCTAGGTTAAGTCTAGTTTAGGAACACTATTGGATATACTTAGGTTAAGTTATAATAAGTATATTTTCTCGCCATGTTAGAACAACGTTTATTTAATAGAAATAAGAGCCTATGCCTTTCTTGTAAGTCTATAAAAAAAATGAAAATGAAACAATATTGCTACTAGAAAGATGATTTCTCCGAGAAGAAAAAAGAAAATTTAAAAATGCATTTTGATTGGGTAGAGAAGTACTTTCATATGCCGCAACAAATTTTGTGGAGAAAAATTAATTCGCGGTGTAAAACAGAATATTGGGAAAAAAACCGTGTTTTTTGCATTTTTCGGTTAGGATATCTCGAAAACCTGATATGATAGAGCAATTCTGAGATCGGATTCGGATTGAGTACTCCAAGAACCTAATATACTCTAGTGTCAAGGTCTCGAGTTTAGTCCAATTTTGTCGGTCTGTGTATTGAAAGTAGTGCGACTGGTCGGAAGTTATTTGGCAAGGTCTTCTCATCTTTTTGGGACATCTGCGCAATTCCAGCAAGAATGAAATGTTCCCTTTCCGTAGCATAAGTTAAAAAACCTACAGAAAACTGGTGTTAGTTCGCCTGCGCATTTTTTGAATAGTATGGTAGGTATTCAATTAGCGCCAGAAATTTTTTTGATATCTACCTTCAATAAAATTGAAGTTTTATGACCCGCTACCTGCAGACAATACTGGTCATCCTTGACTACACATTGGGAATATAAAGTAACAGCAAAACAATTATTTTCAAGTTTTCTGGAACACATATGTATACTATATGGACGGTAATTGTAATTAATTAAAATTTTTATTTTATTCTGCATACGTTTCTAATATATGTAAATCAAGTAAATTATTTGGTATTTATTTTACATAATTTTATCGCAAAATGAATACGATTTAGGCCGCAATTACCACATAAATAGCAACAATATACGAGGCTGGTTTGAAAAAAAGTCCGTGCAAAAATAAAAACTACTTATGTGTTTGGGGGTAAACCTTTTTTATTTTTCGACATAGTCTCCTTTTAGGCTTATACACTTCGTTCAACGATGTTCTAGTTTGTTGATCCCTTCCGAATAATAGGATTTGTCCAAGTCTGCAAAATATCCATTAGTGTCTGCAATCACCTCCTCATTTGAATAAAATCTTTGTCCCGCCAGCCATTTCTTCAAATTGGGGAACAAATAGTAGTCCGAGGGAGCCAAGTCTGAAGAATAGGGGGGATGTGAAACGAGTTGGAATCCTATTTCCATTAATTTTTTGCGACCACAACTGCTGAGGTGTGTGCCGGTGCGTTGTCGTGATGGAAAAGGACTTTCTTGTGGGCCAATCGCGGGCGTTTTTCTTGCAGCTCGGTTTTCAAACGGTCCAATAACGATGAATAATATTCACCTGTAATAGTTTACCCTTTTCCAGATAGTCGATGAGGATTATCCCTTGCGAATCCCAAAAGACAGTCGCCATAACCTTTCCGACCGAAGGAACGGTCTTCGCCTTTTTTGGTGCAGATTCCCCTTGGTAACCCATTGTTTAGATTGTTGTTTGGTCTCAGGAGTATAGTATTGTATCCATGTTTCATCCACAGTGACGAAACGACGCTTAAAGTCCTCCGGATTCTTCTGGAACAGCTGCAAACTATCCTTGCAACACTTCACACGATTCGTTTTTGGTCAAGAGTGAGCAATCGCGGCACCCATCTTGCGGATAGATTTCTCATGTCCAAATGTTTATGCAAAATATTATGTACCCGTTCAGTCGAGATGCCCACAGCACTAGCAATCTCACGCACCTTAACTCTTCTGTCATCCATCACCATATCATGGATTTGATCAATGATTTCTGGAGTCGTAACCTCCACAGGCCATCCAGAACGTTCAGCGTCACTTGTGCCCATATAGCCAGTCCGAAAATTTTGAAACCACTTATAAACTGTTCTAATCGAAGGTGCAGAGTAACCATAATGTTTATCAAGCTTCTCTTTAGTCTCCTGAGGCGTTTTGCCTTTCATAAAGTAATGTTTAATCACCACACGAATTTCTTTTTTTCGTCCATTTCTTGAAAATCATCACTCGACTTCCTCGATTCACACGAATGCCAAACACAAAGAAATAGACCAATATGGCTGAAACATGGTGTGAGTTCATTCAAGAGATGCTACTAACTAAACATGATCTCGATACGCGCCGGTGGTACCATATCTCGGACTTTGAACGGACTTTTCAAACCAGCCTCGTAGGTTAAGTTATAATAAGTATAATTTCTCGCCATGTTAGAAGAACGTTTATTTAATAGAAGTAAGAGCCTATGCCTTTCTTGTAAGTCAGTAAAAAAAATGAAAATGAAACAATGTTGCTACTAGAAAGATGATTCCTCCGGGAAGACATAAGATACCTTAAAAATTTAAAAATGCATTTTGCTGGGGCAGAGTAGTACTTTCATATGCCTCAACGAGTTTTGTGGAGAAAAATTAATTCGCGGTGTAATATAATCCAGAATATAGGGAAAAACCGTGTTTTTTGCATTTTTAGGTTAGGATATCTCGAAAACCTGACATGATAGAGCAATTCTGAGTTCGGATTCGGATTAAGCACACCAAGAACCTAATATACTCTGGTGTCAAGGTCTCGAGTTTAGTCCAGATTTTGTCGGTCTGTGTATTGAAAGTAGTGCGACTGGTCAGAAGTTGTTTGGCAAGGTCTTTTATTTATTTATTTATTTATTTATTTACTGTTACAAGCCCAACAAAATAATCAATTAATAGGCCGATCATACAATCATTAAACAATACTAATACGTATCACAAAATGCTTAATTATACAAACAATAAAATACTTAATTTTACAAACAATAAACAAACTACAATTTTACATATGCTTACAGCTATTAAAATAAGCTTAGACAGATACAGAAGAATTCCCTCTGAGACATGGACAGATCACATGCTCTCGATACCTTATTATAAGCAGCGCATATCTTATAAACGGGTAAAGTATACAATATATTTGTGTGAGCAGTAGGAAGATAGAAAAAGTTTCCAGTCCGATGAGCTAGTCTGGGCACAACAAAATTCAGTTCCTCCAGCAACAGTGAACATTGAATCACACCATTTACAAGTTTATACAGAAACATCACCATACCCATATTTCTACGTTTCTCTAAAGTCATATAAGTAAATCTCTCTAACAAAATATCATTTTAAAAACCTCCTCTTCTCATCTTTTTTAGAATATCGACGCAATTCCAGCAGGAAGGAAATCTGCCCTTTTCCGTAGGATAAGTTAAAAAAACCTACAGAAAACTGGTGCATTTTTTGAATAGTATGGCAGGTATTCAATTAGCGCCAGAAGCTTATTTGATATCTAACTTCAATAAAATACGTTTTATGACACGCTATCTGAAGACAACACTGGTCATCCTTGACTACACATTGGGAATATAAAGCAACAGTTTCAAGTTTTCTGAAAAACATATGTATACTATATGAACGTTCATTGTAATTAATTTAAATTTTTATTTATTTTTGCATACTTTTCTAATATATGTAAATCAGGTAAATTATTTGGTATTTATTTTACATAATTTTATCGCAAAGTGAATACGATTTAGGCCGCAATTACCACATAAATGGCAACAACATATTATATAGTTCCATTAACTTTAAGTACTGCCTAGAAATATTTTAAAACTCACCATAACTCTTCGATTTACGGTTAATAATACAATATAATTTTAAATTGAGGTTAACCCTCGTTTAATACATACAGGAAATTAAATATACTAATAAAGCGCAACGTAAATAAGGCAATATCATACATTATTAAATCGGAAAAAATAAACACCACCGTTTAAATTTGAGAATTTATTTTAAAGTTTGATATGACCATATTGGGTATAACAAGTTTTTATTGATGTGTGTTACATAACTAATAGATGTTTTGAATTATTGCAATTTTCTACTTTATTATTGTTTGCTTAATTACCCGAAGCAAGACCAAGCATTTTCATAGTAAATATCTCAGCACATGTACAATAAGCTAGAATCTTTTAAAAGTATTCCTCTGGCTTCAAAAAGACGATAAAAAGTTCAACACTAAAAGTATAAAATACTGTCTTCTCCTATTAAAGTTATTACTTAACTTCTTATAAAAGAAAAATATAATTGGCAAAATAAATCTTCAGTGTTACCACTCTAAATGCAGGAAGTATAAGCAATATATAATTAGTACTTAATACACAAAATATAATACGTAAACAAAACTTCGAAATCGAAGCAAGAAACGCTCGCGTTTTAATACACGATCGTCACAAACGAGGGTCGAGAGGTTAAAACCCAATGGTACTTTCGCAATACTGCACGTGCGCCCCCCCACCACTTGACTTAACGGCTTTACTTAAACGACTACATCAATTCGTATTTCATATTGACTTTTTGAATCCGAAGGGAAATTTGGCGATTTACGTGATTTTTGTGGTTGGTACGATATAACTCCACTACGTCACTTGTGGCAAAATTTTATTTATGTGTATTACATGTCTTGGTTTTTCGTTTCTAGTGCCAATACAGAAGATTTGTTTGACGAATTATATTTTTCCTTTATTAGCAAGTATGTACGAGGATGGATTGAAAAATTCGCGGCCTCACCAAAAAATAATTATAAATAAATAAATAAATGGCCTGGAAATACCCCTCTCGGGGTAGGGCCACCCTTTGGGTTCTCTAGATCTAGTTTATGGTTTGATCAGACCCGTTTTCCTTGTTATATTTCTCTGCTTGATGTTTCCAAAGTTTTCTGTTAGACGTCTTCTCCTTCCAGTTCGTAATTCCTGCCGCCTCAATGTCTTCCTTGACTTGCTGCAGCCATCCTATTATCGGTCTACCTCTCCTTCTACGTCCCAGTTCCCATTGAAGTATTTCATATATTGGTGCTCCTGGGCCTGCTCTCCATGTGTGCCCCAGCCAATTAAATCTCTTCTGTTTTATTTTTTTGACTATGTCCTCATCCACTTCTTCCAAAATTTCTTGATTAGTCCTCCTTCTGTAGACTCCTTCACATATTCTTATTGGTCCTAGGATCGCTCTTAATATCTTTCGTTCAATTCTTCTCATGTCTTCCTCTTGTTTCTTTGTTATGCTTATAACTTCGGTAGCATACATTAGTCGTGGGAGTATTATTGTCTTGTATATCCTCATCTTACTGTGTCTTTCTATTATCTTACTACTTAACAATTTCTTATTGCTCGGTGAACAACCTGTTTGCTATTATTAATCTTTCCTTTACTTCCATTTCCTTGTTCCCATCCCAATACAGCGACACTCCCAAATATTTAATCTTCTCTACTCTTTCGAAGATATATTCGTTTATTCTAATCCTTTCCATTTCCTGAACATTCTGTTTTTCATTTTTCATTATTTTGGTTTTCTCTTCATTTATCTTCAACCCCATTTTTGCTCCTTCTACGCTTATTTCTCTCACCATTTCCTTCATTATTTTCTGGTTCTTTGTAATAATTACTACATCGTCCGCATATGCCACTATCTGGCTGCCTCTTGTTCGTATTGAACCGTGATTTATATTCCTTATTACATATTGTAGTGTTAGGTTGAATAACGTTGCCGATAATGCATCTCCCTGTCTAACTCCTTTGCTAATTTCGAAATCTTGTGTTCTTCCTTTCTGTGTTTTGACATTGGCGAATATCTCTTTCAGTGTCATCATACATAGTCGTCTTATCTTGCTCGGTGCTTCTAGTTCTTTTAGCACTGTATTTAATCCAGTTCTCTTAACCGAGTCAAATACTTGCTTGAAGTCAATGAACAACAATTCCAAGTTTAGTGCATGTTGTTGTGCCCATTCCAATGCTTGCATTGGTATTGTCCTATTACATTTTTTATTACATATTTTAGTTTTTCATGTATCATCGTTGTCAAAATCTTGTAGGCGGTGTTGAGCAGGGTAATTCCTCGATAATTTTAATATTTTTATTATAGTACCCTTAATAAGTTCATACTTTCTTTGGTTGTCACAGTGAAAAATTTTGTTGCTGTAGAATTTGTGGTTTTTAGGTTAGAGCGAGTTTAGTGAGACCAAGTGCAGCGTTTTTGAAAAAATAGAATAAATTGAACACCTTGCGGTCATCATGTACTTGTTTAAGAAAAGATTAACACCAAAGGAGATCCACGATGATATGAAAACAATACTAGGGGAATCTGCTCCATCATATACCACTGCGAAAAAGTTGACCCTCACTCTGGCCGGCCCACGACGTCTACGACTGAAGAAAAGATCGGCAAAGTGTATGATCTCATATTGAAAGACTGTAGATTAACTAATCTAAACAAAAACGAATTCGACTCAAGCCTCTCGCGGCTGTTTAGAGATGTTTGAGGCTGATCCGCAAGATCTTCTTAACAGGTTTGTGACAATAGACGAAACCTGAGTCCACCACTCTACTCCAGAGTCAAAACAACAATCCAAGTAGTGGAAAAAATCTGGTGAACCGACCCCAAAGAAAGCGAAGGCAATTCTGAAAAAGTGATGGCGTCAGTTTTTTGGGATGCTAAAAGTATTATTATGGTGGACTACCTTCCGAAAGGCGATACAATAAACTCGACTTTCTATTGCGCCCTTTTACGTCGTTTACGTCAAGTAATTAAAGAGAAACGCCCAGGATTACTCAGAAAGAAAGTTTTGTTCCATCAGGACAACGCTTGCGTTCACACGTCTGTTTAGTCTATAGTTCAAATTCATGATTGTTGTTTCTAATTTCTGCCTCACCCGGCTTATTCTCCTGATTTGGCACCTTCGGACTTTCATCTGTTTCCAAGCCTAAAAAAAACACCTCGGTGGCCAGAAATGTTCATCAAATGAAGAAGTCAAAGCTGCAGTTAACTAGTATTTCGAACACATTGAGAAATCTTTTTTTGAAACAGGGGTGGAAGCTTTGGAAAGCAGGTAGAAGAAGTGCACAGAGCTAGGTGGAGATTACGTCGAAAAATAGAAATATTTTTGTACGTATTTTATTTTGTTTTCTTGACTAGGCCCCTTTTCAGTCCATCCTCGTACTAAGAATAAGGAAAGATGTTATTTAGTACTTTTCATTACTTTTTTTCGAGATCTGTCTATTTACATATATTTAAAATTTTAACTTTATTTTTTTTCTTTTTATTTCGGGACGGTAAGTGAGGGACTTAAGAATACCCTTTTTAAGTAAAAAGATAAGAAGTTTGGTAAACAAGGGTAGGGTTCTGACAAGGAGCGCTACCAAAAAAAGAAACACAACTAGTGCAGTAAAAAAAGCATTTGAAATCATCAGGAGTATTGTCCTGAGTTTTGGTCCTCGAAAAACTTGTGCTCTTATAAACAATTGGAGTGTTCAAAACGCGTTTTTTGAGCTTAAAATGCGAATAACTCCGGTTATATATATCGGATCGAGACAAAAAAAACTATTACAATTATATATAGTATAGGTATGCGTACTTAATACAATTCATTATATCCTACCATCGTATTTCGTAACTTCTGGGATAAGTACCAGTAGATTTCGTTCTCTTGTTTGTCAATCCTAGCCTGACTGACGAGCCGTGATATGGCGAGACGCGTCTCAGGATGGATTTGACGAACAAGAGAACAGCTAGTAAACTGCTGAAATATGGACTTCTGTCTATTTTCAGTTGCTTTACAATAACAATAAATCTAATGTTACTGAACAATATTAGATTCATCCGTATTAAATTGGGAACCTCTGTAGTTGTTTTCTTTTAAAAATCTTGTAATATATTGCCCGATATAATTATCTATAGACACTCACTAGATCCGTCCCTAAATTTTAGCAGGGCAATCTTGGAAGTATCCATGCCTCGACTGAACAAACTGAAAATATCCAGTAGGCATGACTAATTAATAATATCTAAAAATATAACAAGAAATAAATACTTTAAGTTATTTAGATACCTATTTTTAAAAATAATTTCCTTTCAAAATATTATTTAAAGCACCACACTAAGAGATTGATTATTTTCAATAGTAATTTTTTTTTTCCCTCTTTTAAGGACCTAGCACACGTGCTGCAGGAAAACCCATAAAGCGCTACGGGACGGATACGTGTGCATAAAGAGCGATTCACGTTGGTCTTGAATCGCTGTAAATTGTACTTAGTTGAAAACAGTCCTAAACGGATGAGGTTCTCCATGTAAAAGACTACTTGAAAAGGGTTGTAAGAGGAATAACAAACTGAACCCCATATAAATCTGAAGAATTAACGCTACATGTATTTCTAGCATCCATCGCTTTGGCAGGAATTAAGCAGGCTACATCCATCGAACACTTTCCATGAAAATACTTGTAGAATAGACTCAAGTCACCAACCGTTCTTCGATGTTCCATTGAATCAAGGTTTCTGGCCAGTTCCGGGTCTCCAATGAGGCGAACAGCTCTCTTCTGAATAGAGTCCAACGAATGCGGTGTATGTTTGGGAGTAGAGCCCCAAATATGGAAGCAGTATTCCATCGTTGGTCGAATTTGAGCTTTGTACAGAATTAACAGTTGTTGTGAAGTGTAAAGTTTTCTAATTCGAAATAATATTCCCAGCTTTTAAGAAGCTCTCTTTGCTAAGCTTGCAACATGTTCATGCTAAAACATATTTGCTCTCAAATTAACGCCGAGCAAATTGAGTGACGATGCTCAATGAATGGAATGCCGCCTGGATTTTTGTAGCGTTAAATTCTACTTGGTTACTGTCACCCCAAGATAGAATTTTTTTCAGGACTTTCTTAAGTTGAACGAACTCCAGCTGTCTGTGAATATTTGCATGAGTAGTCGATGTTCGATCGTTCAAAGTGAATGATGAGATATGCGTACTCTCATCTGCAAAGCTGTAGATTGGAGTCCTGGTCTTTTCCAAGAGATCGTTAATGTAAATGAGAAAGAGAGTAGGAGACAGTATGAAGCAGTAGGGCACACCGGCGTTGATAGTGAAGGTGAGGAAACTTGAGAGCCATAAACAGAACTTTCCAGACATACCAGAAGAGCATAGTTCAGCTAACAATCCATCATGCCAAGCACGGTCGAATGCCTTTGATATATCAAGAGCAACCGCTCGAGATTTTGCACAGTGTTCAATTGCCTTGTTTCAAAGGTGTTTTACATAAGTTAGAAGATCCCCTGTTGATCTATGTTTACGAAAGACATACTGATTTTTTTCTGTAAAAAACTTCGAAAATAATTAAGGCAAGTATATTGCGAAAAACTCACAAACTTGATCATATTTGAGGTTTAATATGTTAATAAAATATGATGATCATAATTATGTAACAAATTTTGTCAAATCCATAATTTTTATTTTATTAGTTTTATGGAACTAAATATCGATAATTTTTCACCAAAATAAATCGAAATCTTAAAATAATTCGAGTATATATGATAAGAAAACCCAGACCTAAACGAATTTATTGGTGCCATACAATTTTCATTACAAGAAAAAAAAACAATTTTCAAGACTCAATGCCCGTTTGTCACAGGGAAACTGCTAATATTTCAGGCAGAACAGAACAGTCCTTCAAAACGATTTAAAATGTCGGGTGCAAATGGCCAACAATACATTTTGAGAATTCAATTTTCTATAGTTCAATATATTTGGAAAATGCTAGGTTACATTTTGTATATTACGTCCGGTTTAGTTTTTAGAATTACACAATATATTACCAAAATTCACAGTTTATTACCTTTTGACAATTCGATTTTCCCTTAATTGTGATTTATTGATCCGTGTTTGTTTTGATAGTCGAAAATGGTATTAGTAATGATGACATAGCACGCAATAAAATTTTCAGGCTAGGTAACAATGGTTATTTCTCCAAATATGCAGTATTATTTTATCTACTTATTTACTTAAAGCATATAAGCCTATTACAAATATATTATATATATATATATATATATATATATATATATATATATATATATATATATATATATATATATACATATATATATATATATATATATATATATATATATATATATATATATAATATATATATATATAGATATATATATATATATATATATATATATATATATATATATATATATATATATATATATATATACATATATATATATATATATATATATATATATATATATATATATATATATATATATATATATATATATATATATATATATATATATATACATATATATATATATATATATATATATATATATATATAATATATATATATATATATATATATATATATATATATATATATATACATATATATATATATATATATATATATATATATATATATATATATATAAAATATATGTATATATATATATATATAATATATATATATATATATATATAATATATATATATATATATATATTATAAATAAAACATTAAAATTCCTGGTATCAATCCGTTCGTCTAACAATAACCCAATATCGAGTAGCAGCAGCGGCAAGAGCAGTTGAAAATGCCAAATGAGATTTTGGCGAAAGGCCGCGCAAATTCATTGTTAGACGAATGGATTCAAACCCGATAATTTAATGTATTACATTCCACCATCCGTGAAAACCCCTATTGTAACATATATATATATATATATATATATATATATATATATATATATATATATATATATATATATATATATATATATATATATATACAGTAGAACCCCGATTAACCGAGTCGCGATTATCCGAGCTCCGGATTAACCGAGCCAATCTAAGAACCTGATTATCCGAGGTACGCGCGTCTATGCTGCGTATTAACCCAGCTTCTAAAATATGTATGTACATATTTCCACTTAAAATCGTCGGGGCCTTCGGGAATCCCCATGGCCCGTGTGAGGGGTTCCCCTATTTATGTTTTTGGACTCATTCAGCATGTAAATTTGCGTAAATGCAGTGCGTTATAGCGTTTTACTACGGAGAAATACGAGTATACTCACATAATTTATTTGGTTGGAATTCTGGTAGTTAAGTGTTAAGTTTGAATTTTTGTTTGTCATACTATAATGGAGCAAAACAAGCGTAAAAGAATCGTCGTTCCTATTGAAGAAAAATTAAAAGCCATCAGAAGAATTGAAGCAGGAGAGAAGATTAAAGTTGTTGCACCAGATTATGGAGTTACACTGAAAAATGTTATTTACTGGGTAAGTCAAGCTTGAGATTCTGTACATACTACCACTATTCAAAAATCTTAGTCAAAAGTTATTGATTTTGAGGACTATAATGACAGCGAAGATGATACTCCATTAACTGAATTAGCTTTGAAATTGAGAAGCCATGGAGAAATGTCCTGTTCAAATTTTGACAGCGAGGTAGAAGAAAAAGAAAAAAGTTTATTTGAATTAATGCAAAAATTAAAAGGTTGCGAAAGATGATTTAGAAGAAGAAATGAGTATTGAAGAAATAACGAATGCCCCCTCACGTTACCTTGGATAACCGGGGTTCTACTGTATATGTATATATGTATATATATATATATATATATATATATATATATATATATATATATATATACCATGCCCGAAAAAAAATAAAACCATATGACTAGCAGACAAAGGCAGTGCCACAGTTATGCTAAATACCGAAGACTACATGACAAAAATGGAAACCATTCTAAAAGACGATACCTACAAGCCAGTTACTAGGGACCCAACAACATATCTGGAAAAAACTACAAACGCAAAAATAAAAGTTGCAAACTTGGGACCAAAGTTTGAAAGACTCATAATTTCAAGAGAGAAATCAAGCCGATGCCCAAAGTTGTATGGCCTACCAAAGATACATAAGCTCAACGTCCCCCTTAGACCCACTGTTAGCGCGATCACCTCACCTACACAAAACTTAGAAAAACATCTCTCAAAGATCATGCAACCGTTGAAACTGCTGATTCATTCATTAGAAACTCCGAACGCTTCACGAACATAATCAGAGATATTGAACTAGAGGAGAATGACATTCTAGCAAGTCTAGATGTTGTTTCACTCTATCCCAGTATTCCAGTGGATGAAGCACTAGATAAAATTTTCCAGTCAATGTTGTAAAACTATCGGAACACTGTCTAAAAAATACCTATTTTGTCTTCAACAATCAGATATACAAACAAACAGATGGAGCGCCCATGGGATCTTCCCTTTCAGCGGTAATAGCCAATCTCTATTTGATGTATTTTGAAACAGAGGACCTTAAAAACTCACCACTCAAACCTAAATTTTGGAAACGATATGCTGATGACATCTTTATAATTTGGCCCCATGAACAAAATGAAGACAATTTCCTGACCTATTTAAACAGAATCCACCACCGGATACAGTTCACTTTGGAAGCAGGAGGAGAAAAAAGCCTCCCTTTCCGTGATGTGCTTATAACTAGGAAAAACAACAGTCAACTTCAATACTCAGTCTACCGGAAGCCCACCTACACCAACAGATATTTAAACGCTGGCTCACACCACCAGCCATCCCAAATCTAGTCGGTAGCCAACACCCTCGTATCGAAATCATACCTATTCACCGAACCAGACACGAGACAGCAAGAAATTATCCAAATCACTAGAGCCCTTAAGCAAAATGGAAACAAAGGTCAGTCCATTCGGAGAGCATTAGGAAGGCAGGGCCATCGACAGAGAAGGAAAGAAGAACGGGACCTCAACCTAAGTGGAGTCCTATTACCATATGTGCACAGACCCTGGAGTGCTAGACCCATAAAAAAAAACCTAAAAACATGCAGCATAGGGACAGCATACAAACAACAAAACACTCTGGCAGACATCCTGGGTAACCCCAAGGACAAGAGAAAATTGAAAAAACCATGGAGTTTACAGCATCCCATACGGAGAGTGCTGTAAATTGTACAGGGTGGTCCAAATTGGACACTTTTAAAGGTAAACTCCATTCATCTAAAGGAGAGACGAAAACTGATGTCGGTGTCCGAGGCTGTGAGTGTTTTTAAAAAATCTGCATTTTGGAAAAATGTTTGTAATTCTTTTCCTATTGAAAATTTTTGATTTGTGTAAAAACATTCTCAAAGCACTTTTTCACGTGGATTTTAACAGTGTAAGTTACATATTTTTACAACTACTATTTTAATAGTTATTAACGAAAAAATATATTTTTTAAATGGGATACCCTGTATATTTTTCCTTATCCGAATAGAGCTTTAAATTACCATTCTAAAAATATAGCACACTTTATATTTTTCTTAAATATACTTCAAAATATAAAAGGTTTAAGTTTTTACGAGAGTTTTAAATGCACATTTTGTGAAGTAGCCTTTGAACGGAGCGGCAATATCAATTGCCAAAAAATTCCCAGAAATAACCCTAATAGTCATAACTACAATGAAATTTACTAAATGCTGTAGTACTCTAAACTATGTAGAAAATACAATAAAACAATTTATTCCGAGTAGAGCAAACTAAAACAAAACAACATAAGAGATGTTCAAAATGTCGATCAGTTTCATTTAGACATAGGCGGCACCTTTTCTGGACACTTCTTACCGAGTTGATTAGTTCAAGAGGAGTGAGAGCTGCAAAACTTTGTATCTCTTGCCTGGTGTTTGTTGGCAATTTAAAAATTAGGTCTTTCAATCTTCCCCAGAGATAGATGTCCATGAGTGTTAAATCCGGTGACCTTGCCGGCCAACGGTTCAGACCTTGGTTGGCTATCCAGTTATTGTCGAAATTGGCAGATAAAAAATTACTGATAACTGCAGAGGTATAAGGGGATGCCTTGTCGTGTTGAAAAAATATATTTCTAAGGTCCATTAACGGCAGTTCATCAACAAGAGGTTCTATTTGCTGCCTTAAAATTTCTAAATATCTCTGAGAGCTGAGTGTTCCTTCGAAAATAAACGGACCTATAACCCTGCCTCTAAAAATTCCTGCTCACACATTAAATCCAAATCTGCCTTGATTTCTTTGCTCCTCAACTAAATGAGGATGTTCTTGTGCCCACGTATAAGAATTGTAACCGTTAAAAATACCTGCATTGCTTACATAAGCTTCGTCTGTCCAAATGCAATTTAATGAAAAATTCGGAACATGGTTACAATTCTCCAGAAACCATTGGCAAAAATCCATACGCCGTTGAAAATCTCCGTCTCTAAGGAGATGAACTTTTCTTGTCCTATATGGCCTGAATTTGTGCTTCAGTAGTCGAGTGAATTCCTTTTAACTGTCGGGTTGAAGTGTTGGGATTATTTCTGATAGTTCCTAAAACTACTATTTCTTCTAAATCCTTGTCCATGTTTGATGCATAATTTTTGGGTCGTTTTTTTCCAAACTGGCCACTATTAACTAGTTTATGTCGCAATCGAGCTAATATATCCTTTAAGGGTTGACGCCTCTCTGAAAACCGTTCGTGATACATTACTTGCCGCTTCCGAATTTTCTCCGGTTTGTATGAAACACACTATCATATTCCATTTTTCGTAATTTTCAAACTTAATTGCGATTTTTTTGTCAATTCAATAACTGATCCTGAAGTAAAATTTGACAACTACGAGTAAACAATTGAATTAAACCATATGGCCAATCCGTCCAAAGTCTATTTCACAAAATGTGCATTTAAAACTCGCGTAAAAACTGAAAACCTTTATATTTTGAAGTAGATTTAATCAAAATATAAAGTGTGCTGCATTTAAAAAATGTATTTTTGAGTTTATAACTATTAAAATATTAGTTGTAAAAAAATGTAACTTACACAGTTGAAATCCACGTGAAAAAGTGCTTTAAGAACGTTTTTACAGAAATCAAAAATTTTCTATAGGAAAAGAAATACAAACATTTTTCCAAAATATAGATTTTTGAAAAACACCCTGTATATCTGAAACGGTACTAGATATCGATATGCGGTTTTCACAATTGAGTTTATCATAAAAATTGAGCCTCAGACACCGACATCTGTTTTCGTCTATCTCCTTTAGATAAAGGTGTCCAATTTGGACCACCCTGTACACAGGGAAAACAAACAGAAAAATCTCCACCAGGATCACATCACATAAAGCCTTAAATGCCTTCACATTCACTTAAAGTGTTATCCTGCGTCACAATGTCCGGATGTATAGTAATTCGGGACCATATGTAAGGATAATTATTTTTTTACTTCTTTATGGTCGCTTTCTATAATTTTGATGGTTACCATAAGACAACCTGGTTACAAGAGAATAGGAGCACATCACACAATTTCATAAGATATGGTCCCCCCCCCCCCCCACCCCCCCCCCCCCTTCGCTATACGTTGGCCTTCACCTTATGTCTTTGAGTTTTTAAAACTAAATTTACAGTGATGATTCTCGCTCCGGGGAGCAATTAAAAAAATATTAGCAAAAAATGACACTCATCACGGAAACGACATGTCAATTAGTGATTAAAATCTAACCTGAACTAACCCACTATTCTTGGTTAGTTTTTTTATTTTTTATAATCTCCAATACTAATAAACGTCCTTTTATATCGATTAATTTTAGGACCATAACATGATTACCATATTTCAGAATATATATTTTAGAACCCATTAATTTTCTCATTAATGTCATAACCGTGGAGAAAAGTTATATAAGACGTTTAATTTGGGCAAATTGGTTTCGGTGCGGCTTCATTTCTAACCTTAATTTGCTGTATAAGCAGACATAATACAACATAAATAATACTATAAGATTAATAAAGCCTCTACATATGACGGTATATACTTGCTTTTTCTTTATTAAGCAACAGACGGCACGTTGCTTTGACACTGATTCCGCCTTTTCCTTAGCTTAATGCTTAATAAATTATATTACGTGACAAAGGTGTTAAGAAATTATGACGTAAAATAGAAAAAAAAATAACAGTTACGTAGGTGTACTTCCTTTGGATATTTGGTAATTTTTGTTGTTTTTGAAATTTGTAGAAAAACAATTTTTTTTTTTATTCTTTTAGGCAAGTAAGTCACAACATTCACTACTTTTTACCACATTTAAAAATAAAAAAAATTCTTTTCTACCCCTTATGAGACGTGTATTAACACTGTTGTTAACCGTCCATTCTTTTTTTAATAACATGGCTTTTGCTAAAACAAATTTTTAAAAAACAATCGGATTTTTCATAAAGAAGAAAAAATGAAAAGTTAAATAAGAGTGTTGTGTCAAAATACATTTTCTTTCTTATGGGTGTTATAAATATTGCTTACGAAGAAGCTTAAACAATATATATATATATATATATATATATATATATATATATATATATATATATATATATATATATATATATACACTCGACACTGTTTATAGTGAAACTCTATATAGTGAAAAACTCTTTGTAGTGCAATTTTTTCAAGACCTAGAATATATACATACATAGCAATATATACGGATTTTTTCTTTATATAGTGAAAAATTCTCTATAGTCGGTCAACATTTTGGTCTTTCACTATATAGAGTGTCGACTGTATATATATATATATATATATATATATATATATATATATATATATATATATATATATATATATATATATATATATATATATATATATATATATATATATATATATATATATATATATATATATATATATATATATATATATATATATATATATATATATATATATATATATATATATATATATATATATATATATATTTATATATATATATATATATATATATATATATATATATATATATACATATATATATATATATATATATATATATATATATATATATATATATATATATATATATATATATATAATATATATATATATATATATATATATATATATATATATATATATATATATATATATATATATATATATATATATATATATATATGTATTATATATACATATATATGTTTGGTCTTATTTATATATATATATATATATATATATATATATATATATATATATATATATATATATATATATATAGTATTTTTTTTTCATATATATATATATAGTATATAATATTATATATATATATATATATATATATATATATATATATGAGTATATATATATATATATATATATATATATATATATATATATATATATATATATATATATATATATATATATATATATATATATATATATATATATATATATATATATATATATATATATATATACATTTTGGTTTTATATATATATATATAATATATATATATATATATATATATATATATATATATATATATATATATATATATATATATATATATATATATATATATATATATATATATATATATATATATATATATATATATATATATATATATATATATATATATATATATATAATATATATATATATATATATATATATATATATATATATATATATATATATATATATATATACAACACAAACTTGTTTGGTTTTTCTTGGGTAATTAGGTTTTTTGAAAAATACAATACTAGTTGTTTATTTGACGTTTTGCCTCATTATTTTTTATTTTTATTTTTTTTTCATTATGGGTCTAGCACACGTGCTGCAGGGAAGTCGCTAAAGCGCTCCAGGAGCAACATGTGTGCGGAAAAACCGATTCACGTTGTTCTTGAATCGCTATAAATTGTACTCGGTGGGAAACACAGCGCTAGGCAAATTATTCCAAAGGGATGATGTTCTCCATATAAAAGACTGCTTGAAAAGCGTTATACGAGGAGTAACAAGCTGAACCTTATACGGATGTGCAGCATCAGCGCGACGTGTATTTCTAACATGCACCACTTTGGAAGGAATTAAGCGAGCTAGATCCTTCAAACACTTTCCATGAAAATACTTGTAGAACAGACTCAAGTCGCCAACCGTTCTTCGACGTGCCAGCGAATCAAGGCCTCCGGTCAATTCCGGGTCTCCGATCAGACGGACAGCTCTTCTCTAAATAGAATCCAACCAATGCAGTATATATTTGGGAGCGGAGCCCCAAACGTGGGAGCAGTATTCCATAGTTGGTCAAATTTGAACTTTGTAAAGAATTAACAGTTGTTGTGGGGTGTAAAGCTTTCTAGTTCGAAATAATATTCCCAACTTCTGAGAAACTCTCCTTGTTATGCCTGCAACATGTTCATGCCAGGACATATTTGCTCTCAAACTAACGCCCGACAAATTGAGCGACGATGCTAGGAGGATGGAGTGCCCCGACATAACTATGTCGGGTTCAGCAGCGTTAACTTTTTTAGAAAAAACTGCCGCCTGGGTTTTTGTAGCGTTAAATTCCACTTGGTTACTGTCACCCCAAGGTGCATTAGGCATTTCCAAAACATTTTTTTTTTATTTATTCTAAAATTAGAAAACACATTGTAAAATATTTTTGGTCTCAGTTACAAGTTTAAAAAATATATATTTTACGCACACTCGAACATTTAGAATATTTACACATATAACCACATAAAATAATCAAGAGTACATACTTTAAAAATCAACTATTGGTGTCTTAGTGAATTTCAAATTCTGTATTTCTTGTCGACATATCGTGTCTTGCATTTGTTTATTTATTTTTTTTTTTTTTTCTATAATGGGGATCTTAACAAAAAAACTGTTATTGATATTAAGTATATATACCATTTGGTATTATTAAGAGGATATGCATGCCACCATATTTATTTCTTAATTAAATTTGTGTATATGTAACTGATTCCTCTTATGTCAAACCTGTCATTCATAGTGTTATCTTTATTTTTTCGATAATTTCTTTGATTATAGTTTAGCATAATTCCGGTCTTTGCAGAGGATCTTGACTTCATTAAATTTAAAGTCATGATTTTGTTCTGATTCGAGTTTACTAAGGGCAGTGGAAGCATTCCTAGTACATTTGTGTCCATTAACTCTGTTTTTTAGTAACTGACAGTTCTAATATATTTCTTCAGACAATTCGCAAACGGTATTGCATACACAACATTTGATTCCTTGATTGTGGAAATATAACTTTTTTAGTTTGTAAATAATGAATTTAGTTTATTTTGAGTCTTATGGCAGAATACAATGTTATTGTTTTTTAAGAGCCATTTCAGCTTTTCAGAAAGTTCCTTTCTATAAAGAGGTGGAAAAAATTTATCACGGTTTTGTTTTTTTTTACGGGTTTAGCACACGTGCTACAGGGAAGTCCCTAAAGCGCTACAGGAGCGACACGTGTGCGGAGAAAGTGATTCACGTTGTTCTTGAAACGCTGTAAATTGTACTCGGTGGGAAACACAGTCCTAGGCAAATTATTCCAAAGGGATGATGTTCTCCATATAAATGACTACTTGAAAAGCGTTGTACGAGGAGTAACAAGCTGAACCTCATACGGATATGAAGTATTAGCGCGACGTGTACTTCTAACATGCACCGCTCTGGGAGGAATTAAGCGGGCCACATCCTTCGAACACTTTCCATGAAAATACATGTAGAATAGGCTCAAGTCGCCAACCATTCTTCGATGATCCAGCAAATCAAGGCCGCCGGTCAATTCCGGGTCTCCAATCAGATGAACAGCTCTTCTCTGAATAGAATCCAACAAATGCTGTGTATGTTTGGGAGCGGAGCCCCTAACATGGGAGCAGTATTCCATAGTTGGTCGAATTTAAGCTTTGTAAAGAATTAACAGTGGTTGTGGAGTTTAAAGCTTTCTGGTTCGGAATAATATTCCCAACTCTCCTTGCTATGCCTGCAACATGTTCATGCCAGGACATATTTGCTCCCAAATTAAGGCCCAACAAATTGAGTGACAATGTTAGAGGAATAGAGTGCCCCGACATAACTATGTCGGGTTCAGCAACGTTAATTTTTTTAGAAAAAACGACCGCCTGGGTTTTTGTAGCGTTAAATTCCACTTGGTTACTGTCACCCAAGAGAGAATTTCTTCCAGGTCTTTGTTAAGCTGAATGACTTCCTGCTGTCTGCGGATATTCGTCTGAGTAGCCGATGTCCGAGCGTTCAAAGTGAATGAAGAGATAAGTGTACTGTCATATGCAAAGCTGAAGATTCGATTCTCGGTCTTTTCCAGCAGATCTTCAATATAAATGAGAAAGAGAGTAGGAGAGAGTATGGAGCCTTGGGGTACACCGGTGTTGATAGTGAAGGTGTTAGAAAGAAATCCGTCGACTGCCACTCGTAAAGAACGCCCTCTGAGGAAACATATATATATATATATATATATATATATATATATATATATATATATATATATATATATCTATATATATATATATATATATATATATATATATATATATATATATATATGTATATATTATGCGTGTCTGATTATCGAACATGAAAAAACGAATGTGAGTTAGTTCTCGAAATTAAAACTTAACATCTCGATTTTTCTACACAGCCTGAGAGTATATCAAACGAGTGAAAAAAAAAAACAGTGAAAGAAAAAACTTTATTTATTTATCTTATATCAATAGGTGCCATTTTAATTAATAATGCCGTGATGGTAAATGATTAATAAGTATTGATTATGTTGCAGTACATATTACTAAGTTGATTAGTGTCTGATTTATAGTTGATTGTATTTGGATCCCTGTGTATGTAGTACATTTCCATAAAATGTATCCTTTATACGGTTGTTGTCGTGAACTAAAATTTTAACGTTGATATAGTTAAAATTATGACCTGTTTTCAAATGATATTGCACTACAGCACACGAATTCTTTCCCAATCGGCAGTTACTCAGTGACGTGGGAACCTCTGTTTCAGCCACTGCGATGTCTGCTCGGTGTAAGAAGCCTCACATTGCAAACAAGCTATTGTTCAAAATAGGCGTTCTATCCTTTATTTCTGAAAACAGTTCAGAACCTTGTATGCTGTTGTTTTAGCAATTATTATATTTCGAAAGTCTTTGAATAAGGCGACAATTGAGTTTGTGATACACTCTGTAAATTGTAGCTTTCTGTATATCATATGCTGCGCATACGCCTCATCAGTGGAGCATTTAAAAATATTAGAGTTATAAATTAATTTACGTACAATGTCCTTAGGATGACTATTGTTAATAAAAACGTTGTAAAGTTCCTTTTTAGAAACCTACCATGACAAATGTGTGTGACCTTGTTTTTTATTACTATCTTGGTGTTAAATGTTTCATTTTTAGGATGATTAGAGAAATAATTTATAAATCTGCCTGCCTGTTGTGGATTTTTTATACCAAAGTATAATACTATTATCACTCATTCTTATTACCCTGGTGTCCAAAAAAAGAACACTAAGATCCTGCTTTATTTCGAGAGTGAACTGTCTGTGAGTGTTAAATCTATTAAAATGATTTCTTTATTATCCTTGCCTAAAGAGCAACATACTTGTACAAAAAGGGTAGCTTAAATGGCAATTGGGGAACCACCCTTTCCAAAAAATGGTTTCAGAACAATTTTGGCCAGAACTGGACTGATAGGAGTTGGGCAGAGATCGCAATAATTGAAACAGAAACAGGAGTGATTGTTAATTAGGAAAGAATTCATGGGCTGTAGTGCAACATCGTTTGAAAACAGGTCATAATTTTGACTATAACAACGTTAAAATTGGTAACAACTATAAAGGGACACTTTTTATGGAAATATACCACATAAACAGGGACCCCAACACAATCAACTATAAATCAGACACTAATCAACTTAGTAATATCTACTACAACATAATCAATACTTATTAATCATCTACCATTACGGCATTAATAATTAAAATGTGCCATCTCTTAGTATAAAATAAGTACATAAAGTCATTTTTCTTTCTCTGTTTTTTTTTCAGAAAATAAACGTTTTATTATGCTGTAATGTGATATCAACAAGTTCCATTACGGACTTTGTAGGCTGTGTTAAAACAGACGAGCAGAAAGTCATGATTGCTGTATGTTACCAAAATGGCCATTATTATTATTTACTTTACATCAAAAGTAATTTTTCGTTAACAAAAATGTATTCAACAGATGAAAAAGTAGACATGTTATTAATTTATGGAGAGTGCAGAAAGAATAGCCGACAAGCCGCCGAGTACATGGCAAGATATCCCGATAGGAGGCACCCACCCAACAATTATTTTTTTAGAGCAGCAGTTTAGAAGGCAACCGATTGAACCTACTGATGTATTTATTGGTGACGAAGAGTCAGAAATCAATGTATTGGCCATTGTTCAGGTAGATCCTACAATTTCTATAAGACATGTTGAAGAATAAACCGGTTTAAATCGTGAAACCGCTCGCCGCATTTTAAGACAAATATAAATTCAGGTCCTACAAATATCAAGTAAATAAACATTTATTTTACACAGATTACCAAAGAAGAATGGATTATTGTATTGTTTTTGCAAAGATACCACCTTGATAACCAATTTCATTACAACAATCTGGGTCTATTTAATCGTGACAATACTCGATTTTGGGCCCAAGAAAATCCTAGAATTATGCGAGAAAGTGCCTATCAAGTAAGATTCGGCTTTAACGTATGGTATTCTTTAACTGAATGAAAAGCGTAAAATTTCGTAGGAGCCACTTAGACATGCGAAAATGGCACTATAAATGGATAGTCTTAAATTATTTCCAAAGTGAGATAAAATGAACAAAAACAATTGCTAGTATATCCGCCATGGCCACCTAAGTCTAAGAGTTTAAATCAGTTTTTACTGGTTACCTATCAAGCAAATGTCAACTTGTGATATATCGTTGGAAAGAGAATTTCAAAGGAAATTGAAATTGATAAAAAATATACAAGATTCTATTAAAAATAAGAAAGTTGCAGTCACTTCCGGTCAAACCGGAAGTAGTTAAAAATATTTCTTAAGTAATAAAAAAGCCTAATAAGCATACCATTCTGGTATCTAAAAATGCAAATATGTAACTTTCAAACTAAAAAATTACAGGGTGTTACATGTTGGCTGTGTCTCCCTGTAGACCAAAACCAACTAGTAAGTTTTTAACTCTTGAATCAAAAATACGGGCTATGAACTAGGACCTATTTTGCTCAATAGCAGAGCTCTCAAAACGTTGCAGCAGGTACACACCGAATGGGACTGAGGTTGCTAGTATTTTTGTATCTAAGCTTTTAAGGCTCTCCTGCTGTTTCTGTATCTCTGCGAGTTGCCTCTTCACCTGCTGACGAGCTGTGATATAAAGCGAGACAAACATGTCATATATTTAGATATATATATATATATATATATATATTATATATATATAATATATATATATATATATATATATATATATATATATATATATATATATATATATATATATATATATATATATATATATATATATATATATATTAATTTACAATCCTTCATCTTAAACGAAAGTGGTCTCTCACAAAAGCAAACAAGCTCATCTCAATGACACCGACTTGTTCGAAGTTTAACTATTAGAGAAGTTAGAACTATAGTCTTACTTAGATTTTAAAGAGGTGGAGAGATTGTGGATA
>CM032456.1:174046894-174066894 GCA_019049505.1 Pachyrhynchus sulphureomaculatus
TGCTTCAATTCTTTGAGTGAGTTGGCCTTGTAAGCAAATAATCCGAGAACTTTATGCATTTTTTTATTATTTCCAGCGTTATTTAGGTGAAATCGACTCATTTCGTACCGCGGAGGTTTAACACTAAATGTCTTTCAATATTTTAAGTACATTCATATTGACATTGTCGAAATAACATATCGTTCAAAAAAAGAAACCAACAGAAGGTCCACCCTATACACAGCCAAAACTAAAATATGAATTTAACAAATTATTATACATTTTATATTCACACCCAACGGAATGTGTGTTTGCTACTTTAAAGAATTCTTCATTATCATGAATTTTTTTATAGCGTTCTTCGCCTTTCGATTCCCAGTTTTCCATCCTCTCCCATCTTCTTATCTGCGGGTCTTAGATTTCTCTCTGACATTGTCCTCTGAATACTTCCAAACTATTTCACTCTTGGTCTTCCTCTTCTCCTCTTTTTCTCTTGGTACCCACTTTAGAACCATCTTTGGTATTCGGTGTTCTTTCCCTTCTTTCCATGTTTTCGTACCATATAAGTTTCCGTTGTCGAATTTCCTCAATAATCGTGGTTTTTACTTGTCTTATTCTTTTATTATTCTTGACATTCCAGGCGATCTTCGCCAGTAATCCATTTCGAGTACCATTCGTTTCTCTCCAATCAGTTCGTCAATTGCCAAATTTCACAACCGTATAACACGATACTGCATTATAAATGAGGTACTTTATCTGTTCTCTTCGACCACAGAACAGAGTTTATGTGTCTTTTGACCGCCTTTTTTCCTTTACTTATTCTACTCTCTACTTCTTTTTCTGTTCTACTGTCTTTTTATGTTAGTCTATATATATATATATATATATATATATATATATAATATTATATATATATATATATATATATATATAAATATATATATATAAATATATATATACATATATATATATATATATATATATATAAATATATATATATATATAATATATATATATATATATATATATATATATATATATACTCTTTACAAACATCAATGACCTCACCGGTGTTTAGAGTAAGGCTTCCCTATTTTCCTCCTATACACAAATATTTGGTTTTCTTGCAGTTAACTGTTAAACTTCAGTTTTCTTGTCATAAATTAAGTTCTTCTTTGTCCTGAGCAATAACCACTTGATCATCGGCAAAATGTAGAGTATACAATGTTGTTTCGTCGGTCAGCTGTATGCCCATTCTTCCACATGCTCCTCGCCATCTCTCTAATGCCTCATTCAGATAAATTTTGAATAATATAGGAGACAGAGAGCAAGCCCTATATAACACCCTTGGTTACAGAAAAACTTTCGGAGTGAATGTTTCCCAACTTTATTCGGGAACTTGACTGGTAGTACAGCTGTTTTACTGCGGTTATTGAGGTACTGTTTATGGTTGAACGTTCTAATATTTGCATTGTATTCTTAAAAAAATTAAAAAATTAAAAAAATATATATAAACTCATATGTTGGAAAATGAAAAATACACCTGTGTAAATATTTGTTGAATTCTTGCAAGCAATTATGTCATAGAAATAACTTCCACCTTAGTCTCTTTTAAATGTATATGTATCGTTGTACATTTATTTTTAATTCTAATCTTATTACTATCCCCTTAAGTATAACGATAACACAGACCAATAAAAAAAATATTTTTTAAATTTTTTTAAACCAATACCATACAGTGTTATGTATTTTTGGGTGCTGGAACCGTATCTGGTATCAGTTTTTTTGTATCATCCACAGTTCTCTCACAATATGACATCGATTAAATTTCAAAATAGGGAAAATTTAATACATAAAAAATAAAAACTTAAACCGTAGTTTTATTTGATTAGGCTACAATTTTTACTCACGATAACATATTTCACTTCAATGCGAATATTTTAGGTGCTTATTTTTTTGTATTTCCTTTCCCTTTTCTCTGTGAAGGTTCTTGTATAGCTTTTTCTCCGATGTGATGCATTTTGTTGTTCTCTATAAAGTGACCAACAGTAATTACCCATCATGTTGATATTCCACCGTCCCTGGTACTGTTTTTCTCCATCTCCTTTATGTCCTGATGGAAGCGTTCCCCCTGCTCTTTACTCACATCGCCTAAGTTTTTAGGAAAAAAGTCAAGATGGTTGTGCAAGAAGTGGACTTTAAGGCTCATCAGACAACCCAAATTTTTGAACTTCTCTATCATATTAGCTACGATAAATTCATAGTCACACTTAGTCACTTAGTCACAACTTCTTTAAATGATATCCAAGCCTCCTTTTCCTTTGTAATCATCCTTGCTTCGAAGTTGGAATCGAACATCATTTCACGAATATCAGGCCCAACGAAAACCCCTTCTTTCAGTTTGGCTTATGATAAATGAGGAAATCTTTTACACAAATATTTAAAACATTCACCATCTTTAGGCAAGGCTTTCACAAATTGTTTCATTAGGCCTAACTTGATGTGTAGTGGTGGTAGAAGAATCTTTTTTGGGTCTACTAAAGTTTTATGCAAAATGTTCTTCTCGCCAGGTGTTAAAGTTTTTCTTACGGACCATTGTTTTTTGGACCAATGTTGATCCCTTGCTCTGCTGTCCCACTCACATATAAAACATGGAAACTTTGTGAATCCCTTTTGTTGACCAAGGATCATAGAGACAACTTTTAAATCTCCATATAGCATCCAATCGTGAGCTGGATAGACAATTTTCTGTAAAATCATGTTAAGATTTTCGTAAGTTTTCTTCATGTGGACTGAATGAGCAACAGGTAGTGAAGCATAAGTATTTCCGTTGTGTAGCCTCCAATCTTCCTTCTTATACTCAATGCCAAATTTGTTCATTAGACTACCAATATCATGGCAGTAAACCAAATCCTCTTCCTGCTTGGAAACTGAGCAAAGTGTTGATCTCTTGTTCTATAATGGTAAATAGATCTTCCAGATTCCAATAAATGTTTTTCTTTCAGCCTAGAACCAAGCAATTCTGCCTTTTCCTTAGTCAAATCCAAATCTTTCACTAAATCATTTAACTCAGCTTGTGTAAATAACTGTGGTTTTAAATTTTCTAGAGAACATTGAAACTCATCATCATCCGGTCGATTTTCATTAAATTCGGCATTGGACTGTAAAACGTCATCAATAGACTGAGGTGGCTCAGGGACAGGAAGTCCCGGTCCATGTTCTATTGGCCGATTAGCTGAAGTAAAGTTAGGATAGACAATTACTTTCTTATTTTTGGAGTTATATCCAGAAACATCAACGCTGTGCAAAAAACAATCATTTAAATGATTTTCTTGCTCTCTCCATACCATGTGTACTGCAAATCTAAAAGCTTTCTTCTCTTTCTTATACCATTTCCTAAGATCCTCGACACAAACATAACATGCTTTGTGAGGAGCCCAACATTTTTCTTGATTACCGAATTCTACACCATAATATGCAAAGTATACTTTTTTTTTACAAAGTTAGTAATGTTTTCTTTGATGTTTTTTTAACTACAAACTCACCACATATATAACAAAAAGTGTTGGGAGGGTTTTTACAACCACGATTAGCCATACTTTGAGTGTGAATTAAAAGCACATGGGTTAAACACTGCAATGCGAGGTTATATTAACTGGAGGAAAACAAACAGCTGTGACATCTATCGGAACTGCCAACCTAATAACATTTGATTTTACTGCCAACTTTATAAAATTTTGATTTTATTGCCAACCTAAAACATTCGAATGATAAAAAATAAATTTTTCACATTTTGAATATTAAAATGTGAAAAATTGGTGGGTGATATAACTTTTTTAGTGTTCCGTACGGAACACTTATAAGATCACTTCGGTGTCTGTCTGTCTGTCTGTCTGTCTGTCTGTCTGTCTGTCTGTCTGTCTGTCTGTCTGTCTGTCTGTCTGTCTGTCTGTCTGTCCTGTCTGTCTGTCTGTCCGTGTCTGTCTGTCTGTCTGTCTGTCACACCCGATTTTCTCCGAAACTATTTGACATAGAAAGGTGAAATTTGGTAATAATATAGGAATTGATGGCCTCATCAGAGCCATGTAGTTTTGAGAATTAAATTTTGACTTAAGGGGGTTAGTTTTGGGGGGTGAAGTCGGAAGTAAAAAAAAAAATTTTTTTACTAGGTCATCGAGTGTGGTGTCAAATGAAAGCTTGTGAAAACACGAGTAAAAAATATATATATAATATTATACTTGCGCGCACTTTTCTTTGTATTATTTTAAAAATTAGCGAAAAATCGCTGTCCCGGGCCTTATCTCGAAAAGTACTTATCAAAAAATTTCGAAAAAATTCTGGAATATTCTGCACGGGGTGTAGATTGAACGAAAATTATCACGAGTGCATTACCTTTAATAATTTATATGGTATATAAAAAAAAAAAAAAATTTCGAGGTCATCAGATTTCAGTAAAGATTGGAAACAAACTTTGTTGAAAAACTCATTTGGGGTGTGTTTTGTGAAGTCACTGATCATTTTATACCACCGTAACATAAATTTTGACTTAAGAGGTTCGTTTTGAGGGGTGAAATCGGAAGTGAAAAAAAAATTTTTTTTTACTAGGTCATCGAGTGTGATGTCCAATGAAAGCTTGTGAAAACACGAGTAAAAAGATATATATATATATATATATATATATATATATATATATATATATATATATATATATACATATATATATATATATATATATATATATATATATATATGTATATATATATATATATATATATATATATATATATATATATATATATATATATATATATATATATATATATATATACATATATATATATATATATATATATATATATATATATATATATATATATATATATATATATATATATAATGTAATACTTGCGCACACTTTTCTTCGTATTACTTTTAAAAAATCGCTGTCCCCTATCTTATCTCGAAAAGTACTGATCAAAAAATTTTGAAAAAATTCTGGAATATTCTCCACGGGGTATAGATTGAATGAAAATTATCACGAGGGCATTACCTTAATAATTTATTTGGTTATATAAAAAAAAACAAAATTTCAAGGTCACCAGTTTTCAGTAAAGATTGGAAACAATCTTTGTTGAAAACTCATTTGGGGTGTGTTTTTGTGAAGTCACTGATCATTTTATACCACCCTAACAAAATTTTTATTTTAAAAACAATCAACGTACGGAACACTAATTGTGCAAGTTCAACTTGCACTTGACCGGTTTTTTTTTTATTATTATTATTTTCGAACTCAGCACACCAAAAAAAAAAAAAAAATAGGAATCAGGTAATATTATTAAATAAGTTTTTTTTTTTCATCGTTGACCTTTGTAATTAACAACTTCTTAAGTATTCTAAAAGGAACTTTACAATCACCAAAATTCAATTAGCCATTCAAAAAGACATTGTATAAACTTCCTAAAAAAAGGATGGTATTTAAACATGTATTGCTAGATTCACTAAAGAGGTTTAAAATTGAAAACATTAGGTCTAAATCTTCAACTCTCCTAAACTTGATTCACTAAACAAAGTTAGACAGCTCCGGAAGTCAGAAGTTAGACTTACGCAAAACCCGGAACTGAAACCCTAAACCTATAGTTAGCCTAAATATTTTAATATGGCGGCATCCACTAATTAAGCTTAAATTTCTTTTAAACCTACAACTTTTACATTTAGATAATTTTAATCCTTCCAATAGGTGAGTTTAAGAAATTTTCATTCGGTAAATTATAGCAAAAAATTGATAAAAAATCAAACTTAATCATTTTTTTTGTTATAAAATATTAAGAGCAAAGGTGGAAACTATTATTTTTCACCATAAAATGCATTCCTGAAAATAATGCAAATTTTGAGAGTTTATTAACGGCGCAAAATATAATATATCATAATCCTATCATATCATAACATTTCTCGAGCGGTCCCAAGCTGCTTTATGCAATTTTTTTCAATATTTTAGCATATTACTATTTTTCTTTTTGTTTATTTATGTGTAAAGAATTCATTTTCATATCTTCTCATTCAAGAATTGCATGGATAAAGTCCGTCCATACATATAGTGAAGTGACTGATTGCTATTAGTGCAAGCAGTAAAATTCAAATATTATTGAACAGGTCCGTACTTTGCTTAGAATTTAATTATTTTGGTTTTGGAAAGATATTAAACAATGTTTATACTATGTTTTATTTATGTTTATTGCAAATCATCTTATTATTACCAATTATTTTTATTACAAATACAAATTATTACTTTACTCATTAAAATTAATTATATTATTCACTTAAAATAATATCACTATCGCTATAATTGGTCTAATTATTAGTTTTTTCTATATTAGTTGCAATATGGATATATGATTTTTCAACTTTTTTTAACACGTATGACAGAGTTCATCCAACTCTGTAAAGATATATTAAAAACTTCGGTTTCCATAAGTTTCAGTACACTAGAATTAACAGTGGGGCAAATATTATTACGACGAATGGCAGATTTCAATTGATGTCAAATATGCTCTACAGGATTAAATATACAGTGATATGGTGGAATCCTTAAAACTGTATGCCCCATATCCTTTGCATAATTGTCACAGGCATATTCCTTTTTTATGTTTAAACTCTTCAAAACTTCTATCAATAGCTGTTTGATATAATCTTCGTGAAAGTAAATGTCATTATCGTACATGTAGTTTTGAATTGTTTGCTTTTGTATCGTTTGAGCAGGGAGCTTTGATTAACCGCCTTCTTCTTTTTCTTTGCAGACAGGGAGAGTGCATTCGGAATTCATCCGTCTATAGATCCAGCATGCGAAATCGTAATTCTTTTACCTCTGTTTGATGGTGCTTTTGTTTGACAGTTATTACTTGAGTCAACCCAATCCCTTTCCAGAGTATCGTATATGTCGAACCATGTTTCATTCAAGTAAATAATTGACCTTTGCTCCTCTCTGTAAAACCTTCTTTGTCTAAATATTCCAGTCGCCATTCCTGAATTATTTTGGACTTGTCTTTTATTAAGTTTTTTTAAATTTGAAACCCGTGTGTTGAATACACTTCCATAATGTTGTCCTACTACATTTAATCACGGTTTCATCTCTTTTAAGCCTTTTCATTATATTATCCAATGTGGACACACTTTGTTCCTCCTCGAATATCTTGTAAATTTTACGCCGTATTATATCTTGATCACTTCCATCTATCCTTGAGAAAATGCCAGCATCACTTCTTTTCTTCCTCACTAGAATAGGGTTGTTTACAATTGTCCATACCGTTGATGTTGGACTGTTCGTTAATGTGGCCGTTTCTTCTAGCGCTACTTGCTTGCTAACATTACCACGTTCCATTAGGGTTGAATAAACATTCTTTTCAATTTTCTTGGCATCAGTAGTTGTGTGTAGTGTAGTGTTTTCTACTTTTGCACGAGGTAACGTGTTGAGATACACTTGACTTGAAGTAATAATAATTACAAAGCTTATACTAAGTGGCGGTTGTATTTATATTACTAGACAGTAAGTGCTAATATGGATTATGCAAGTTATTTTCGGGTAAATGCCATGTTTTATAACTACCATTAAAATCATATTAAAATTTCATTAATAATTATTTAAGATCCACCTTTGCTGTTTACAAGTAGGTAAAATGAACAGATATCTGCTTCTGAAGTGCCCAAAGAAAACCATAATATTTTATTTTCATTGTCTATTTATGGTTAATGGTTTTTAATCCTTTAAGGCAGGGGTGATCAAACGGTCGATCGCGATCGACAAGTCGATCGCGAGTGCTTTTTGAGTCGATCTCGAGAAAAAAATTCCGATATAGAACTATTCACAGGTTTTGTTTTAGGTAACTAAAACAAAATGTAATGAATAAACTACTAAAATTTATTCGATCCACAATTAGGCCAGAATAACCCCCTCATCACTTTCTTTTATCGTAATAACCCCCTGCTAGCGGCAAAAGGCGGTTTTATCAAAGAAAAGCCGCGTTTTTGATTCCCGCCGATTTTTCTAGAAACTTCGGGCGGCGTGTTTGACGGGAACATTCAAGACTTCGTTCGCGCCGATATAAATGTTGCGCCTGCAGGAATAGGAGTCAGTCTGAGTTGTAACTTGAAGGCGATACATCGATACAAAGTTTATTAATAAATAATCCAAAATGAGTGCGGCGAAGAAAAAAAGTAAAACTTATCATTTTAATAACGATTGGGAGAAGAATTTTTTGTTTTATATGGTAAAGGATAAGTGCATTTGTCTCATTTGCCGTGCGTCAGTTGCAATACCTAAGCGTTGGAACTTAGAGAGGCATCATAAAACGGTTCATAAAAACTATGAAAAGGATTTTCCGTCACAGGGTGAATTAAGAAACGAAAAGTACGTGATTTGATAACTTGTTTGAAAAAAAGAACAAACCATGTTCACAAGACCAGCCAAACAATCAAAAGCTGCAACGATCGCGTCATTTAAAATATCTCATATATTGGCGAAACACGAGAAACCATTTGATGATGGATTGGTTGTGAAGGAAGCATTTATTGAAGCGGGTGAGACTTTATTTGGAGATTTTAAAAATAAAACAGAGATTATGTCTGTTATTAGAGAACTTCAGTTATCTCGTCCGACTGTCACAAGGCGTGTTGAAGTCATGAGTCACGACATGGCAGATAAACTAAAACATGATATCATGGAATGTACATACTTTTCTTTACAGTTCGACTAATCCACCGATATGACAGACACTGCCCAGCTGTGTAATTTTTATTCGAATGGTATTCAATGACATGTCGGCTAAGGAAGAGTTTTTGACAATGATTCCTCTGAAAGGAAAGACCCGTAGCGAAGATATATATGACGTTTTCTTCAATTTTGTAACAAACTACAAGCTACCAATATATAAACTAGTGTGCCTTACAACCGATGGAGCACCAGCAATGACTGGAAACAAAAACGGTTTTGTGGCATTGTGTCGAGCTAATGATGATTTCCCTTCATTTTTCTCCTTCCATTGCATTATACATCAACAAGTTTTGTGTTCAAAAGTTCTAAACATGGAAGAGATTATGGACACTGCAATAAAAATTGTGAATTCTATCCGTGCATGAAGCTTGCAACGACGGCTCTTTAAATTGCAGTTGGAAGATAGTGAGTCAGCTGAACACACTGATTTAGTTCTTCACACGGACGTCAGGTGGTTGAGTCGCGGAAAATTCCTAGAAAGGTTTCAAGAATTATTGCCCGAAATAACAGCTTTTCTGGACGAAAGAGGTGATGACACTCAGATGCTGAAAAACGGAAAATGGCTCACTGATTTGGCATTTTTGACAGACATCACAATGCATTTAAAGACTATTAATTTGGAGCTTCAAGGTAAAGGAAAAACTATTATTGAGATGATTAGCGCAAAAACGCATTCAAAAGTAAATTGCAACTTATGATAGATCAACTGAAAAGAAAGGATCTGAAAATTTTTCCGTCTTTGAAAGTAAGGATTCCTCAGTTGAATTATGATATTTATGAGGCAGAATTATCAAATATTTTGGGCCAATTCGAAATACGTTTTTATGATTTCAGTAAATTGGCAAATATCGCATCATTTATGAGTTATCCTTTTTCGTGTAAAAACATTGAGGAATTAGCTACTGAAATAGCAAGTCAGTTTAACATGGACTCATATTCTGTTGAAAATGAGTTAGTGCAGCTTATACCAGATATACATCTCAAAGCCACAGCATCTGATACAAAATTCTGGTGTTTTATATCTCAAGATAAATATCCGAATCTAAGATGAAGATAATTAAGTCAAAATATCGCAATCGACTAACTGACGAACATATGTCATCATGCTTGCGATTAGCACTAGGTAATTACGTACCATCTTATGAAAAGTATGCTGAGGACATGCAGTGCCACGCTTCAACATCCAAAGTCACTTTTTAGTTAAGTTACTACTAGTTAAGACACTAGAACTCGTTTGTTTTGTAAGAACCAATAAACTCGCAATTTTGAATAATTATGAGTTTTTTCATTGACATTTTACAGCAGACCTACAGTTACCTTGACTAAAAAAATGCATATTGTGCGGAAAACTAATATCTATGCCACGATACACCCTACCTAGACGACAATCCTGCATCACACTTACTTGCAGCCTCTCAGAATCGATCGATCGTAGTCTAACAATATTGAGGTAGATCGCCAGCAGTTCAAGTTTGAGCACCCCTGCTTTAAGAATTAGGTTTAGTCACTTCACTATATATATGGATGGACTTTACTATCTTCCTTGGCTATCTACGTCGTCAGCCTCTTTTGGTTCTAGTGACCGCCTTCCAACAACATGCCGTGCGCTTTCAATTGTTTCAACACCAACTCAGATACTCATTCCATACGTGTGCGAAGCCAAGAGACTGTATGTGTCTTTAACCTTTTCCAATCCATACGGAGTCCCACCAAATACAAGCCTTATGACAGTAATATCGACTTTTAAAAGATTTGCCGATGAATGCTGGCAAGTAACATGTATGGTATGTGGTCTAGTGATTTTGAATAAAATAAGCATAATAACTTGTCGGGGATTGAACCCGAGACTCTGGGTCTCGGGAACGTATTAGTAATAAATAGGTTCCCGTTTTAAAGTAGATTTCTTACAAACTAAAAGTTTTGTACTTTCGGCAAATATTTTGGCTGCATTAAGTATCAATTTTGGTTTTGAATGGCTTTTAGCTTTACAAGGCACTGTTTATTCTTGGATTATATGTGCAACGTTTCTTAATGAAGCAGATTTAAAGCTGTTTTTGATACGATAATAGTTTTGACACAATAACATTTACTCATGAAATGAAATTAGAAAATGTCTTATTATCAAATTTTTGAGAATTTAGCAGAATAGAAGTGTCCCCCATAAATTTAATCGTGGCTAGGACACACTCTTTGAAAATAGTAAAGAGTAAAGTTATTCATGATTCCAAGCCAAATGTCTTTCGTTTTTTTTCCCCCCCCGTGACTGTATTTTCTTCCCGTTGTTTTGGTAGAGGTAAGTTATAACAGTTAACAATTCTTATATAACATATCAAGTAGTCATATTTAAAACAATTTTTATATATACTTTCTTCGCTACAGTCGCAAACTTTACATCTTTAATCAAAACAAAATTTCAAAATCGATATTGATATTTGGTTTTGAATCTCAAAACAGAAAAAAAAAATTAAATAACAAATATATTCCATTACATTTAATACGACAGCCTAGAAATTTAGGAATCCTGATATTTCAATTTGGAGCTCAAGACCCACATCAAAGAAGGAATTTAAATTGTTGGGCCTACAAATGTTTTTATTACATGAAAAAAAAAAAGAAAAAGATGTAAGCATAAACCTAATATGAAATATATTTGATATGTTAATATTTTTTAGATTTATATTGTATTTGCAACAAGATTTTAGTCATTTCACGAATTATAATTTTTAGGCTTTTATTATTTTACTAGCCGTATCCCCCTCCCCCCGGTTCTGCTCGCGTGGACTTCATTCACTACTATCGTTACTGCTTATTCCTTATGTTTCCTAACGTAATAAAATATCTCCCATTATTTCCCCTTATCTCCCATTATTTCTCCTTATCTCCCATTATCTCAACATAATTCCAATTATCTAGGCTTATCTCTGCTCAACTCCCATTATTTCTCCTTATCTCCCATTATTTATCCTTATCTCCCATTATCTCACCATAACTCCCATTATCTAGACTTATCTCTGCTTATCTCCCATTACTTCTCCTTATCTCCCATTATTTATACTTATCTCCCATTATCTCACCTGATCTCCCATTATCGAGGCTTATATCAACCTATATAGAACATATGTATAAATTTACAAAAACTCGTATATCAGACAAATGGTTCTTGAGTGCTAAGCGCCCTAACAGACAGACAGACGGAGATACCTTATGTTATATATATATATATATATATATATATATATATAATAGATTTTTTTTCGATAAATGTTAAGGATTAAAAAAAAACTCGTAAATCGGATAAGTGGTTCTCAAGTGATAAGCGCACTAACGGACAAACAGACAGACAAAGAGACGTTGTATTTTATATATATTATCTTCTTTGCTACATGATATTGTTCCGTTTTTAATGGATTAGGCAGTGTATTGCAAGAGAAGGCGCTAACGGTAACCTTTTTTCCGACTTGATTCAGTATTATCATCAGTGCTTATTCCTTATGTTACCTAACGCAATAAAATATATCTTATAACCTGGCCAGAGAACATATGTGTGTTTAAAAAAAAAAGAACGTAAATTGGATAAGTGGTTCTCAAGTGACAAGCCCACAAATGGACAGATATACCGACAGAGAGACGTTGCATTTTATATATATTATAGATAGATAACTTGGCCAGAGAACATATGTATGTTTTAAAAAAAGCACGTAAATCAGATAAGTGGTTCTCCAGTGATAAGCACATTAATGGACAGACAGGCAGAGAGACAGGCAGACAGACAGACAGAGAGACGTTGCATTTTATATATATTTTAGATAGAAGATTATAGATAACCTGGTCAGAGAACAAACGTGTGAATTAAAAAAAAAACACGTAAATCGGATAAGTGGTTCTCGAATGATAAGCGCACTAACGGACAGACAGACAGCCATAGAGACGTTGCATTTTATATATATTATATTCTTTGCTACATGACATTGTTTCATATTTAATGCTTTAGGCAAACTTTTCTCCGACTTGATTCACTCTTATCGTCACTGCTTATTCCTTATGTTACCTAACATATGTGCGTTTTAAAAAAAAACACGTAAATCGGATAAGTGGTTCATCAGTGATAAGCGCACTAACGGACTGTCAGAGAGACGTTGCATTTTATATATATTATAGATGAATCACATGAATTAAAATTTAGGTCTCTCAAAGAGTTTCTTTTTATTTATTTTGTAAGCAAATTATGTTCCTTTTATACTTCATTGACTTTTTCTTCCCCCAGAGTCATTTAAAAACAGGATAAATTGTCTACTCTGAAGAAAAAAAACGAGCGCATCATGGAAAAACATCGAAGCGGAAATTTGGCCATTTCTGGGAAAATATTTGATTCGTTTAGAAGCGTGTGGAGAAAAAGTCATTTGCAAATCTGTGCTGTGGGTATTCATAACTTGAAGTCATGCGATATGCTTTTGTTATAAAGGGTTGTAAAACTTTTTATTATTTTTTATTAAAATTATCCTGTAATTTCTTGTGGCAAACGCCATTTCGAATTAATTTACGCGATTAATTCTCTAATAACAACAATTAAAATACTGTTAGCTCTTTTAAAATTATGATAAATCGCGAAAAACAATATCCAGATGAAAAACCAGGGTGTTTACAAAAACTTGTACTAGGGCCGCTTTTAAGTTTTTACAAGCGACCACTCACCACTATATATGGCGTGAAATTACTGTTGTAAAATTTAACATTTGTTATTGTTAAAACAATGGCAGCTTAGAAATTGGCCAAATAGTCTGTTTGCAGTGAGCGTTTAATAAAAACAGTTTTGTGAACAAACGGAAATTTCACGTGAAGGTTTTCGTTGGATGATTTGTTACGATTTTAGTGAAGGCCTAACTCAACAACAATACCTCAAATCGCTTCGTTCAACTTTTGGTATTGAATCACCACCATAAAAGACTGTTTACAATTGGTTTGCAGAATTTTGTCATGGTCGTACTTTAGTTAGATATGAATTTCGTGAAGGTTGATCAAAATCGGTTGCGGTTCTAAAAAATATTGATGAAGAGGATCAGGATATGACTTACCGTGAGATAGAGACATCCTTAGGCATGTCGAAGACTGCAGTACATTCGATTTTTCATGAACATTTAGCTGTGAAAAGGATCTGTTCCCGATGGATTCCTCATAATTTGACCGAAACTTAAAAACAGACTCGTTTCAATTGGTGTATAAGAATGCTCAAAAAATTCTACCGAGGACATGCAAAATCCGTATACAACATCGTAACAAGAGACGTAACGTATAAGTCGGAAACTAAGCAACAATCAACTGTATGAGTGTTCCAAGATGGACGGAATCCAACAAACGTGGTTCGTTCACGAAGCACCTTGCTTTAGAGGATCGAAGAACAGTTAATGCTGAATGATATACAACAATTTGTTTGCTAGAAGTCATCGATAAAATCACGAAAAATAATCGAAAACGTCGCATCATTCTTCATCATGACAATGAACAGAGCACGGCAAACATTGACGGAGAAAAACATCTAATTAATGTCTCATTGCCCGTATTCACCTAATTTATCGCCTAATGACTTCTTTTTGTTCCCGAATTTCAAAAAAAATGCGTGGACAGCGTATTTCATTATCTGAAAAAGCTGTTGAATCCTTCGAAAACCATGTTCTTGAGGTGCCAACTTAAGAATGGAAAAAATGTTTTGAGAATTCGTTTGAACGCATGCAAAAGTATAAATCGTAATGATGAATATTTTGAGGAACAATAAAATAATTTGTACCAAAATCTTTTTTTTCTTTCAATGTTTTTGTAAAAACTTAAAAGGTGTCAAATCATACGTTGGACAAACTAGAAGAATATGGGCCAGATTGGAAGAACATAAATTGGTTGATAAAAATATACAAACCACAGCTGCCGTTTTTCAACTCCAATTGCAGACAGGTCGCAAAATGTAATTTAGTAGATGCCAACAGAGTAACCTAACAAATCAGAACAATCCAAGAGGCGATCGAAATTGAAAAGCGGATATTTGAACAAGAGAGATGAAGCATTAAATTTTCTCGACACATGAAAACTGAAAATTAAAGAAGAAATTTGTCAACCGACACATAAAACACAAATGATAAGAACGGAAGTCATTAAAATAACCGTCAAAGGAGCCAAACCCACTGCATCCAATCAGAGGGACTACAATCTCTGACACAGATATAAAACACAGAGTAATAACGTAAGCTCTCAGTAAGCTACTTAAGGGGGTAACCATACCGTCGTTGTTAAGGCTTTCTACTCCAGCGACTCGAGTTTGTATCTCGCGTAGGGAAATAATAATAAAAAATAAAATATAATAAAAATTTACTACGTGACGGTCGCCTCTCTCGGAAGGTAAAGAAAAACCTAGTAAAGTCCCCTCACTCTGGCGGTTCGGAACCGGCATTAAACTGTAGGTCACCTTTGTCTATGGAAAACTCAGGCAAAGGTGACAGGATCAAGAACGAAAGAAGCTACTTAACTCTGACAAGTTCAAAATTCTTCTTCTTCTCAAGGGATATTCAGTATTTTTAAAACTAGGAATGAGAAAATCAAAATTCAAACATCTTCTTCTACAGATAAATCGCTAAAACTTATTAGATTTTATTTTTCGTACTTTTTGTGCGTCAACTGAAAATACTCAAAAAAATCTTGGACTTTGATATAAAAATCGAAATTTGAAGATCGATATCCAATAATTTTGTCCAATAATTTATTGTCTTTTTTTAAAGAAGATTTCTTATTATTCTAGATCTATTGTTGTATTTTGAATTGTTAATAATACTCAACTTTAAGAGCGTTTTCTATTTAAAGTTAGTGTATTACAGTTTGACTTACGTCTCACACTATGTTTTTAGTATTCCGTACGGAACACTAGTAACATCACTTTGGTGTCTATCGGTCTGTCCGTCTGTCACATCCGATTTTCCCAGAAATTATTTGACATAGAAAGTTGAAATTTGGTATTAATATAGGAATTGAAGGCCGCTTCAGAGCCGTGTAGTTTTGAAAGTTAAATTTTGACTTAGTTTTGGATGGTGGTCATCGAGTGGAATACCAAATGAAAACTTGTAAAAACACGAGTTCAAAAATATATATATAATGTAATACTTACACACAGTTTTCTTTGTATTATTTTTTAAAAATTGCGAAAAATCGCTCCCCCCCCCCCCCTCTTATCTCGAAAAGTAATAATCAAAAAATTTTGAAAAAAAAAAAATTCTGGAATATTCTCCTTAGGGTGTAGAATGAACGAAAATTATCACGAGTGTATTACTTTTAGCAATTTATCTGGTATATAAATATATATATATATATATATATATATATATATATATATATATATATATATATATATATATATATATATATAGTTTACTACAAATACCGGAAACAAACTGTTGAAAACTCATTTGGGATGTGTTTTGTGAAGTCGTTGATCATTTTATAACTTTGTAACAAAAATTGTTATTTTAAAAGCGATCAACGTACGGAACACTAATTGCGTAAATCTGACTTGCACTTGGTAGATTTTTTTATTAGTTTACGTCTACGTCTTTTTATATGCTGGTGCATATAAATATTTAGGTTGTAGTTTTATTTTAGAAGCTAGAAAACAATAGAACATCATGGCAATAGTACAGCATAAAATGTAGATGGATTTACTACAAATTGTATAAATTATATATGAAATATAATAAAATTAAACAGAAAGTTCGCTGGAAAATATAAATATTTATTTCATTGTTAAATCAACAAAAATATATTGTTTTTAATTTTGAATTTCACTTAGTTAGGGGATTAAAGGGGTTTACGTACATCTGGGCGCTGCAAAAAGTACGTATATTTAAAAAAATATATATTTTAAAGGTTATTAAGTGAGTAGTTTTGTCTACCTAATAGATCAACTGAGTCTCGCCTCTTTCCACTATTTAAATCAGGTTTTCCGCAACATTGATGACGGTAAATATGTTATAATGCTTTTTTTGATCTTTCTATAGCATTTGATACGGTACACAAAACATCACTGATGAAAAAATTAATGTTTAATTATTTATAAAAATTGTCCATTAAAAAAAATAAAAAAACCTTTCGACATTTTGTAGAAAAAGTAATTATTAAGATTAAAAAAAGTTAAAAATATTAAAAGTTGATTGAATAATATTGCAGACAGTGTCTGGAAATAGGTTACGGTCCCAGTCCGACGCTAGGTCACACTTAATGTAATGAAATAGAATTTTCTTAATTTTTTTCTTTTTTGAATAATTCTTGGAAGTATAGAGAATAAAAATCCGTAAAAAATGGAATTTTTGAAAACAGACAAGAAAAAATTTCTGTATTTATTTTTCCCCTATATCTGAAAAGAAAAATAAAAACAGTTATTACTGCCATGTTAATTCAAAAAATTATTTATACAAATAAATGATTTCCACTTTTATACTATTTGGTTAAGTGTTTATAATAACAACTTATTTAACTCAACTTTTCAAAAACCATTAAACTTTAAAATTACATATTTAAGTCATGATTTAATCTTGTTTAAAACTAGTAAGATTCTTACGTTTGTAGATTAAATATTCAGGTAGAAACTACAAGTTTACTTTGGACAAACAAAATTATTTAATACTGTAAAAGCAGGATTATTATTCTAGTCAAAATGTTATGTCAAATTATTCCATAATAACATCTTGACTTCTTTATCTAAGAGTTCTTTGGTTAAATAATGAATAGGAAAATTATAATAGAGTACCTGCATAATTTTTCCAGGTACATCACCGAACATAATGAACACTGCAAACTTTTTTACTGGAACATAACATAAACTTACTGTTGCAAGTTTTCTAGAAATTTCTTGATATTTCAGGGCGTAAGGACTTCTGTACTTAGCACTCAATTGATGACTATATTCTGCTATTATATAAAAAGATGTATATTTATTGTCTTTCTAAAAAGAATAGTATGTCACTTGGTACAGGTTATTATATTAATATTATAGAATTTTAAAGTGTAGCCTGTCCCAAAATATAAGATCCTGATTTTTGCCGTTTTAAGTGGGCAATATAAAAATTCTGTCCTTTTGGTTATGATAGGTTGCAGAGATGGACTTAAGAATTTTATTCATTAATGCAAATAAATAAAATTATAAGTGTTTTTGGAGATGTTTATTTATAGATGATATATAGTTTGAATGAATGGGGTTTACAAGAGGGGACATATTGTATAAATAAAAATATATTTTAAATTAAGCCTAATTCGGTTTCACTATCACTGTCATCAGCTGAGGTAATTATCAGTGGTTTTATATTATTTACATAAATATATGAATCTTCAACTTTAACAACGTGCTGAATGGAATTCTTCCAGCTTTCACGAGTATAACTTTTTTTTACTAATTCAATCACTGACATGCTTAAAGTACGAGAAACATTTTGTGCCCTTATTTATTGATTAAACTTGATGCCAAATATGTTCACTTGGATTAAACACACAATAATACGGAGGAAGCCGCAAAACAGTGTGTCCCATTTCCTCAGCCATACTATCAAAAATATATTTCTTTTTTAATTTATACTCTTTCAAAACTTCCAAAAGATCACTTTTTTATAACTAAAGTCAAAATAAATGTCATTTTCTAACATATATTCCTGTCCGATTTGGTGTTGGCTGCATTAGGAAACTTATTTAGTAGGCGACTATGGTAACTTGCATTGTCCATAACTATAAGGCTCTGTTCGGGAACATTGGCAAAAGGGAATTTTGAAACCAATTTTCAAAAAGTTCTGCGGTCGTGTCTTAGTGATAGTCCAAACTAGAATCTTTTATGTTTTTTGCAGATAATAGTAGACAATTTGAAACCCAGCCCTTTTCAAATCCAGCATGCAAAATGGTTATTCCTTTACCTTTATTTGAAGGTATGTTAGTCTGACATTTTGTACTGCGGTCAACTCACCCTTTTTGTACAGTGTCATGGGTATCGAACCATGTTTCGTCAAGGTAAATTATTGGCCAATTCTCTGATCGATACTTTTCAATTTCTTGTAAATAAGTATGTCGCAAGACTCATAATCTTTGTGACTCTATCACTACTTGCCTTTCGTTGATTTTTCGGAACGTGAATCCCATTCTTAAGAGAATTCTGTGAAGGGTTGAACGGCCACAATGTATATTGGTCCTGTCCTAAACCAGTCTTAATTTATTTTGTCTAGTGTCGGCACCAACTGCTCTATATATTTTTCTCCTGATGACGACTTTTTCACAACCGTCTACATGATGCATTTGAAAATCTTTCCGTTTTTTCCTGTTCTTGAGTGATGGTTTTCCTATAATACGCTTAATCGTAGAAATTGGGGTTTTTGTTAGTTCACTGGTTTCTTGCAAAGCACTTTGTTTATTCAAATTTCTTTTTACCAAACTGTCGTAAACATTTTTCACTATTTGTTTAGCGTCAAGTGATAAATGTTTTCTCTTGCGATAGCCACTATTGCAATTTTCCCACGGACGCCACGTAATTAAAATAGAACCGTTACGTTGTAAGTTGTAAGTAAAACCAAAAATAAAAATAATAAAAAGTATCTTTCTAGTCTTAATGAGGACCTGTGGTCATTAGGCCTTTATTATCAAATACTTAAAGGGCTCCAAACCGGGTTGCCAGGTAGTAAATATATAGGTAAAAATAGATCCAATATGATTGCAGGTGCAAGTGAGGGTGGTATAAAAAGCACGTAAAAAAATACCTTTATCCTAATACCTGGCAACTATGCACAAAACCTTAATAGGGTCGTTTATTGCCCCATTGAAAAAGCAAAAAGCTAGGATCTTATATCTTGGGATTTACTTTACTTTTGGTTGTTCCTTGGAATAATTACAAAAGGATTTTGAACATTTGGTAGAGTTGTTATTTTGTTGCTTTTGTGGCGGTAAGTGATAATAGGAAACAACTTTTGCATAATTCTTTATAAAATGGGATATTCTAATTTTTACTTTCTTTGCTAAAAAGAATATTGTATTGGTGAAAAAATCACACTTCGAGATTTCTACTTTTCTTGACGTTTTATGGGTCCTAGATCACAAATACAGTCACTCATTTTTGTCGGTCTGTTGGTCTGCCCGTTTGTTGGCAGGATAAATCTCGAACAAACTGAGATATCAATCTCATATTTGGTATATGTAATACCTAAACAGAGGACGAAGCCTATAATTTTTGAGCGATATCGCTTAAAGCGAAGGG
>CM032456.1:174068476-174086700 GCA_019049505.1 Pachyrhynchus sulphureomaculatus
CGATGGTGTCTGCAAGAGAAGGGAAAAGTGTTCGAAATTGGTATCACTTGGTGGTCTATACAGGATACAGATGAACCTTGTGGTTTGTTGAGTCGTTATTTTTAACCACATAACATCAAAGTTTGGGGGCTCCAGAGCTTCCCCTCGTTTGACAAGAGAGGTCGCTTCTGACAAAAAGACACATTCCAAAGTTACGCCTAAATCGGGAATAGAAGTCGTACCCAGGATACAGATAGTTGACCGTGCTGGGCGATGGACTGACTTTGGTTTCACATAGAGCGAGTACATGAGGTTTGATTTGATTGCAGGTGTTGATGCACTGAATTTATTTCGAGTTTAAACCTCGTATGTTACAAAAATCTATCTTAAAAATTACGATGTCTGCAAGTCGACGCACCCGAACCAGCCCCACCTGGAGATCCGAACGGGGGCCATTCTACCTCCGGAACTTCTTGCATCCAGGCGCCTCATCATGCTCTTTGGTCCCACAGTAGTTAATGTTCCAATGATCTGCGAGTTCTTGTTTGTTTGGTGGTTCGGTCACTGCTGCCTGTATTGCTGTGAATAGTTTTCCGGTAGAACTGTGTTTTGCTTCTTCGGAAGAGGTTGTTGGTGTCTTTCCTCTCGTTTGGTGTTCTTTGTATCTACGAATAATACGGCATATACGGATAATTTTTGTTTCAAAGTATCCAGATTTCTGGCAGTGTTCTGTAGGGAGACCTGGACTTGATCTTGTCTATACTCTGTGTGACTCGTTTGGACACGTTCCCGTTGATAAACTGGGTTAAGGTGTCCTAGATATCTCCTGTTGTTGATTTTGTTTTCTATTTTTTATTTGCCGTTTGAATTTTGGTTTTGTGCTGTTGGGATTTCTTTGTCGTTGCGGGAGTTTTTGATTAAATACTTTCGTCGGTTGCGTCCCATGAGGCCATTCGACAACATCTTCGTGCTCATGATTTCAAATTGCGAAACACGTTGAAGAAATCTTTGATGGGCGAAAAATCACGTAGCGAAGCGTCTCGCTTGGCCCCCGATAAGATACTGTGAGTGGCCCTCACAATCGCCGGATGCCAACCTTATTGAAAACATTTGGTCCTGAGACTCTGAGGACTTTGGACTCAGTCCGTCCCGCGAGATTCGAAAATTTGGAAATCATTGCCGTGCGGTATGCGGAAAATCTAGTCGACAGCATGCCTTGAAGATATCAGGCGATTATTGATGCAAGAGGCGATTGGACAACTTACTAAGGTAATCGTGCCGTTGTTAGCACACTGATGGCAACAAATTTTCTCGAAACACATTTTTTTCACACACGTTCTTACTTGACAGAGTTTATATAGATTAATCACTCAAATGACGGCTACTCAAGAGGAGATCAAAATCTCAAGAAGGTGAATTTCAAAGTAAACGTCTATTTTATACTGACTCTATGGATTAACATAAAGTAGCTAGTCCCAAGTAGATGAGTACAGGATAGCGTATTCGATAAGGATTTTCTCTGAAATAAATACTTCCACTACTTACTATAATAATTAAGCCTCAAGTAGTTTTTTACTTGAGTAACCCCAACAGTATTTGTAATGCGGCTGTAGTAAAAGTATTATATTTTAATACAATTATTTCAGCCGATACTTGGTGGAACTTCATAACAATTATTATGTGAAATGTGAAAAAATAATAAAACAATTATTTATACAAATTTTCCACTATATTTGTAATACACCGTAACATGTTTCGCTATCACTGGAACATCGAAGAACGGTTGGCGACTTGAGCCTATTCTACAAGTACTTTCATGGAAAGTGTTCGAAGAGATGTGCCCCCCACCGCTTAATTTCCTCCCAGAGAGGTGCATGTTAGAAGTACACGTCGCGCTAATTCTTCACATCCTTATGAGGTTTCAGCTTGTTACTCCCCGTACAACAGTTTTCAAGCAGTCTCGCTTATATGGAGAACATCATCCCTTTGGAATAATTTGCCCAGGACTGGTGTTTCCCACCGAGTACAATATACAGCGATTCAAGAACAACGTGAATCACCTTCTGCGCACACTGTCGCTCCTGTAGCGCTTTAGGGACTTCCCTGTAGCACGTGTGCTAGACCCATAAAAAAAAAAAAAAAAACGGTAGCTTCTTCAGACGTAACATTCTGAATTCTGAACATTAAGAGTAAAGGTGTTATATATAAGTAGAAGCAAGAAAAGAAAAATTTATTTTTTACCATTAAGAAGAAAAAAAATATTTAATAAAGGTGAATTATTAAAGGTCTACTGATCGTTCAATAGACGGATGGAATTTTAAGTTTGTTTATCTCTAGAGACTCAGTTAGGTTTAATCTCTGGCTTTTGTTCTCATTATGTAGAATTTTGAAACTTATTATTTAAGATCACCACTTATGTTTATTATATTATTGCTGACAATTGTTTCGACACACTGTGTCTTCTTCTGCAATAATATAATAAACTTAAGTGGTAATCTTATAACAGTTGTTTTAAATTTTTATTCCTAGTTATTATGGATCTACATCAAGTAAAACAGCTAAGTCAGTGCAGTATTTGTTGACCATATTATCGATTAGATGTTTTGCATAATTGGATTCAGTTTTTTCTTTAATAAAACATTTATAGTATTCATCTAATCTTTTACCAAAATATCTACCAGTCTGGCCTATGTATGTATATCCGCAATTTAGTTGATAAACTCCTAATTTTTTAAGATTATCCATTTTAATTTTACTGTTTTCAATAAATTTGCCTAGAGAATTGTGTGATAGCGAAACATGTTACGGCGTTATTACAAATATAGTGGAAAGTTTATGTAAATAATTGTTTTATTATTTTTTCACATCTCACATAATAAAAATTATTATATTTTAAATAATAATATCTGAAACATCAGTCGGGAAACAAAAATGAGGAAAAGGGAGGAGCATGGCGGCGCCATTCGCCTTCAAAGAAACCATAAATGCCATCTAACTGGCCATTGTGCCACAGGATGTATCAGAGAGGAGCCTGCCAAAGAAACAAGCCGAGATTGTCTAGATAGCAATATTGGAGACAATAAAATCCCGGACAAGAAGGTAATAGGCCAGCCTTTAATAACTGCTACTTTAAAAAACGGGCGGTCGTTCTTCATGCAAAGGAGCAGATACCAGAATTTGGGTTCAAATCGAGCTTTCTAAACTCTCGCTATGTGAGGATACACAGTAACCACTGAGTCTATTCATGATAGGTTAGTAAACCGGCAAGTATCAAATCAAACGTCAACGTCTGACCACAGACCCACAGACATTGATAGAGTCATAACAACCTATCGAAATCCGCGAAAAACTATATGGAAATCCTATGGATGTCCACATACTCTGGCTTCCATCAGAACTAACCTTCAGGATACCGGGAATCACAGATGTATATGCTGACCAATTTTAAAATGTACCACTGCTTATAAAGAAAACTATCCTTTGAGTTGTACCCGTACAAAAAAGGGCGTTCCATAGTAGAATAGGCACCAAGTGGATTGAAAAAAACTGTTAGAAAACTATTCAACAGAGCAACAGAGCCCAGCCTTCACATCCATATAGGAGTACCGAAAAGGTCAGATCTAGTGAAAAGATTGTTCATATTCATGAAGATCCCACGGGCCTGCGCGATTCTCGATTGAATCTCTATTTTTTGGATTATACTAACTATTAATTAGTGTTCCCAGACATTTAAAAGACAAAAACCTGCTGAATTCTCTATTCATTACCAATAGGATTCGCATCAACCTGTGATATTGAAAACCCCATCAGCTTGATCTTTGTTATATTTATATGTAGTCCAAAATTGCTTACACCGACGAACTATGGGATTCATCACGCTCTGCATATCGGGTAAATTATCAGCCATAATAAACGGTGTCGTCTGCATATCTTAGGTTGTTAATCATGATGCCATTCCCTTTAATTCCCGTTGTAATCTAGCCTAAAGCTTCTTTGAAAAGAGCCTCTGAATAGAGGTTGAATAGGATAGGTACTCTAAGTCACTTCCAGATTACCACAAAGTACTAAGGAAGGCAAAGAGAGACTCATGAAATTAGTTCTGCTGAAAAGTTGAAAGTACGCACCCAAAAAAATACTCTAAAAAGAAAACTTAAACTCATTTAGTGCGACAAAGAAGCCAACAGGAGAGTACACAACATCACGAAAAGAAACCCTTGAAGTGAGATTGAAAATTTAACAACCGAAAGTAGGTCAGACACACAATTGAATCTTTGCCATAAGGTCAAGAGAGCTGATTGAGCAACTAAAAACCTGTACTATGAAAGAATTAAATGGGCTATAGGGATTTAAGAACCCTGAACGAAATATTTATGACCAGATGGAATCTGCCCAGTATTGCTGCAACAAGATATAGACAATCTGTTACCGCACTTATACAGGGTGAGTCAACGATAGACTAAAGTTCATTAATCTCATTTGTTTCGGGAATGACGAAAAAAATGTTAAATACAATAGTTTTAGGGAATGTTAAGGTGCACAATTTAAAATTATTTTTCAGTATACAGGTTACTTCAAAAAAGTGTGGCCGATATATCATATGTTTTTTTTTAAATGGAACATCCTATTTTCTAATTTTATTTTTAAATGCTGCGTAAAATTTTATAACTTTTTTATTAATAATGTTATACACCTAAACCTAGTAGTTTTTTCTAATATTTCAATTTTTTTTAAAAATACTAGTTTTCAGTTTTGTAAAAAATTGTAGTAATAGCGCCATTGTTTCTGGAGGTGGAATACTCATAATTGGTACGAGCATTCTATAGAGATGAAGAAAAAGATATGTGTATAAAGAAATTTGAGTTAGATGGTAGAGGGTGATCAAAATAAATTTTTACATTTCGACTATTTTAAATTGAAAATTCTCAAATTTTTTAAATGGGCACACCCTGTGTATTATTATTTTTTTCTGATAGATTTTACAAAACCCTCTAACTTTTTTATTAGGTATTTCATATACCTATTCCTAATAGTTTACGATTTATTTTGAATTTTTCAATTTTTATCCTTGTTTTAATACACTTACGCTATTGTGAAAACATAAACAAATAGTTAATAATAATTTTAATATAGTTTGACTTATCTAATAATTAATTATTATGACGTAATAAATGTTTTAAAAATAAGCCCGTCTACTTGAATACACATGTTTAGGCGTTTTACTATATTTTCCTTCGCTTTCCTTAGCATAAAGGGCGTTATTGTCCTGCACGCATCCCGTATCCTATCTTCCATATCTACTGGTGTTCTAGAGGGATTCACATACACACAATCTTTAATGTAACCCCACAAAAAGAAGTCCAAAGGTGTTTAAGTCACATGATCGAGGGGGAGCCACTGAATGAATCCATCCCTACCGATCCATTTTTGTGAATAACGATCATTTAAAAATTCCCGAACTTCCCGGTAATTCGAAAATTTAATATTCCACACCATATATTAAGCGACCAATGGTTTTGGTTTTGAACTTTCCAGACCCAAAATGGATTAACTATTGAATAATAATGCATGTTATGGCTGTTAACTGCTCCATTACTGCGAAAAGTAGCTTCATCAGAAAACATTATTTTGGATATAAAATTTGGATCGGCCTCTATTGCTCCATTTATGGTGGTACAAAGGCTACTCGTCGTTCGAGATCACGGTCTTGAGGTTCTTGGTGTAGTTTCATATGAAAGGGATTTTTGTTTTGCCCTTGCAACTATGATGTTATAACGTAAGTGTATTAAAAACAAGGGTAAAAATTGAGAAAATTCAAAATAAATCGAAAACTATTAGAAATAGGTATATAACATACTTAATAAAACTTGGAGGGTTTTGTAAAATCTATCAGAAAAAATAATAATATATAGAGCGTGCCATTTAAAAAATTTGAGAATTTTTAATTTACAATAATCGAAATGCATACATTTTTTTTGAACACCCTCTAGCATCTAACTCAAATTTCTTTACATACATCTTTTTTTTCATCTCTATAGAACGCTCGTACCAATTATGAGTATTCTATTCCACCTTTAGAAACAATGGCGCTACCGGCAATTTTTTACAAAACTGAAAACTAGTATTTAAAAAAAAAAAATTGAAATATTAGAACAACTACTAGGTTCAGGTATATAACATTATTAATAAAAATTTTTGAAGTACCCTGTATACTCAAAAATAATTTAAAGTGTGCACCTTAACATTCCCTAAAACTATTGTATTTAACATTTTTTTTTTGTCATTCCCGACAAAAATGAACTTTACTCTATCGTTGACTCACCCTGTATAAAATATATCCAGCATGCATATCAATGGGTTATGTTCCCCAGGCATGCAGAACGTCAAATATAGACTTCATTCCTAACCTAGACGTGAGACATACACCAAAGCTAAGACTTATCAGCCAATAAGCCTTTCATCTTTTCTACTAAAAAACGATGCAAGAATTCGTACATAGGCATACAAGAGAGAGAAGGCCCTTTATATAAACATCAACAGACCTATCAACGAGGGAAATCATATGAGACAGCTTTACACAATATTATAAATAGGGTGAAATTATTGCTAAACCCCAAGCAACAAAAGAATAACCTGAGAATCGAATAAAATATTTTTTATGCGTTCACTTTTTACACTTAAAAATCGTATGGACATCTTAAAAGTTTTCTCATAAAAATATTAATTAAGATAAAACTTTTTCGTTATCAAATTTGTTGAATTCTTTAAACTTTATGACTTATTTGCTCGTAATTTGATTCAGCGAGAAGTCTGTAATAATAGACAACCAGGAGCGTCGATCATAAAGTATATAGACTGTGGCTTGGCCAGGGGGGCAGTAGAAGTATATGTCCTCCCTTTCTGGATGTCCCAGTGCAAGAGGGTATTTTTTTTTTCAGTAAACGGCTTACTATTCAGTTTCACGTTTTGCTAACCATGTTAAAATCAACAGAAGTAATGACTGACTAATAATAGGATTAAAATCTAAACTATTAATACGAGGATGGATTGAAAAGTTTGCGGCCTCACCAAAAATAATTATAACATTTTTATTACAGTACCCTCAATAAGTTCATACTTCCTTTGGTTGTCACAATGTAAAATTTTCTTGCTGTAGAATTTGTGGTTTTTAGGTTTAGAACGAGTTTAGTAAGACCCAGTGCAGCGCGTTTCTAAAAAATGGAAAAAATCGAACAACGTGCAGTCATCAAGTACCTGTTAAAAAAGGATTAACACCAAAGGAGATCCACGATGATATGAAAACAACACTAGGGGAATCTGCTCCGTTATATTACCACTGTGGAAAACAAAAAATGGTTGCAGAATATAAACGAAGATGAGAGAGCCCGCTCACGATGTCTACGACTGAAGAAAATATCGGCAAAGTGTGTGATCTCATGATGAAAGACCGTAGATTAACTATCAGGGAGACTGCAGACACTATAGGCATCTCGTATGAACGAACACAAGACATCATTGTCAACGAACTAGGATTTTTTTAAGGTTTCCGCTGGGTGGGGTCCCCAGATTGCTTTCAGTTGAACAAAAACGAATTCGATTCACGATTTCTTCGCGACTATTTGGAGATGTTTGAGGCTGATCCGCAAGATTTTTTTAATAGGTTTGTTACAATGGACGAAACCTTGGTTTACCAGTATACTCCAGAGTCAAAACAACAATCCAAGCAGTGGAAAAAAAATCTGGTGAACCTACCCCAAAGAAAGTGACAGGCAATTCTGTCGGCTGGATAAGTGATGGCGTCAGTTTTTTGGGATATTAAAGGTATTATTATGGTGAACTACCTTCCGAAAGGTAAAACAATAAACTCGACTTACTATTGCACCCTTTTGAGTCCTTTACGTCAAGAAATTAAAGAGAAAGGCCCAGGATTACTGAGAAAGAAAGTTTTGTTCCATCAGGACAACGCTTTGCGTTCACACGTCTGTTGAGTTCATAGCTCAATTCGTGATTGTGGTTTAAATTGCTGCCCCACAGGGCTTATTTTCCTGATTTGGCACCTTCGGACTTTCATCTGTTTTCAAACCTAAAAAAACACCTAGTTGATCAGAAATTTTTATCAAATGAAGAAGTCGAAACTGCAGTTAACCAGTATATATTCTGAAGACCTTGAGGAATCTTATTTTGTTTTCTTGACTAGGTCGCGAACTTTTCAATCTACCCTCGTATTAAAATATTAATCTACTGGAACGAAACTGACTAACCACAAACGGCGATTTAGTTTCGGTTAAGTAATGAGTACAGATAACTGTAAGAAATAGGGCATGGGTCCTTATTTTTATTTTATAATAATCTCCTATCACATACATTTTTAATTAACCTTAAAATATTTAATTAATATAATTTCTTTTAACGGCAGGTTTCTCTTTCTTAGTGGACCAAGACCGTAAACCTTGCGATACTTTCACGAGTCACGAATCTAACAATTTCGAAAAGCCACATAGAATTGGGTACGATCCAATTTATGGATACAGATGGAGACTCCGACAAAGGTAACGGATCTGGCCTACTATCCAGGCGGATCGAAAACTTCAATCGGCGTAGCCAGAGAAACGCCAGTAGAGCTTTAATCTTCCACTAAAGATACGTTTAACATATTCCAGGTAGAAATTTACGCAATGAAAGCATATGCAGCACGAGGATATTAAACGGGACTACCGTAACAAAGAAATATATATTCTCTAGACAGTCAAGTTGTCCTAAAGGCTTCAGATGCCTATTAGGAGATCACAACGAAGTGTAAACGTGAACTATCCTACAGGAACATCAGGGTTCAACTACTGTGGGTTCCAGGACATTCAGGAATAAAAGGTAATAAAAGAGCGGACGAATTAGCAAGATTCGGAGCTACAAAACCATACAGGGGTCCAGAACCAGCATTCAGAATACCAAACCGGTGATAACAATGGCAATCAACAGATGGTCATATCAGTAACGTACAGATCGTTGGCTCGCCATATTTGCCCAAAGATATGCGCGGGACGTAATTTGCGGCCCCTCAAAGAAACTAACAACTGACGTCCTTCGTTTAACAAGGATTCGGACGAAACTAGTGGAAACATTTGCAGAAAATGGGTATCCACAATGAGACCACAATATGCAGACTATGTGGTGAGGAGAAAGAAACCTCTATAAAAATCCTACATAAATGGGTGGTTTTAACTCGAAATAGACATAAACTGTATAGAGATCTACATTGTGGCGATAAATGACCACATGAAGGTCTTGGAAAAAAGCTAATATACCTTCTTAAAGGAACAACGGGTAATGTAACCAAGAGAGGAGAGCACAATAAGCCAAAGGGCTGCAGTGAACAAACATGCACAATCGCCTATCCCGCCTACCAACCAGTGTCTAAAACGTTCATTACATTGACCGTATAAAGGTCAAATAAAAGCTGTACAGCGCTTGATATTATACGGTTCTAACTGGTAAACGCAAGTTAGTTTTCTACAAAGAAAAAAGAAAATGGATAAGGCTAGTAAATTCTGTTCTCTATTGTTTGTTGATTCTAGCTCGACTGATGAGCCGTGATATGGCGCGAAAAGCGTTTCCCGGATGGATTGATAAATAAGAGAACAGTGGGTAGACTGCTGAAATATAGACTTTATCTGTTTTTAGTAGTTTTTAAACATTATACCATATATGCCTGATGGTGACCCTCGAAAATCACGTCGTCTGCGTTGATGTTAATGTGTATGCGTACTTAGTATATTTTATAGGATCTTACCATTACCTATCCATAAATACTTCTGTACTTTTTATCGTGCAAACTCATTTTTTCTAGACGAACGGTATGTTTCAACAAAATACTGTACTGACTTAGCCGTTACTTGATGGATATCCATAATAAATAGGAACGAAAAATTTAAACAACTATTTAAGATCACCACTTTATTGTATTAGAGCTGACAATTGTTTCGGCACACTGTGTGCTTCTTTTGGAGCAAGATGTAAATTAAGTACTAAGTATAGTTTACAAAATATGTAAGTTACTTAATTATAAAGGCTAAATTAATTAACAATATTCACCATAAATACCTAAAACAAGGTCAATAAAGGAGATCCGCCCCCAGCCAGTTGATCGTTGAGTAATAAACCTGAGAATTTTTCTGGTTAATCTCTATCTGCTCTAAATAATTCATAATTTCCCTTTCTTTTCATTGTGCAAAATTCTGAAATCTTCATTGAAAGTATGATTTTCAGTCTGTTTAAATGTTTGGCGTTGTAAGATATGTTATTTTTCGTTATAAATATATATATATATATATATATATATATATATATATATATATATTATATATATATAAATATATAAAGTTTATTTATTCGTTATAAGTTTTCATTACTTTGATTGTTATTGGGTTAGAATTAGATTTTATTAAGTAATTATTTCATTGTATACTATACTCAAGCTTGCCGTGTCATTTCGATAATTTAAGATATTTTTTTGTTCTTCGTATATGTATCATTTCTTTTATGTTTCGTTTTTTATAGGATTATTTGTAATTCGTCTATGGCATGTTTTGATAGGGCAGTATGGTTTTAATTTTGATCCATCTAGACATAGGGTAGGATAATTATAACTAAACATTAATTTATATATTCTTGTATAAAACAACATTAACAATAAACTTCTATTTTACATCTTGAATACTAACATTAAATAATTTTTTTTGTAGTTCTGATGTTGGTTTAAATAAAATAAACCGAAACGTAAACCAAAACTAAACTTGTTTTATTAAAATTGACCGCAAGACCAAGAACAAAAAAATTGTCTTATAGATTATATATTATATATATACTATATAATATATATATATATATATATATATATATATTATATATATATATATATATATATATATATATATAAATATATATATATATATATATATATATATATATATATATATATATATATATATATATATATATATATATAAATATATATATATATATATATATATATATATATATATATATATATATGTATATATATATATATATATATATATATATATATATCTATATAATATATATACATATTATATATATATATATATATAGATATAATATATATATATATATATATATATATATATATATAAATATATATATATATATATATATATATATATATATATATATATATAAATATATATAAATATATAAATATATATATAATATATATATATATATATATATATATATATATATATATATATATATATATATATATATAATAACTATAAGACAATTTTTTTGTTCTTGGTCTTGCGGTCAATTTAATAAAACAAGTTTAGTTTTGGTTTACGTTTCGGTTTATTTTATTTAAACCAACATCAGAACTACAAAAAAAATTATTTAATGTTAGTATTCAAGATGTAAAATAGAAGTTTATTGTTAAATGTTTTTATACAAGAATATATTCAATTAATGTTTAGTTATAATTATCCTACCCTATGTCTAGATGGATCAAATTAAAACATACTGCCCTATCAAAACATGCCATAGACGAATTACATAATAATCATAAAAAAACGAAACATAAAAGAAATGATACATATACGAAGAACAAAAAATATCTTAAATTATCGAAATGACACGGCAAGCTTGAGTATAGTATACAATGAAATAATTATTAATAAAATCTAATTCTAACCAAATAACAATCAAAGTAATGAAAACTTATAATCGAATAAATAAACTTTGGATTTACCCATTTTACCTGCAAAAATAATAAAATACAAATTTTGAACCTTCTAAATTTAGTATAACGAAAACTGTAAAAGTGTTAAAATGTAAATAATTTACTGTCAAAAGATCCATCTAGGACATAGGGAAGGATAACAGAAGAACAATAACTGAACATTAATTTATATATTCTTGTATAAAAACAACATTAATAATAAACCATTCTATTTTACATCTTAAATACTAACATAAGATAATTTTTTTTGTACTTGTGATGAGGGTTTAAAACAATAAACCGAAACATAAACCAAAACTAAACTTCTTTTATTAAATTGACCGCCAAGGACCAAAAACAAAAAAAATTGTCCTTGAATATATTTATTAACGGTCAGGAAAGGAGAAATATATAAAATATATATATAAATATATAATATATATATATATATAAAATATATATATATATATATCATATATATATATATATATATATATATATTTATTTTATATATATATATATATATATATGTGATACTAACTTTAGAACACTTTTTGCTTCTCTTGCAGACACCATTGATCATTTACATAATAATTATCCAAATGCAGAAGTTGCCATCCTGGGCGACTTTAATGCCACGACATCAACTGGCTTAACTATTTAAATACGACCAACGAAAGAAGGTCGTGAAGCTGAATCATTCTCAATCAGTTATAGCTTTACTCAGCTTACTCGATGAACCAAGACTGATCACTGATCGAAACGGAAATTGGCCAGTCTTATTGGTTTTATGTTTTTTTATTCTTTTATAAAAAGATCTGCCTGTTTATCCTATATAGATTTTATTACAAGTGCCACAGCATCATCGCTCTTCAAAAGCTTCCGTTTTATTTTCTTTTTTTGTTTTACTTTTATTATTTTTAATATGTCGAGCTAACACGTGTTATTGGTACGGAAGGACAATATGATTGTTATGGAAAAAATATTCAATTTTATTGGTCAATTTACCGGTATAAGTGAGTGTATGAAACTTATCTTTCTTTAGTTGTTTATGCGGGTACACAGTTCTATTGCTTTTTTTTAAATTGTTCTTCATTAAAATGGAGAATAACTTATACTGGCATACGACAGACTAATTCGATCGATGTAGATCATAACTATAATAACTCTGATATAGCTAATACAGCTACACATCATCATACTATCTCTCTGAACTATCACTACTAATACCTACACCACTCTGTACACACTACCTAATATCAGACAACCATAATCTATGTATATATTATATTCCATAAAACTAAACTAAAACACTAACACATATTATATATTATATACTCCCACCACACCTCACTATTATATATACATTTACACAACAGCTATATTTCCTTAATTATATCAATATCTATGTTATATATTGTAAGATATATACATATATCTACAATATTTATTTATAAACGTAATATATTATTTATATATATATTATTACCATAGTTTCTATATATATAAACTGCCCCGTCACCATATATGTGGTACTATATTTTATTATATATATATATATATATTTTAATATATAATATTGGATTTAGATTATATATATAGATATATATAGATATGTTTAAATATATATATATATATATATTTTATATATTTATATATAATAGTTATATAATATATATTTATATATATATATAGATATATATTATATATATATATATATCTATATATATATATATATATATATATATGTATATATATATATATATATTATATATATATATATATATATTTTAATTATATATATATATATTTATATATATATATATATATATATATATATATAGATATATATATATATATATATATTTAAACATATTTTTAATGAAGATTTCAGATTTTCACAATGAAAAGAAAGGTAAATTACTGATTGTTTACAGCAGTAGAGATTTATATATTTAACCATCTTGTGGTATATCTGAAAAGTTCTGTTTGTAGCCCTCATGTTTCCTCATAAGAGAACGTTCTTTTTTAAGAGTGGCGGTCGAACGGATTTCTTTTTTAACACCTTCACAATCAAACGCCGGTGTGCCCCAAGGCTCCATACTGTCTCCTACTCTCTTTCTCATTTACATTAACGATCTGCTAGAAAAAAGACCTGGGAATCCAATCTACAGCTTTGCAGACGACAGTACGCTTGTCTCTTCATTCACTTTGAACGCTCGAAACATCGGCTGCTCAGGCGAATATTTCCGCAGACAGCAGGAGGTCGCTCAACTTAACAAAGACCGGGAAGAAATTCTATCTTTGGGGTGACAGTAACCAAGTGGATTTAACGCTACAAAAACCCAGGCGACAGTTTTTTCTAAAAAAGTTAACGTTGCTGAAACCCGACATAGTTATGTCGGGGCACTTCCATTTCCCTAGCATCGTCGCTCAATTTGTTAGGCGTTAGTTTGGGAGAAAATATGTCCCTGGCATGAACATGTTTATGGCAGGCATAGCAAGGGTGCGTCTCAAAAAGTTGGGAATATTATTTCGAAAAACCAGAAAGCTTTACACTCCACAACAACTGTTAATTCTTTACAAAGCTCAAATTCGATCCAACTATGGAATATTGCTCCCAAGTTTGGGGCTCCGCTCCCAAAACATACACTGCATTGTTGGATTCTGTCCAAAGAAGAGCTGTTCGTCTGATTGGAGACCCGGAACTGACCGGCGGCCTTGATTCGCTGGAACATAGAAGAACGGTTGGCGACTTGAGTCTGTTCTACAAGTATTTTCATGGAAAGTGTTCAAATTTACAGCGATTCAAGAACAACGTGAATTGCTTTTTCCATACACGTGCCGCCTGTAGCGCTTTAGGGACTTTCCTGCAGCATGTATGCTAGACCCATAAAAAAAAAATCTTCAGGTTTATTACCCAACGATCAATTGGATGGGGGTGGGCCTCCTTTATTGAAGTTTTTTTAGGTATTAAGGTAAATATTGTTAATTAATTTAGCCTCTATAATCATGTAACTTATATATTTTGTAACATACTTGTGGTTAAATTTCATCTTTCTCCAGAGAAAACACAGTGTGTCGAAAACAATTGTCAGCTCTAATACAATAAACATAAGTGGTTATCTTATGTAGTTATTTAAATTTTCGTTCTAGCTACTATGGTCCACACCACTAAATAAAAATAAAGTGACGAAAAAATAAAGATATAAACTAAACCTAATACAAACTGTCATTTCAAAAACGATATTAAAGTTTGTTCCACATAAGCAATTTCAATTTAGATACGTCTGCGTTTTTAGTAAATAAGAAAACTATCTCTATTATGGAACGTTTTATTCTCAACTACTACCATATCCAATCAGGGGATCGAACAATATTGAGCCTGGGAAGCAAGTCGAACTACCTTTTTTATTCTTTTTTACGAGATCAAAGAAACATTATAGTACAGTTTAAACTATGTCGAATACACAAGTTGAATTTTTATTTTTGATATTTTTATTTAATCAGTGTTCCGTTCATAGGGGAAAACTTTTTATTAAAGATTTTTGTTTGAAATTTATTTTCAGAATTAGCTTTTGCTTCAATAAAGACGAAAGAATACCTACTCGAAGGTAGTCGTATGATTGCCGTTATTATCTTTCAGATTAAATTGACATTCCAGAATAAAATTGCCGAAATCTGGCTTATAGGTTACAATTTTAAAAACTTTCGCTTGTCAATTTTTAATGTTGAAAAATCTCTCGAAAAAACAAATAATTTTCTTCTCTTAATACAACTATATTTTTGTCGCAACACGCTATTACCTTTTTTTAAGGTGCCGTTCACTTATAAGTTCACTTCTGTATCCGTTCATCTCCCTATCTGTCTGTCTGTCTATCACACTCGATTTTCTCCAAAACCATTTGACATAGAAAGTTGAAATTTAGCAGTAATATAGGAATTGATGACCTTATCAGAGCCGTATAGTTTTAAAAATTAAATTTTGACATGAGGGGGTTAGTTTTGGGGGGTGAAATCAGAAGTGAAAAAAAATTTTTTACTAGGTCATCGGGTGGAAGGAAAGTCAAATGAAAGCCTGTAAAAATATGAGTTTCAAAAATATATAAATGTAATACTTGCGCACACTTTTGTTTGTATTATTTATAAAAAATTATCTCGAAACTGAACAAAGAAATTTAAAAAAAATTTTGGAATATTCTTTACAGGGTGCATATTAAACGAAAATTATCACGAATTTAGTTTTATTTTAATTTAATTTATCTCATCAGTAAAGATTGCTAAAAAACTTTGTTGGAAGCTCATTTGGGATGTGTTTTGTGAAGTCATTAATTCATATTTATACCCTCCGTAACAAAAATTGTTATTTTAAAAGCAAATCAACATACGGAAACACTAATTGCGCAAGTCTAACTTTGCACTTGACCGGTTTTTATCTTCCTTGCTAAAGGAATGTAATGTATATCGTGAAAACAAATCACACATTTTCAGGTTTTAGGGTACCCAGATCGTGGAAAAACCTGGTCACTCATTTCCGTCTGTCAGTCTGTTGGCATGAGAACTCCCGAACGAAATGACATATCAAATTCAAACTTGGCTTATATTAAACTCCCGTATAGAGGATGAAAACCTATAGTTTGTTGAGCGATATCGTTTAGGTGAAAGGGATGAAGTGTAGTGGGGTAGCTAAATTTTGTATGGTTTTAATAGTAATATGGTAATTCTTCCTGTTTTTGTGTGAGAATAAATAAACAATATATTACTTGGCGAAATGTTTATATTAAAACATAAAAGGGAACGAAAAGGTGGGGGAGAAAATTGTTACATGTCCTTTTGACGGTTGTTCAAGTCGAGGAATTGAAAATTTTGGTTATTTTTTTATTATTTTTCAATTTTAGCCCAAAAAAGGGGTGAAAAGGATGGAGGTAGTTAAATATTCTTTAATTTCATAAGCATTTTGAGAGTTTTTTTTCCCGGTTTTAAGTGTTAATCTAATTGACAAATTTTAAGCATATGATTTATAGTAAAATATATAAAGGATTATTGTAGCGGTGCACGGGGTTTGCGTTCATTACTTTCACTTTGCTATAGTTTTCAATAATTATGAACAATTTTACGAGTGTTTCAAGGATGGGGAAATGGTTTTTCTATCGCTTCAATTGTATTTAAGAGTATTTCCCTCATTCCTGATTGGGATCTTGAATATTTATTATACAATATAATTTATTAGATTAGAATATATATATATATATATATTATATATATATATATATATATATATATATATATATATATATATGCCACGGACAGGATATTCTGAAATGTCATTAATTGCATTTTTTTTTTGGCCTTTTCTTTGAAATTAAAATTCTGGAAAATCGTAAACTAACAAAGCTGGTTTATAATCTATCTAAATAAATTCCAAGCACACGTCCTATAAAAGCTTATTGGAATCCCTCTGTTACTTGTGGGTATCTCATGGGCAACAAAAATATCCATCCGTTTTCAGTTGTGAACATATAAAACTTTTATTTCAGGAGATATATGATAGGTATACTGAGGTCGATAAATATATTATAGAAAAAAATGCGACCGAAAAACAAAACATGATTTTAAAATAATTCCCTTTTGTCAAAGCATATTAACATTTATATAAAATATATTATAGATATATATATATTTATATATAATATATATTATATAATGTTGCTAAACTTGGAAGAATAGGATGCTACAAAATAAAAAAGACGGTGGTGGGCGCCGCTCCTGTGTAATATTCCTTTCAACCTACAGGAAAATATAGGTTTTCATTAGAGAATTATTCTTGGCACTAATTACTCCCCAAAATGGTTAATATAATGGTAATAGCAACGTCCTTTCTCAGAGAAACAAGTTATTCAAAGGAAACAATAACAAAATATGCATTTACATAAATATATATATTTATATATATATATATATATATATATATATATATTCGTTTAAGGTTAATTAAAATTTAAATTGGAAGGTAAAATTTGTAACATTTGTTTATGATAATTGTTTATACTAGGCTGGTTTGAAAAAGTCCGTGCAAAGTCCCGAGAGAAGGCACCACGGCGCGTATCGAGGTCATGTTTAGTTGTAGCATCTCTTGAATGAACGCACTCCAAGTTTCAGCCTATTGTCTATTTCTTTGTGTTTGCATTCGTGTGATCCAAGGAAGTCGAGTGATTTTCAAGAAATGGACGAAAAAGAATTTCGTGTGGTGATTTACCACCACACGCCTCAGGAGATTAAAGAGAAGCTTGTAAACATTATGGTGACTCTGCACCTTCGATTAGAACAGTTTATAAGTGGTTTCAAAATTTTCGGACTGGCCATATGGGCACAAGTGACGCTGAACGTTTCTGGACGGCCTGTGAAGGTTACGACTCCAGAAATCATTGATCAAATCCATGATATGGTGATGGATGACAGAAGAGTTAAGGTGCGTGAGATTGCTAGTGCTATGGGCATC
>CM032456.1:174086800-174089300 GCA_019049505.1 Pachyrhynchus sulphureomaculatus
AACTTGGAGGGTTTGTAAAATCTATCAGAAAAAAATAATAATATATAGAGCGTGCCATTTAAAAAAATTTGAGAATTTTTATTTACAATAATCGAAATGCATACATTTTTTTTGAACACCCTCTAGCATCTAACTCAAATTTCTTTACATACATCTTTTTTTCATCTCTATAGAACGCTCGTACCAATTATGGTAGTATTCCACCTTTAGAAACAATGGCGCTACCGGCAATTTTTTACAAAACTGAAAACTAGTATTTAAAAAAAAAAAAATTGAAATATTAGACAAACTACTAGGTTCAGGTATATAACATTATTAATAAAAATTTTTGAAGTACCCTGTATACTCAAAAATAATTTTAAAGTGTGCACCTTAAACACATTCCCTAAAACTATTGTATTTAACATTTTTTTTTTTGTCCTTCCCGACAAAATAGAACTTTACTCTATCGTTGACTCACCCTGTATAAAATATATCCAGCATGCATATCAATGGGTTATGTGTTTCCCGCTAGGCATGCAGAACGTCAAATATTAGACTTCATTCCTACCTAGACGTGAGACATACACCAAAGCTAAGACTTATCAGCCAATAAGCCTTTCAATCTTTTTACTAAAAACGATGCATGAAAATTCGTACATAGGCATACAAGAGAGAGAAGGCCCTTTATATAATCCAACATCAACAGACCTATCAACGAGGAATCATATGAGACAGCTTTACACAATATTATAAATAGGGTGAAATTATTGCTAAAACACCCCCCAGAAGCAACAAAAGACACTAAATCCTGAGAATCGAATAAAATATTTTTTATGCGTTCACTTTACACTTAAAATCGTATGGACATCTTAAAAGTTTTCTCATTAAAAATATTAATTAAGATAAAACTTTTTCGTTATCAAATTTTGTTGAATTCTTTAAAACTTTAATGACTTATTTGCTCGTAATTTGATTCAGCGAGAAGTCTGTAATAAAAGACAACCAGAAGCGTCGATCATAAAGTATATAGACTGTGGCCTGGCCAGGGGGGCAGTAGAAGTATATGTCCCCCCTTTCTGGATGTCCCAGTGCAAGAGGGTATTTTTTTTTTCAGGTAAAACGGCTTACTATTCAGTTTCACGTTTTGCTAACCATGATAAAAATCAACAGAAGTAATGACTGACTAATAATAGGATTAAAATCTAAACTATTAATACGAGGATGGATTGAAAAGTTTGCGGCCTCACCAAAAATAATTATAACATTTTTATTACAGTACCCACCAATAAGTTCATACTTCCTTTGGTTGTCACAGTGTAAACTTTTCTTGCTGTAGAATTTTGTGGTTTTTAGGTTAGAAACGAGTTTTAGTGAGACCCAGTGCAGCGTTTCTGAAAAAATGGAAAAAATCGTCGAAACAACGTGCAGTCATCAAGTACCTGTTTAAAAAAGGATTAACACCAAGGAGATCCACGATGATATGAAAAACAACACTAGGGAATCTGCTCCGTTATATACCACTGTGAAAAATGGGTTGTAGGATATAAACGAAGATGAGACAGCCCGCCCACGATGTCTACGACTGAAGAAAAATATCGGCAAAGTGTGTGATTCTCATGATGAAAGACCGTAGATTAACTATCAGGGAGACTGCAGACACTATAGGCATCTCGTATGAACGAACACAAGACATCATTGTCAACGAACTAGGATTTTTTTAAGGTTTCCGCTGGGTGGGTCCCCAGATTGCTTTCAGTTGAACAAAACGAATTCGATTCACGATTTCTCGCGACTATTTGAAGATGTTTTTGAGGCTGATCCGCAAGATTTTTTTAATAGGTTTGTTACAATGGACGAAACCTTGGTTTACCAGTATACTCCAGAGTCAAAACAACAATCCAAGCAGTGGAAAAAAATCTGGTGAAACCTACCCCAAAGAAAGCGAAGGCAATTCTGTCGGCTGGATAAGTGATGGCGTCAGTTTTTTGGGGATATTAAAGGTATTATTATGGTGAACTACCTTCCGAAAGGTAAACAATAAACTCGACTTACTATTTGCACCCCTTTTGAGTCCTTTACGTCAAGATATTAAAGAGAAAGGCCCAGGATTACTGAGAAAGAAAGTTTTGTTCCATTCAGGACCCAACGCTTGCGTTCACACGTCTGTTTGAGTTCATAGCTCAAATTCGTGATTGTGGTTTAGAATTGCTGCCCCACAGGGCTTATTTTCCTGATTTGGCACCTTCGGACTTTCATCTGTTTTTCCAAACCTAAAAAAACACCTAGTTGATCAGAAATTTTTATCAAATGAAGAAGTCGAAACTGCAGTTAACCAGTATATATTCTGAAGACCTTGAGGAATCTTATTTTGTTTTCTTGACTAGGTCGCGAACTTTTCAATCTACCCTCGTATTAAAATATTAAATCTACTGGAACGAAATGACTAACCACAAACGGCGATTTAGTTTCGGTTAAGTAAATGAGTACAGATAACTGTAAGAAATAGGGCATGGGTCCT